>JAZDUA010000253.1:1800000-2195000 GCA_038098605.1 Gryllus longicercus | reverse complement strand
AGATGTCAAATACCCGTGACATCACATAAAGTTGTTTTCCCAAATTAACTTTGATTCTCTTTCACATTTGTAATGCTTTTATACAAAAAATAAAGTGCTGTGCTACTCTTTTATCGTGTTTATTTATGGAATTCGTCCGAAATTGAAAACTCTCTTCAAATGTTTGCTCGTTTTCAAAACATTTACAGATGCTATGAAGTTTAGTTCATTGTAAAAATCTTGCGAGAACTACTATTTCGGGACTTGGAATAATACTGTATGGATTAAGTATTAAATGTGTATATGTGTATTGTACTAAATGTGTGATTTCGGTAATAAATTGCTTGTTTGTTCAAAGAAATTATCATTGAGTTTTTCCAATGTTCTTGTCAAACCTTACGAGACCCATTCACGAACCAAGACACCTGTCCTTTCTAAAATAAATGTAGTGAAAAATACCGCAAACCAGGTACGTCACAATATATATATATATATATATATATATATATATATATATATATATATATATATATATATAATAGAAATACCGTACTGGTACAAAAGGACATTATTTACTTACCTTTTCAATTCTTTACCAATTGAATACGGAGTCCCGCATCCTCTTTGTGCTATACGTAAACGATATGCCCTCGTCTATTGAAAATGTTAAAACAGTGCTTTTTTGACGATTACACGAATATTCCTTGCAAAAAAGAAACAATAAATAGTACGATTTCAGAAATTTCAAATTGTTTTTGTAATAACAAATTAATAGTTAACGAAGCAAAAACCGTTTCAGCACACTTTTGCATTTCAAAACAGCAATCGCATGCTCTATTGAAAATGAACAATATGCAATTAGCTGATGTTAAAGTACCAAATTTCTAGGTCTCTCAATCCAGTCAAACTTCAAATAGAATGTATATATAACAGAATAACACTAAATTAAATTCATTATGTTACGCATTCAGATTTCTTTCAAATTCTGTCAGGCTTCATGCAGCTCGTTGCGTGTATTTTGTAAATGTGCATTCCCGCCTGAGATATGGCATACTATTCAGGGGAAGCTCATCATGAAGTATCTAAACCTTTAGATTGCAAAAGAAAATTATTCAAATAATAAAAAAATGCCATCTGTATGATCCCTGCAAGCTTCTTTCCATTGAGCTTGGAATCTTACAATTGCCTTCCCTATTTATTTACAAATCTGTAATATTTGTCAAAACTGACTTACTTAACGGTGGGAACAGCTTTTCATGCAATACTGATATTTATAATTACAGCACACGACGTAAACATTCATTAAGTGTCAGTATCAACTGCTCACACGCATTGCCAGATGACATTAAACAATTGAAGGCGGTTCACAAACTTATGTTAAAAGTAAAATCTTTTCTGTTGCAGAACTGTTTCTATACAATTAGAGACTATTCGGATCAACAAAAAGACAAAATAATGTTTATTTAACAAAGCATATGTATAATGAATTCGTTTACATTTGTGTTGTATAATTTTTTTGTCAGACTTAGTATGCTTGTAACAAATAATGTACCTCAGCTTCCAGGACAATGACCCCTATCTCGATCAGGGTTTTGTCCCAGTTTCACTGATCCATTGAGCAAATGCTGAGATGGCCCCTTGTTTTGCTTCTGGATATAAATGTAGCTTCACTATGCGCACGTTTTGTTGAACTCTCCTTATGCTTCTAGTGGTACGAGGTACGGGCGATTCTGTTAGCAATGCAGAAAATAAAATCTGCAGTTCGTTTACCGTTGCCAAAACGTTTTCTATATAACTCGGGAATGGAAATGTCTAGTTTTTCAAATGTCGCTAATCTCGCGCTTTTTTAATTTTATTTTTAATTATTTATCTTTAAATTTTACTTATATTTCAACTATTTATACTTAAAAAGATGGAAGTAATTCTGGAACTCTAGAAAACGTGAGCAGATTTTTCCCCCATACGTTACATACAGTTTTTACTGTTTTTTGACTAATAAATCTACATAAATCTAAATGTTAAGCTAGGCAAAAAGACATGTCAATGACACCGGTAGGCACAAGAGTGTAAAATGAGATATACACGAGTGGGAAAGTTACTTGTGGCAGTGGGATCCTGGACGACATATTCTCATGAATGAAGAAAATATATTTACTCTCGAGTTTCAATCATATCTTTATTCATTACGACATGCAAACGAAAGCTACACCCATTAACAGTTTCAGTAAATCAATTCATATCTATAAAAATTTTAAATGAAATATTCAAATATTGTAGTATTCGCATCCACATCTTTTTTCTTTGAATGAGGTTATTTGTTGGGAGACGTAAACTAATTAATCAATTGCGGTATACGTACGTATTAACAGTGAAATAGCAAAATAAAAGGGAGAGTTGAAATATCAGGCTTCGTACATTTGCCTCTAAAATTGTACTTTAGGGACTGTTTATCATCAGCAAAGTAAGACTTTTTGGTCTTCAACAAACGAAATTGTTTTTATGAACATATGAACCTGTAAAGACTAGCAGCAACAGTACACGAAGAAAAATATTATTTCTGTTACGGTACGTTACATTTTGTAAATGTTTGCATTTCAGTCGACCAAGTCAGGCTGTGGAAAGTTCAGGCATGCGAGAATGAACCGAGGGGTCGAACATATCCAATAGATGGCGCTGCGTTTGCATTTTTATGGACACGTGACCAGCACGGCCCCGCCCGCCGTTGCGTTTTCGAAATGAACTAGAGGTGCTAAATATCACATATTTTCTTGCATTAATTCTAAAATTGTAATTTTCGAAAATTTGAAGATTTCAACGAACTAACTCCAGCGCCATTCTTTTAAGTTTATCTTAACCTATCCGTGGGGAAAAATTAGGGCGCTTTTTGAGAAAAAGGTTTTTTGTAAATTGGATTAATTTCAACCACAAATTACTCGAAAACTACTAGTTTTTTGAAAAAAAATGTACACGATCTTGACGTACGACAGACAAGCGTGTTGCTGTCAATCGATTTTTCAGTATCAAGGACATAAAAAAACATGGATTCAGGCAACACGTGTTAGAGAAAGTAATTTACTATATACAGAAACACGATTTATCCACTTTTTTTGTTACCAGGGCCCAGCAATAAGAGTTTTTTTCTTGAAAATACGCCTTTTTCCGACGCCCCAAATACAATATTTTCTCTTCTTACAAAGTAAGGGTGAGAATGTAAAATCCTTACGTTATTGGGAGAATCGCGTACAAAATTCATGATCAAAGGGAACCTCACTAATACTGTTGAAATGGCAAAGCTCGAGTCCTTTCCGAACGCAACGTGACACATTGATAATGAAACGGTCTTCGCGGCCTGATTATAAAGGCTGACGCGACATAATACTTTAGAGATATTATTTTGTCATTTTTCTCAGTAGGTATTCAAGATGTTTTCATGAGTATGAATATTGGTATAAACCAGTGTTTAACATTCACAGTAGCGTGGTTATCAACGCTCATCCTCCAACACACCGTAACTAACACCGTATCCCAAACGTCACTTAAGCTAGCAGACGCCCCAACAAAACAAACGACAAGGCGTCGATCGTGAGGCTATATACCCGAATGTGGCGGTATTCGTCCATCGCTGTATAGCAAGATCCGCCGCCGATAAATACGTCGGCTTGCGGAAGGGGGCGGTTCTGCCTCCAAATCTTTTCTCGAGCGTGACGCCTCCCCAGTCTGGAAAGCTCTAAATTCCCGACTGGTCTCCGTAGTATAATACATGTGAGTGTGAGTGTGTGTAAGAAAGGGAAGAGAAAAGAACAAGGAAACTGAAGGAAAAATTGGGCGCGGTTCGTGGCCCGTTTGTTAGAGTACAGCTCCGCCGTTCGCCTGGTGTTGATTAGAGAAACCACGGAATACTACCGATCAGAGCAACAAGCCGCTATAATCCAACTGCAGACAGCGACTGAATCCGATCTAATTATCTAGCCGGTGTCGAAAATCTGTTACCGACGAGACTTCATACCTAGGCCTCTGGGATTAGAGTGCCTGTAAAGGCAATTGTAATGCTAGATCTCAGCTAATCCGATCTAAGCTTTCTTAATCTCGGCGTAACTTTATACTATGTATCATACTTATATTAACAGATCTCTTACAGTACTTTTACTATTCATATATCAAACAATATTTTATTAATGTCAAAAATATATTTGAATAGGTTTTGGGTAAAAGGAATTTATATTAAAAAATGAAATTTACCCCCAAAAGCTGTAATGTTACAAAAATTTACAAAAAGGCCAAGCAACTCAATTAACTACTTGCCCAAACGCGTGAAAAAACATCCAAGCATCAAAATTTATAACTAACAATGCATATAACTTTTGTCATAAACTTTTCGACAAATATAAGCAAACTCACATTTTTCTAAATGAATTATGAAGGGTTTCATTAATTAAACGAATAGTAGATAATGATATGAACTCATTCTGAGACAAATAAATCAATTCTCTGCGTCTACAGAAGGTAGGACTTTTCTCATGCTAATTATAATAATCAGATTTCTCTGGTTGGCAATATCACCGGTAAACGTTATATTACCCTAAGATGAAGATTCTGTGCATGGCTCAGCCGATAGTATTGTTCACAGACGAATGGATGCACAAAAGTTCTCAAGTAAGAAAAAAGAACATAACTTTTTCTATACTACGTAAACGAGAAACTAGAAATAAAAATATTAAAAAAAAATGCTCCAAATTTTCTGTGCAGTTCAGTTCAATATAAGTTACTTATAGTTAAATAACGTGTGCCAGGAAAGTCTAACCGCACTGAGCCATGACAGGGCCTCCTGTTATAAATTGCATTTATGTTTGTAGCAAACAGATTACTTGGAAACAAGTGAAGGTGACAACACTTCCCGTGTCTGTTATGATTGTGGTGAGAGTGCAATTTACGTTTTCTTTTGTTGCAAGCACTTTTGGTGCTATCAACATCATTTCTATTGGTATCGCACACTCACTAGAAAGACGCCGCTGCGGAGAGACTTTTCCGGCACACTGCATAATTAGTTTTTGCATAATTGCGTAATAATTACAAGAAATATATAATTATAAATATTCCATAATTAACTATTAATCTACTCCAAAATAAATCCGTCGATGAATTGTCAAGTGATTCAGTCGCAGCATGCGTCGCCCGGGCAGCCGAGAGCGTTCACAAAGTTAATTATGGTTCACATTGTCGTAATGGATGAAAACAATTAAATGTTGGAAAAATATTTAATATATAAATATTTGCATACAAGTATTGAATACCTTTCAAAACGTATTATATTCGCGTATGCGTTTCGATTGGTCATATAAAATGCAAGGTCCTAAAAACGCAAATATTGGGAAGCTAATAAACATGACAGGTTTATGTTGGGGATTAGAGGTGTTTATTGAGAGGCAGATGGCATCTGTGACAATGAGCATCAGAAGTGAGAAATGCAGGAATGTAACAAAAAGCAATAAAAAAAGCGAACAGCAACAAGAAAACAAAAAGAAAAAATGTGAATGATGAACGTCAAATAAACGTAACTGTAGTAAAAATAATCTTACGGAAAATTGTTATTTAAATGAAAATTGTGATATTTAAATGGATGTTATTCAATGATAAATATTGATATTATGTAAAAATAGGTAACTATTGTAACACTAACGATTACCTGTGGAATCGATTAGCGACCCTGCCGCTAGCTCAGATCGGTGATGGAAGGAACTGTTACACAGTACAAGAGAAACACAACAAAAATAAACACTTGTTCACTGGTAAAATGATTCACTTTATTCCTGAGCAAAAAAATAAACAAAATTGCACCAGGGAAATTACGATTTTTACACTAACAATGGAAAAGGAAAATTAAAGAGAAAAGAAAATTAGGCATGTTAGTAATTATAGAAAAAGACTTATGACTAGGAAGAAGGTCAACTTATTACAACTAATATTTACATGAGTTACAGGATGAGAATTTAACGTGCCAAGTGCGACACTGCATTACATAAGTCTTGGAGTTGAATGACCCTCGGGTTACTCAGCCCTGTAGAATTCTTTGTAGGCCCGGGCGGACCCTCTGGCGTCTGAAAGGGAGGCGGCGGCCTTGGAACAAGGACGCGACCGCGGCAGTCCATTCACCCCTCTCGGCGCGTGCGTCAGCTGGGCGATCCTCGGGTTACCACGCCACCACTGGCGGCGGCGTCTGGGCGAACTGGCAGCGATGTCTAGGCGACTGGAAGTTCTTGAAGATTCTTGCAGCGACGTCTAGAAGATTCTGGCAGAACTGGTTGATACTGGTTGATACTGGTTGATACTGGTAGAAGTCGGGCGATCTCTATCTCCGGAACGTAGTAATCAGCCTAATGTCTCTTTAATTTTTATAACATAACTTCGGAAAGTCTAGCGACAGATAATTCCCACCCCAGAGAAATATTTTTTCTCTACCCCTTTTTAAACGCCACAGAGGTCTACTTGCCTCTCCCCGACGAATAAATCCCACCCCAGAGAATTAATTTTCTCAATTGTTGTCAGCTAGTAGCTCTCGCTCCTTCCGAAATCTTTCTAAGCTTTTCAGAGACAAACTGGCCTCTCCTCGACAAATAATTTCCTCCCAGTGAAGTAATTCTCTCCCGACTCCCGTCAGCCCAAAAATCAAATCAAATCTGGTAATTTCTAAGTTCGGCAGAGGTGAACTTGCCTCTGACCGAAAAATATTCCCCCCCGGAGAATGTTTCTCTCCCGACTGCCCTGGCTATTCTGATTTTCCCTCAGTCGAAATTGTTCCAAGTTAACTCTTCTCCCCACCCCAATTTCTTATGTGTCCTAGTTCCCTTTGATAGCAGTGTCGCTATTGGTCAGAAGTTGTTGCGTAGTGAAATATTTTAACCCAATCGCAGCGTGAGAAGCGAAGGAAACTTCCACTCTTTGTGCGTGCTGCGAGCATGCAGGGTTGTTCTCGAACCTTCTAGAATCTGGCCCTGGCTTGTGTAGGGGGGCGCGTTCGATGACGGAAGTATTGCTCTGGGCTCCCCCGAAAGTGGGTGGTCTCGAAATCTGCAGCCGGCTGTGAACACTCGCACAGTGTCTGTCAACGGCAGTCCTCCAAACGGCCTGCTTAATGGGGAGGAGGCGGTAATGGCCTCCCGCGATAAGTGAAGTCGCACGTGCGACGCAGTGTTTACCTCCCCAGTCGAGCTCCGGGCTACAGCTGAATCTGTTTACATTCTCCCAACTGCCCCTCAGCCTTATGAAATTTTGTATGACGAAATCGGTTTCGCCACACTATAAAACGTCATTCTTTAATATAACATTATAGTAATTAACGAAACGAGTATATAAAGAGGGGAATGATTGCATGAGTGGTATGTTCAAGAAAACGAACAACGATTGGAGCGAGTTTTCTTATATATAACGGGTGTAATTATTCCTCTTTATACACAAGTTACGTTAAATATTTTTTCGTTTTCATTTAAGAATAACAAATTTTGAAAAATTCAAGCACATTTTTACCTTTTGAGATATACATTGATGACGTATTACATCTAAAAATATCAATGTTAGTGGGCCTTGCATTGTTTGTTTGCAAGAAATATTTGCATATGGAAGGTACTGAACATATTGTCGATAAAATATTAGAAGAAGCTGGCAGTCATGAAAACATTAATTCCTACGCAAAGTAAAGAGAGGGCTGAGAGAGAATACAACATGTATAAATATTGGTAAGTAAGAATGTGGTGAGAACTAGTCACTTCTGACACAGTTTTGCTATAGTGTACTTTTTAGAACGGATAAACACAACTGACGTTTACACTTTTTACATTTATAATCCTAAGACCAAGTGTTTTACATGTAAAACATTTAACTTATTCACGTTAAATATTTATGTTGTTCCATTACTCAGCTACCTTAACGTTTAGCTCACCAATTTAGTTATGCTCATTCGTTCTTTATATGTAGTTGCTGTTGATACATAATCTGTAATGTATATATTTGTTCATGTTTCATGGCCGACTGGAAATTCCGTGGCTACGTATGTGTTGTAGTGACTTAAACGATTTTGCTCATTTTCTGAATTTCTGTGAATACTCCGTATCTGATTGGTAGATGTGGATTTTCAATTGCACGGTGGAATTTTAATTGCACGCGTTCTATTAACATAGCGATAATCAACTATTTTTCTTGGAATTAATTAGCATATCTAGTTAACTAAAAGAAAAAATAAATATTAAATCCTCTCGACCTTCACACAAAGACAAACGTCATTTGTCTTTATAAGAAAATGTCCAGAAAATATTTTGTTATCACTCGATCAACATCATTGTTCACAATTGATTTATTTTTGTTGTTTATTAATAATGTTGATAGAAATATAATTGAAAAGTAGAACTTTATCTTTGGGCATCCATGGGCAGTATCTTTCAGTATATTTCTCGCTTTCCTTATCAAAGTGAAAGCAATCTGAACCGTCTTCGGCCCTATGGAATATAATTTAGCTATTGGACTCAATAAACCAGCTCCAAACACGATGGATTATTACGAAATATTTCGGATGAACGCGCACGATATGCTCCCTCAACGAGAAACAAAGGAAGTCTGGAATTCGAACGCGCAGAATTGTTTGTGGTTTTGCTCGGTGGAATAACTTGGAAAATAAATGACTGACGTAGGCGGACAAGTTAAGAACGAACCACATTCATCTGCATTCGTCTTGTGAGCGTTCGTCGAACTAAATTATTCGCTAACCAAATCCTATGAAAACTACGGCAAACGAAAAAGGCATGCACACACGAAGCATTCTTTTTCACCGTTTCCCGGGATGTTTTACGCGTGGATGTTGACCTGTGAACGTATGCTGGCAGGAACCGTGAATCGGCGGGCCAATTAGGCTCGCTCGAAATCCTGCCACGAGGCCCTGGCGAAGGCCGGACTCGAGAGACGAATCGGTCCGCGGCTTTCCATGAAGCGCTCTTTGCAGCTGGTTAATGATGGCGGCTGCGTTGGGAGGGTTCGGCGAAAGGGAGCTGTGGCGATCCGCTGCCCTGCAGGCATCCGAGAAATCTTCATTAACTACCCGCCCCTGCCCCCGCCCCTCCGCCCTTCGCTCCACCGGCGCCCTTTTCCCCCCGGCCCGAGGGCGGCCGGAAGGCGGGAGGGCGCAATCCGAGCGGCGCGGCGTGCCCTTCGCCCTAACAATGCGGCCCTCGCAGTCGCAGGGCAGCCAAGGGCACTGAGGGGCAACGAAGGGTAAGGGCATTTGCTTACGAGTTGTCGGCGTTGGCCTCCCTATACACATCTCATTTACTCCTTCAGGGAGCCATCACAACTGATAGCATAGCAGAGCATTCCATCATATTGCTATTCACCTAGAGATCATTCTGTTAATACATTTTTGCCAAATAGCACTGTATAAACTTTGAAGGTCTAAAGTGATATTTTATGAACGTAAAACTCTCTTCACTTCACTATGACCTTTAAATCACTTCATTATTTCTCTGCTCTACACTTCACGACACCTCACTTCACAATATATCACTTATGTATCGCTCTGTAGTCTATGTATTCTTAGTGAAGTCCTTTATTTATTTAGTAATACCCTAAATTAATTTCCTATACTGTTGAAAGCTACGAGGTTCAAAGGGTTCAAAGGTTTTTGCAGGCAATCTATTCCATTCCGTTTTCGTTCGATTTGTGAAAGAAAATTTCTCGACATCCGTCCTCTGCGGTCTTAAATTCATTTTGTGCCCGTGATCCCACTTACATAGGAACGTGACCCCCTAAATATAGGAATACTTAGCCGCCGATTAATTTATTTCCATGCTGGATAACCGCTATAAGCTTTATACAAAGCGTAGTCTTGCTTTTGTCTGTTTTCTGTTTTCGAGAGAACCCTCTTGTCCCTGAAAGTAAATTTAGCTGCTCTACGCTGAATCCTTACACTGAATCCATTCCTACGTTGAATCCTATCCTTTACACTGCATAATTTGTGTGGATACCTACAAATTGTTTCTTATTTCATTATCGGACGAACAAGCAATAAATAAGCAATTTCCTTCGCGTTTACCGTACTATTTTTTAAGATGCCCATTACAAAGTGAAGAGATTTCCAGGATTTCCCTACAACAAAATCTACGTGACTTTTTCAGCTTAATTTACTATCGAAATGGATTTCTAGGTATTTGCATGAGAAAACTATCGGAATAATGTCGTTATTTAAACGGTAATTTGTTTCTCTGTAAATACCCTGCCAAAAGTGATGGATTTTCTTTTAGAGCTATTTATGGACAATCCGTCCAGTATTATTTTCCGCTCAGTAATATAACACATCAAGATCCCGCTGCAGCATTTCTTCATCTTGTTGCGAATTCAACACACGATTTATTATTCAATGGTCTGCCAATAATAGCCGAACATTTGATTATTAAGTGCGCTGGCAGATCATTGACGAACGCAAGAAGTAGAAGAGGTCCAATTACACTCCCCTGTGATATTCCTGACGTAACGCTTGTGCCGAAGGATAACTCATGCCCAATTCTTACTTTCTGTTTTTTTGTCACGCATAATCTCAATAATACACTTCACCATCCTGGAATCGATACCTGAATTAATTAATTTCTAAACAAGCCGATCGTGGAGAACGAAATCGAACGCTTTGGCAAAATCTATAACTACTGCGTCTACTCTCCCGCACACGTCAATTTCATCGGATAGATCCTGAAATAGCGTGGCTACATGACTTTCCCGTGAGGATCCATTCTTGAAGCCGTGCTGGCCATCATAGAGCTATTTTTTCGATTTCCCATTCTTGCTTAATGTGACTCGCAACTGGATGCTCCATATGTTTGCAGACCACTAACGTAAGACTTGCCAGCTTGTAATTACTTAATATAGTTTTGTCACCACTTTTAAAAATTAGTACGACGAAAGATAATTTTCAACCTTCAGGTACTTATGAATTGTTCATGGATACGTGAAATATTCTAATTAGGTACGGTAATATTGCCTCTCCTAACAAAACATTCAATTAATATCTGAGACACGTGAAAGTAAAAAATCTCCTCTCATTACAGAGAGATATATACTAAGATATTATAATGTTTAATCATTACGCAGGCCACACAATTTTCTTCTAGTGTACACTGTACCGTGCTCGGGCGCAACGTTTGTATTTGACGGTGCAATTCCCGCTACTTCCTGCTTTCTGTGCCGGCGCGCGTCCTGCGCTCTTATTGTCGCGGTCACTGAGCATTTGCGGGGGCAAAGCAGTGGGCGGTCGCCTCGGCCACACTTCGCTCTCGCGACCTTGCACATCATTACTTCAGCAGTGAGTGTCACGGCCCACGACCGGTGGAACAGACGCCAGCAAAAGAAAGACAAACATACCCTCGCCGCCAGGCCGGCGACAAATATGCTTCTAATTTCCGAGCGCTTTCAAGCTTTCGAGGGCAGTAAGGCGTTATAGGTGGCAGAAACCTCCCTCATGCGAAATATATTTCCGAGGGGTTGCGTACAACATTTGACGTCGAGGATCCTGTACACGAGACCTCTACTCGCAGGAAGTCGTCCAGCAGCAGTAGCACGTCATAAGTGTTAGCGCCATTTTGAGTATATGCTCTGACAACTTTGCAGCAGCTAGTGTTCATGCGTCAGCTATAAAGGTGAGGCACGTCACACTGCGCCCGCAAGAGCTACTCGTCTTAGAAGCTCGGCGCTCCTGCGCGCATGCACCCACTACCCCTTACTTGACTTTCCTTTTATTTTCTTTCATTTTTTCTAATGGGAATATCGGCTATCTCGGACGACGCATCATGTTAGTCTCCGAGGTCCAGTCATAATTACATCGTGGAGCTTTTACGGCAGTATTAATTGTTCAGGCAAGGTTGTTAGCCTTGAGTTATGAACTATGGTGTGATGATAATGTGGTGTGAAGGGACAATCATGCCTATGGAGGATTCGAAGCTGCAGCCTTCTCAGCACAGACTACGGCTGACACAACAGCCTGCGCCACGGGGACCGGTCATTTTATTATTATTATTTTTTTAAATTTGTTGCGTCTACATTGACGCAACGCGTCTCCAACCCCTTTCAGGAGCATTGAGTGCATTGCGCTTAGAAGTAATTCCCAATTAAGATTCATGATATGCACTTATAAGTAATCCTCCATTAAGATTCATTATATCTGTCATTACATTTGTGAAGTCTCGTCACAATCAAGAGGACCTCCAGATAGCGTCTCCGCGTACGCGCCACTTACACCACGCGCTCCTGCATTACTATCCAGGAATGGGGGAAGGAATTAGGATAGGGGTAGGGTTTAGAACGTTTCACAGGGGCTAGTTCGACCCAAGGCCAACTCGTTTTGTTGGAAAAAAATCACATGAGATTGTCCGGGAATCGAACCTGGAGCTGTTGGGTTAATGGCACGCGACGTCGCTGTATGCCACGAGCGGCTATTCCCCTCCAAATCCAGAAAGGTGTAGTCACGCGCACACTAAAAGAGCGCCAGGCCCGGAATAGCAGCTACTTACGAAACTTTGTTTGCCAGATTTGTTCTGTCATTCAAGATTTGATATTTAATTGCAGTTTTACTATTTAATACCATTTCATGTTTATTTTTTTAAAATTCTGCTTTATGTGAACGTTTTTGCTAACAGCCAGAAATATGGCAAATTCTTTTCTTGTATGTAACAATAAAGTGAAATATAAACAAGTCTGTATTAGTTAACACTTCTCGCCGGACAGCTCTTTTAAAAGATAAGATTTTTTTGTTAAACCTCCTAACCTGAACGTAGAAAGTAAATGCAATCAGTACACTCGTAAGTTAACACGATTACGAAACCAACATACTTACGATTGAAAATGTTTAATTGTACTCTCAATTTACAATTTGAAATCTTACTGATGTATTATTACATTTTACAGGATTGATTGATTAACGTTTCAGGAGCGTCAACTGCTAAGGACATTAGTCCCGTAGGCGTAGTACACATTTTTTATTGCAGGAGATAGTAGTGATCTTCCCCACTATGTGGCGAGATTCGGAGCCCACCGAACCGTCGGTCTGCGGGGTTTTCTTCAACCAGGTATCTCCCACCAGCGGAGCACCGTCCTGGTTGGAAAAAGTCTCAAGCTCTCGACTGGTCTTTTCACATGTGTGCTAGTGCAGTGCATGCATATGTGTGTATTTAAGAGATGAGAATGGGCATTCGCCTGGTATTGATCGGAGAAACCACGAAAATATTTTTCAGAAAACCTGGCATTCTAATCTAGACAGTGGTTAAATTCGTCTCAGTTATTGGTGAAACTCTGCCGTCGTCGGAAGTCGAACTAGAAAGAACTTACACTAAAGAGACGCAATGGCGTTACTATTAA
Source organism: Gryllus longicercus (assembly GCA_038098605.1). Classification (NCBI taxonomy): domain Eukaryota; kingdom Metazoa; phylum Arthropoda; class Insecta; order Orthoptera; family Gryllidae; genus Gryllus; species Gryllus longicercus. Next base: position 2,181,641 of record JAZDUA010000253.1, on the reverse strand, counting down.
ATCAGCAGTGAATTGTTGCGGGCCAAGCTCTGAGGGGTGTGTTGGGATCATTGTACATAAGTTAAATCATGTATTCATGAAAGGAATTTCAAATCAACATCTGATAAATACACTGCCATCATTAATCACATGATCAATAATAACCACAACTTCGTCTGGGATAATGTTCAATGTTTAGAAAAGGAAAATTAATGCTAACAAAAATACATTTCAGTAACGCTTCATATCCATTATACCTCTAATTTCATGATCTTTCAGTCCGGTACTGAGAAACGTGTGTTCCCAACCTACTTTCCGCTTAACGTAATAAGGATGATTCAGTACAAATGTTAATACTGAATTTGCCAAAATTAGATACTTTTCGTAGTTTAGTTTTGTAAATAATTAACCTTAAACTTTGGATTATGCGCTTGTGCGTATATATCACGGGCTACGGCGAGTGATCGAGCGGCTTCACCTCGCGTACGGGGCGGCGCCATTTCTCTGGAAAACTGAATTGCTAATACTATCCGAGAAGCCGCAGAAGTGAGCACAAGGCAAATAGAACGCGAGGCCAAGACATCCGTAGTCCGTCGTCTGGCGAATAATTCGTGCGGAACTTTTCCGTTTACAGCGGGTGCATTATTTGCGCAGTAGAGACTTACAACGTCGTTTTCAATTCTCTAGGCATTTCCTACGCAAATACAAAGAAAATCACGAATTTCATTCTCTGGTCAGATAAGGCGTGTTTTACAAGAACTGGCACAATTAATAGGCTGAACTTGCATGTGAGGGCCGAGGAAATATTCATGTTGCACTCAGTGTAGCTCACCAAGAGCAGTTCTCTGTAAATGTGTCGATTAGCACCGTGGATGAATTTAGCCTCCATTCTCACATCTTACACGAGCTTTTAAGAGGCATTAAAGACATCCTTCGGATGGCGTACTGTAAGCGGTTGCTGCACCGCGACGCAAACAAATGCGAATTCACTGCAGGCGTGCTGTGGACCGACCTGGCCATATTTACCCGACACGGGGAATTTACTGAGAACAATACTGCCATTGGTGGACACACGAAAATCCAAGTGAAATGCGGCCGTACCGCCAGGAGTATCGGCAGAAAATAAATATCTGAGCCAGAATTTTGGGGTACCACAAAATTGGACAACTTGAACAGCCGGATCATCTTGATGCCGACGTGTACGTCACGTTCCTTCAGCACGTTCTCCCGGAACTTCTAGAAAATGTGTCCTTAGCGCTATGCAACAGGATGTGGATTCAATAAGATTGTGCCCCGACGCACTATTGTCATAACGCACGCGCTCACCTCGACGCGCACTTCCCTGGTCGTTGGATTGGCCCCAGAGGCCCCGCTGTCTGGCCGACACGCTGTCCCGAACTGACACACCTGGAATTCTGTCAAAGATCGTGATTGTGCGACCCCTTCGGACGACGCGCAGGACCTCGTCACGCGGGTGCACGCGGCCGCGGACGTCCTGGCTTTGGGGCGCGTGCAACGAAGCTTTGCGAAGAAAGCGTTCCCATAAACGGACCTTTTGAGCATGCTCCCTAAAATTGTATTTGAGGCAGCAGTAAAGGTGATGGTGATGTACCCTTAGTTGAGTAATTTCACGGCCTTCAAACTTCCTTATCGATGCCCTCCATTCCGCCGCGAAGTTCGAGCTTATTACATCGTTCAGTGCCGCCGTTCTCCAGTACAGAAGTTGTCATAAGAAAAGACGAAAGTTTCCATGATGCTTGCCGCAAAACCAATTACCCTTGTAATAGCTTATTGCGCCGTTGTTTTCAAACGGAAGATATCGAACTAGTGAGCGAATATTGATTTTTCGTTAACTAAGCATATGCGAGTAGGCGCGATGTATCGTGAGGCACGTATTTGCAATTATGTGTTCCTCGGAAACCAGAGCGTCGAAATGTGAAATATTGGGTGCCTAGGCCTTCCGTTCACTGCGAACTCCCGGTACACTGGGTACTCTCCGTATGAGGGTATTATGGGACACCTGAATATCAGTAATGCAATTGCCATTTCAATCAGTTACAGCATTGAGTGACGTCATGCTCTTTCACACCAAACATTGAGCGACTCTTCAAAACTGTGTTCGCCACTAATTCTATACCTTTTTGGAATTCAGTGCGGGACAATATGTATAATTCACACAACACGAGAATAAAACGATAAATTGATATGTCAAAATACATTTATTAGTGGAGTCGATAAAGACAGATTGCTTATCGCTTCCATTAGGCTGAATGGCATATCCTCGAAGGCAAAGTGCACTGTTGCGCCTAGTATTAATTTTCTAGCAGCTTTCCATTATCGAATTAATTTATAATTTGTAGTAATTCATCCATTTCAAATGGTAAGACTCATTTTATATGAATGTATCGAAAATAAATTGAAGTTCACTAACAAGCTTTCGGAATCAGAAACAGTGAAAACGGTAAAATTGACAGTCATAATTGTGATAGAATTGGAATTGGGAAGAGAAGTTGGAAACTCGAAAAGACAACTTAAGTAGGAACGCATTGAGAATGGTGACAAAGAATGGAAATAGGAGACGACGGAGGTGGGAGATAGTAGAAAAGTGAGAATGGGAATGAGAATATTACTGATGTGAGAATGGGAACCGGGGAAAATGACCATTGGGATGGTGGGAATTGGGAAAAAAGGATGGAGGTGAAAATGCATAGACAAACAAAGCTAGGATTGGATGAGAAGATTAGGTAGACGAGAATTGGAACTGGGAGGGAGGATGAAGGTGGAAATGCATAGAGTATGAGTGTGAGGATTGGAACAGGAAGATTGCGGAGACAAGAGTGGGAACTGGAAAGAGTACGCATGCGAGTGTAGCAACTGGGAAAGGAGATGGAGGTGGAAATGCATAAATAGCGGAAGTGAAGATTGGAACGGGAAAATTAATGGCCGAGAATGTGAAGTAAAGAAGAGGATGGGAAGTGGGAAGAGAACGGAGATGGGAATGCAAAGAGGACTGTGTCGGGGCGAGGGCGGGGGCGGGGGTTATCAGTGCGCCAGCTGGCCCTCAGAGCGCCCAAACTTCCTCCGGGAGGCGCGTGGGCAGATGAAAGGGAAGGCCTGCGAGGCCGACGCTACGTCCAGTGCGAGCGCTGCGCGGAAAATTAAGTCTAAGCCCTCATATCACCGAGCAAGTCCTTAGGGGGCGTGGGAGCAAGGTTCACAATTGCTACGCCTCGGTTTCACGTGGAAATGATATGGCCAACATCACGTTCCCTGCCGTGACTTCAGCGAAAGACCTGAACCAACGGACGGCTCGATGAAAGGGTCTCCCCAGAACGTTATAGTCAGAGAAATACTGCCATAAACACAGAGAATCAATACGATATAACCTAGTCTCCACAAACTATTCACCAACTAGTATTAACAACGAATATCCTTTGGACTCAGCCCTAAAAGTATTTTCAAATTCTTGTTTACAGAATGTACTAACTACAGATACTTATTTAAACATAAAAGTAATACGTTTAGATTAAATGAAATAAAGGACAAAAAACATGACTGAGTGTAAAACAAAAAATTATTTAAAATTCAAGCAATGAATAAATTATTTTTTAAATTGATTTATCTACTGGAAATCAAAGTTTCTAATTTAGGGTAGCACATAATCTCAGCTTTAAAATAAACCTTCTTGTTTGATTATACATAAAATTACAGATTTGTCATGTAACAAAAAATTCTTAAAATATACGAACATTTCAATACTCAATTGTTCATCATTTTCCCCAAACATTAAGAAAGATAGCATTTTATTGAACGTCTCCACGGGTAAATTTTAAATCGCTGTAACAGAAGTATTTGCTTTTAAAATGCATCGAGACTGGTTTGACATCGTCCTGACGATATTGTTCAACGTCATACAAGCAATACGTTTTCAATCAACATGTCAAAAACACTTCGCAAATGTCCTTTGAGGAATAACCCTCTGAGGAGACACGAGGCAGTAGTGACGAGCGCCTGGGGCGGAGAGAAACCGTTATGTAGGATTGCGTGCCGGTCCCTGGTCGATCCACAGCGCGCTCTGATCAACACGTCGAGTTGGAGGTGGATTTCACGTGACCCTGTCACATTTACCACCATATCATCGTTCGCTCCACCACAACCTTTGTTCCCTTCCCACCGCTCCTTCACTCACTAATTCGTCCGCTTCCTCAGTCTTTCACTAATTCATTCGCTTCAGTGGTGCTAAGAAAGTTGCCACCGTTGAGGTTCACTCTGAAATTTCGCATTCGCAGATCACATCACCACACGAGAGAAATAGTGAAAAAAGCTCTTAAAATTACACAGGAGAGACGATTGGCTGGGGGTTAGATATACGTAAATAAATGTTTATTTACATTTTTTAAATTTCATCTCATCACGTTTTGGCACTTAGTTTCACCAAGAGAGTAAAATAGTTCGAGAGGCAAGAGTTCGAGTTCGAGAGGCAAATAACGTATACTATTTTTCAAATTTCATCATTTAATAATTGAATCACTTGCTAGTTTTTTAGCAGATTCATAATAAAAAATATGCTCTCTCTCACACACACACGTAATGTTCTACAAAATAGAGATACTACTCATTAACATTTTGTCTTAAATTGTAAAATAAATTCTGAGTTGACTTGCGCCTAATAAAACTATAATATCCGGCCTTATGAGATCTAAATTAAATTGCAAACAAACGAATAATATTGCGAGACTACAATATGTATGATGAAGAATTTTGTCGATCATGAAATGTGTTCTTTGAAACTAAATTTTGTAATATTGTAATGGAAAATATCTAATTTTTGAAAAATTGCAAATGTACATTTCTGCCTTTTTTTAAGTGTTGGGAAAGTTGATTTTCGCGAAGAGACTGGTGGTTTAGGTGTAACGAGAATGGGGTATAACTCCAATAACTTGAGTCAAAATGTTTGCTAGTTGGAAACACTTTTATATGTTCATGAAGTATTATAACACTTCGTGGCCGTTAAAAATGGGACAAAGAATGTGAGCAATTATGTGATAATACTAGTAGAACCATATGTTTTCACTACATCTTCACATAATTATTAAAGGAAGGTATATTTTTTTCTTCCTACAACCTATTCCTCAGAAACAAGAAACATTCTTACTCATTTATTTTCATTTCTAATTGCCTTAAAATCACCTGATACATATTTTTCATAACAAGTGTCCCTGTTTTCTGTTGAAAACAGCAAAATTTAGAATATTCACTATCGGAACATTCGTTGTAACTATCGCAACAACGTTCGAGTATTCGTTTTAAATTGACAGCTCACACAGGATCATTCAGTAGTGTAAGGTAAAGCTTTTGTCGGTTGAATTAAAATCTCAGCATGTGCAACTATTACTTTTCATTAATATTTCGTCAAAGTAGAGCACGGTATACAAAATCCAACGGCGGAAACCTTTTTCACTTACACGTGAATTTTCAAAAAAGGTAAAAAATTGTATTTTTTCGAACTTCTCATGCTCTACTAGGAGTTTTCAAGTGATGGCTCAAGGGCAGAAGCTAAAGTATTATAATGTTACAGAAGCTCAAGTACGATAATCGGTACCAATTTTACGGTAAAGTATGGTTTGCTAGCATCCCTAGTTACCTTGGCGCTCGCTCCGCTTCCATCCACATTTCCATACATTAAATTAGTTTCTGATTGGATTCGTGCGCTGGGAGGTCCTGAAAGAACTCTTGCGCATTTACGACTCATCGTATGAAGCGCCTATCACCGTCCCGAATGGCCTGCAGTCGTGTGGGTTTTACGACCAGATAAGGAGGGACGCAAGCGCACTTGCGCAACGCGCTCGCCCGGCATCGCAGTACAATGGCCCAGATTGGGAAAAAAGTCGACAAAAAATCTCTCCCTTCCAACAAATGAACTAGATAAACGTACTTCTGAGGACATCGGATGTGGGAGATATGCAGTTGCCTTTTCGGTTGATTGATTAGTGATTCCGGGCGTGTCAACTGCTAAGAACATTAGTTCCGTAATTATAATGCATTTTTCCCTGCACTGGGAGGTGGCGATGATCATCTAAAATGGTGAGATCCAGCGCCCACCTATCGTCATCGAACGGGATTTTCTCCCGCTAGATATTATCCACCAGCGGAACACCCACTGGAGTCTGGCCAAGCTCTACGCTCCCGACCGATGATGAGTGGTAATGTAAGTCACGTTAGTATGTGAGTAAAAGGTGAATATAGGGCAAGGAAGAGGAAGGAAAGATCGCACACGGTCCGTGGCCCTGTTTTTCGGGCATTGTTCCGACATTCGCCTGATATTGATCGAAGAGACCACAGAAAACTACCATTCACAGCAGTGTCTAGAATTCTCCACCAGACGACTGAATCCGACATAACTGTCTAGCTACTGTTAAAAATTCTTCCGTCGGGAGTGAAGGCCTGCAGTTACTTCAGTTGATACTGTGAGCCACTTCAGCCGGTTTATATTTTAGTTGCGTGTTTACCACAAACTTCGTAGACAGGAAGCTCCCGGATTCGAGTCTCCATTGTAGCGACTTCCGCCACAAGCTGTGTGTCACACGACGCTACTGCATGAGAATTCCAGAGTGTACAGAAACAGCCCAAGCCCTCTGGTGGCTCTGGTTTGTAGTTTACATTACGGGCCAGTGGTGACCTACATCGCTTTGCGAAACTCTAAGCAAAGATTCCCTATTTGTTGCATCTTCCAAACCAGCGGGCGCTGCAGCGAAAGGCGCTGCCAGAGAAAGCCCCTGCACCGGCGCCGCGGTTGCTGCCGCCGCCTCCTGCGCCAAGGAGCGGAGCGCTTGGCGGGCGTCGCGACGCGTCGTGTCGGGACAGCCGCAACGAAGAAAGCGCCCTGCGCGGCTCCGCTTGGCGCACGACGTGGGCACGCTTCTCGGACACGCACGAGGCGGCCTCTTGGCAACGCGGTTGCAGCTGGACCGTTCGCACTGACCGAGTTGCTGCAGCCCTCGGTTTCTCCTTCTCTTCCGAGACGGAGAGAAAGGTGGACCAGGACATCAACTGATGTCATTGCAGTGCCTCGGACTGGGAGCTCCTAAGTTCGAGTCCTGAAGGTGGTGGCAGGATTTTCGACAATAGCTACTTAGCTACATCGTGTTCTGTCACTGTATGGAGGAGAATTCTAGCGGCCGGCTGCCTTCATCGGTAGTTTTCCGTAGTTCCTCCTACCAATACTAAGCGAATGGCGGAGCAGTACCATAACAAACGGGCCACGTATTACGCGCGATCTTTCCTTCCTCTTTCTTGCGTTATCCTCACCCCTAACTTACATACAATCTCACATGCACTACACTACCTCACATGCCGGGAGACCGGTCGCGAGCTTACAATGTGTCCCGATAGGTGCGGTACCCCGCTGGTGGGAAATACCTGGTTGAGGGAAACTCCGTTAGCCTATGGTAGGTCGGCGCCGGATCTCACCCAGCGGGATCACCGTAGCCTTCACCGAGCAAACATTCACTACACTTACGGAACTGACTTTAGCAGTTGACGCGTCCGAAATCACTAATCAACCAACCAAATTCTTCTCTTCCGATTTGTCTTTGACTACTTCGTGAGAGATCATTGTGGGATTCAATGGTGGCGTAGAGGACATGTCATGGGATCAATTAAAGGAGTCTTTCAGTATTTGAAGACGAGGAACATAGACGTTGGCAGATTATGGCATATTTGGATTGTCAGGCGCGCACATGCAACCGGCAAAATTAAACTCGACACACTTTACCATTGTGCGAAACTCGGAAATGATGCGTCCTAGAGTCCTAAAACTAATTTCTTGTGTTTCTATTAGAGGAACAGTTGGAGTAACATATAGGGTAAATTTAGAACACGGAGAACAGTTGGAATAGCGTGTGTACTGCCTGATGGATATGTTAGGAAACATGTGATTAACATGCGAGAGGACTTGTGGTGAACATCCAAGGGAACATGCGGAGAGTGGGACGATAAATCGGTGTATGTGACGAAATGTGAAGATATCAGGTGGAGCGAAGAAAAATGAAGATTTACATCTTCTTCTCACCAGTACTCCGAAGCAGGGCGTTCAGAAACAGGCCCAAACCAGAAATCAATGTAATATTAAATTGCCGCGTAAACAGGCCCATGATATCTGCAATGCTTCAATGTACAGATCAGATTGTGGTCCAAAGTTCGGATCCAGTATGAAGTTATTTTCACTTTTAAGACAATTATTTACAAAATGCAGTCTGTTTGCACGGGTCAAACTAGTAATAATTAGAACGTTTGAGAAACTGATATCGCAAAAACGACGTCTACTGCAATATCAATGCAAGAGATTCTGGATCTCTATGTAAATTAAATATCAGAATTATATCGGTGTAACATTGATTGTGTTTTTCTGCTTAATTTAAAAGTCACAAAGAAACAGTTACGTAAATGAACCTAAAAAATCACATTATTACGATAAGATATGAATGATGTACTTTATTTAAAATGAAATGACAAGGGTGACAAGGGTTTTTCATTGGTAAACTCTGTGATCAAGAGGAAAATAATATTTTTCTTTTTTTGCACAGCCTTACCTGAATAAAGGGTAGCATTTCATTTACATATTTATTTTGTTTGATCTTTCACTGAATAATCTTTTCGAGGTATACGTTTGGAGTAAAATATACATTTATATAATAACAAATGTATAATTATTTTTATTTCAAAACCAAAAAGGAAAAATTTATCGGGAAAGTGGTTTATCATTTGAGGCGGAACGTAGCGGCGGCGGGTGGTAAAAAGCGAATCCAGGAACTAATACTCTTTGGTCAATGTGCACACAAATATTTTTTGTACAATAGCCTCCATCCAAATATGATTAGTGGAAAATTTCAAATCCATTTTTTAAAGAAGTACATTAGTGTGGAAGCTATTGCAGCTTGTTTTGTGATTCAAACTGGGCTTGTAATAGGTCACCTACAGCAACGTATTGGTAATATGAAAGTCACGTTAAATATTTAAGGAGGACGTTGCGGGGACAGACATATAAAAGAAAAGTGAAATTCTTGGGTTAAATAACGAAAAGGTTTTTAACGCGTTACAATCTCATAATAAGGTTTACTGCAATATTTCGTATCCACCTTAAATTAATTTTGTCACGTATGATTATCAGCGGAATCCGAAAAATCACTATTGCCGTACATTGACTTGCTCACCCATAATTATTGCCGTACAATATACACTTTTATAGGACCAAATACCAGAAAGAGAAAAATTAACATCATAACAAGAAAAAAAACAATTAATGTTTTTAAAGTAAATGGAAAATAAATTAATTTAATCGTTATTGATTCTAAAATATTTTCACAGGAACATTCAACATGCCAAATTTACGAGTCAACTCTTTAGTGTGAAACAAAAGTACATTTTTGTTCAAGATATAAGATAATATGTATGCAAATTAGTAACCATAAAATCTAAACTCAAAGCATTCCAATTTAGGAAGAGAGTGTACAAATAAACAGAACTCATAAGGAAAAATCTCTAATTTAAAGCGAAAACAAATTATTTCATTAACGAACATCATGTCCGCAGATAAACATTTAGCAATTTATAAATTGAAAGACAATTGAATTAAGACTATCAAGTGCTATCAGTCGCGCGTAAACTAAGTGGAGGTAAATCGCCTTGATGTTCGCTGAATGACGAGATAACCCCGCCATCTCTTCGTCATAAAACCTCTTGCTGCAGCCTTTATGCGCTGCAGCGACAATCCGCGCCGCTCACTCGCCTCAAAAAGTGAGTTCAGAAGCACTGAGCGCTTTTCAAATTGCCGGGAACGCTTTCAGGGAAACATACGTTGGTAGTGGAAAGCGTTTCTATCAAAGTAACAGATTTAAAGGATTGACCTAAGCTGGTGTTTTATTTAAATTCAAAAGATTACGCAACTTTACGATATTCTGATGCGAAAACTCATAAAACAATTATGTGTTAATTGTGTTAAACAATTAACTGAAATAAACACTAAATAACAAGACTTGGAATAAATGAAATATACAAAGAACTGAAGTAGTATGTGATATCAAAATGTTGTGAAGTACTTACTATTGTTTAGAAATTTCATATTGCCATTATGAACATTAATAACTGGAAAGAAATTCGCGTTTTACAAGACCTGAATACAATTTTCTGAAAATATTTTGTTCCGAACTTACAATAGATACACGCAATTATTAAAACAGTACGGCGTGCCTTTTACAATAAAAAATGCAAAACATTGACTTTTAAATAACATTCTATTAAATAATGCGTAATGTTTATTATAGAGACCGGGAAAGGTGGCTCAGGGCATCAACTGATGTCACTGCACAGCATTTGACCGGGATGTCCTAGGGTTCGAGTCCCGATGGTGGCAGTGTTTTCGACACCAGTCGAGTTCAGACGCTATCTGGATATGAATTCTAGTAATTCGGTTGCTCTGATCGGAAATTTCGACCAAAACCAAGCGAATGCCGGAGCTGTACCCTAGGAAACGTGCCACGAACAGCGCGTGATCTTTCTTTTCTCTTCTTTGTTCTATTCTCACCCTTTATACACGTACACCCACGTGCTTTACATTACTACTCATGTCGGGAGCCTAGAGCTTGTCCCGGCTGTGGCGGTGCCTCGCTGGTGGGATATACCTTGAGGAAAATCCCCACAAGTAGGTCGGCGCTGGATCTCGTCAGCAAGCGGGGAAAGATCACCGCCATTTGCAGCGATAAAAAACATGCCATTCACTAACAGAACTAATGACCTTAGAAGTTAATGCACCCAGAAACACAAATCAATCAATTTCTGATGGATTTCATACAGAGGAACGACATAGAACCAATGCTTTCAATAATAAAGGATTCTTTAATTACCTAAATCACGCACGGTCACATTTATGAAGGTGACAGGAATAGCATGACATCGCTTACATTTGTGAGCTAAATCACGAACCGCATTTCAGTCGTCCTCTCTGTGAACGAATCGGAAATCTTTGCGCGTTTCGTCGAGTACCGAACGGCTGCCCTCAGGAGCACAGAGCGCCGGTCTACTCACCGACACGGGCGGTCCCCCGCAGCGAAGGAAACTCCGCAGGTGCTTGCGAGGTGGCCGCGGCGGGAGCGCCATGCGCACTGGCGGCGGCCACGGAGGCGGCGGCGGCGGGGACGGCGGCGGCGGGGGCGGCGGCGGCGGCGGCGGTAGTGGTGGTGGTGGTGGTGGTGGTGGTGGCGGTGGTGGTGGTGGTGGTGGTGGTGGTGGTGGTGGTGGTGGTGGTGGTGGTGGTGGTGGTGGTGGTGGTGGCGGCGGCGGTGGTGGTGGCGGTGGTGGTGGCGGCGGCGGCGGCGGCGGCGGCGGTGGCGGTGGCGGTGGCGGCGGCGGTGGCGGTGGCGGCGGCGGCGGCGGCGGCGGCGGCGGTGGCGGTGGCGGTGCCGGTGCCGGTGGCGGTGCCGGTGCCGGTGGCGGTGGCGGTGGCGGTGGCGGTGGCGGTGGCGGTGGCGGTGGCGGTGGCGGTGGCGGTGGCGGTGGCGGTGGCGGTGGCGGCGGGGGCCGTGGCGGCGGCGGCGGTGGTGACAGCGGCGGCGGCGGCTGTGTTTGAGCGATGCGGTGTGGTGCGGTCCGGTGACGGCGGCGGTGGCAGGCAGCGGCGACGACCAGAATGGTGGTGACGCGGGGGTAGACGGAGGCGGTGGCGGTAGTTGAAGGGAAGCAGGAGCAGCGGCAACGATCACGGCCGCGGCGACGGCGGGGATGGACGGAGGTGGCGGCGGCGGGGCGGCGACGACAGCGGTTGGGAGCGGTCGCGGATGGCAGTGGTGGGAAGCGGAGGGCAGGGAAAACGGGCAGCAGCCGGCGGGCAGTGGGTGATAGCAGTTGGTGGGTAGCGGGTGGTGGGTAGCACGTTCTGGGTAGCGGGTGGTGGGAAGCGAATGGTGGGTAGCGGGTAGTTAGCAGGGATATACAGAGTACTACTTGCAATCAATAATACTATTGATTTCATTATCATCAATATTGATACATGTGAGAAAATATTGGCGAACTACATTAATGATATCGGTTAGATAAACGAGCGATATTAACCTGTAACGCGATTGCCAAAATTATGTGAATAATGTAAACGCTCTCTTTCTAGTACTTTTTAGTGAAGTATTTTTCCCCCCTTATGGTACCAACTCTGTTGTATCCTGGGACGACCTTGACGTCTCGATATTGAGGTGATTTTATATCGACATAACCATTCCAAATTTCGAAGCGACAAGTAAATTTTCTCGAAGCGAAAATACCGCTTCGATGAAGTTCCAATTAAGCTACGCACGTACTGGTTTGGTTCAGCACGGACGGGCTGGACGGATGGGATTTTTTAAAAAGTTCATTACATTGATTTCCGTTACGGTGCGCGCACTAGAACGTTACAGACGGGACGGGACGATCCGCATATTCCGCCGTTTGCGAAAGGTCCGAAGGAAAGATCTTCTGGACATTCGGAGTTGCACAAAGTAATCTTAAGTTTTATTCAATTTTAAACTTAGTTACAAAATATAATTTAGTTTGTTAGCTAAACTATCTGAATAAAGGAGTATCGTAAATCAAATTTATAATACTGGATATTCATAATAAGCTGTGCAATATTAATGATTCTTGGAACATCTGTGCACGGTGAATATATTATGCTATATTTTGAAATGATACATTAGTTTATTAATCAATGTAAATTATTTATGTGTCTAGTTTGTGTAAATGATTTTCTTATTTGTTCCGATTATTTTATTAAGTTTTTAATAAACTAATTATAGTTCGGTCCTCAAGTACAGTTTCATTGTGCACAATTACATTATTTACCAAAAGATTTATGTGTATAGTATATTTTTCAAAATATTAAATGTAGCTTCAATTTGTTTGTGAGACATCCTCCAGTACTGAAAAATTTTTCGTCTTACATCAGGTCGGGATATAATATCTGAAATTCCCCTTTTACTATTCTCGTTCTGTTTAGAGGAGAATCTGAGATTTTTCGACTCCATGCCCTATTTTCTTCCTCCACTATTAAAATGCAACGTAATGTGATTGCTTTACTTTATGAAGCCGTCCCGCACATAACACGGAGCGAGGGGACTGTCTTAGAAACCGTCCGGAAGAGTCCCTGTTGCCCGTGCCGCCCCGGGATAATGCGCTCATCTTACACAAAAATCGCCTTCTGTCTGGTCCCGTCCGCCCGTGCCGTACCAGTTATGGTTAGGGAATGCCGGGCCCACTGTACGTGAAAACAGTGGTCCCGGAGGTGGTGGCGCGTCGTCTAGCGGGGTGGCGGGGCCTGGGAGAGCCTTGCCTTTACCTCCAGGGGAGTACAGTCTGCTGGCTATAGGAGGCTCGCGTGAACGAGGAACGCTGTCGGCGGCTAGCGATAAACTCGCCTCCAGAGTGAGACAAGACAAAAAAAACGGGAGCCGACAGCCGGCGGGGAGTACAGATCAGTTCCGTAAAGTGCAGTACAGGCCCCCGGGACAGCTGGTTTAGGGCATCAACTGATGTCACTGCAGTGACTCTGATCCTCGGTTCGAGTCCCGACGGTGACAGGATATTCGACACTAGATTGCCAGCTAGGTCGAATTCAGTCGCTGTCTGGAGGAGAATTCTAGAGGACGGCTGCACTAGTCGGTAGTTTTCCGTGGTTTCTCTGATCAACACCAGGCGAATGCCGGAGCAGTACCCTAACAAACGGGCCACGAATCGCGCGCGCACGATCTTTCCTCCCTCTTCCTCCCTCTATCGATCCTCACCCCTCACACACACACACACACACACACATAAACACACACTAACATGCACTTCATTACTACACATGTGGGGAAACCAATCGGGAGCTCAGAGCTTATCGCGTCTGGGGCGGTTCCCCGCTGGTGAGAGATATCTGTTTGGAGAAAAATCTGCTAGCAGGTGGTAGGTCGGCGCCAGATCACACCATCCAGAGTGAGAATATCACCACCACCACCACCTCTTCAAGAGGGGAAAACACGCACTGCGCTTAAGGGACTAATGACCTTAGCAGTTGACGCGCAAGGAATCAGGAACAATCAATCAATTCCAGCGAGTGCAAGCCTGTGCACCAGACGAGAGGTGGAGCCCGGCCAGCCGTTGGAGAGTTCGCCGTTGCATCGCCGTGAGATCGCCGCGGCGGCGGCAGCAATAGTCCACACAGCGACGGGGCGGAAGGGGCCTGCGTATAAACTTCTCCGGGGAGCACACGGGAGCTGCCGAGAGAGGCGACACCGTGAGAGAGGGAGGGCTGCCCTTCCACACCACAGGCGACCCACCCTGGGGCCGGGGGCCCATGCTAGAGGAGCAGGGGGCCCAGCGGACAATGCATCCGCACCGCGCAGCTGGCAGAGGCTGCGGTGGAGAAGAGGGAGGCGGCTTCGCGTCGAAAACACTTTGTGTATCTTGGTTTTTGGTCTCTTGGAAATAATTTTAACTTGGAGAGAGTTTTGCGTTGTAGAACATTATGGGTAAATAAACTATTGTGCGCGCGAAGCTTTACTGTCACCGATACCAGGATAAACTTGCACGTCTCTCAAAGGGTGAAGTTCTAACGGACGGGAAGTTCTGCGGAAGCCTTGCAGGTGTATGGAACGTTGGGGAGTGGAACAGATGCAAAACTTCGGAAGTTGTGAAGATCGGTCATGGGTCACAGCGTCTCAGGGATGTGAGTACTCCAAGAATCCCTCAGTCTGTCTGCTCCGGGCCGCCGGCAGTGAGAACTCATCTCCTCAGGAGACTGGCAAGTTTCCGTGTGAAAGGAAAGGTCAAGATTTCGAGATAGCGTAAGTCTCTGACTACTCGTGCCACATTGCAGCCTGGGGGCGCCGGAGCTTAAGTTACGAGCGAAGTGCATTCCGAATTTTGGTTTGTGGGTTCGAACTCTGGATAAAGCAGGGAGGTGTGAGTGTGACATGGAGGCTTTCTCACAGGCTCTCTCATGTCATCAGTCCAGCAATGTAAAGAAAGAATAAGGAAATATTTCTGACACTGCTAAGACGGAAGATACAGAGGGTGGAAGGGCCAATTATATATTCATCTCAATCCCGATCCAATCCGGCGCATAAGAGAACAGCTAATCTTAGAGAGGACAACACGAATCTCAGCGTACGATTGATTGATAAGTGATTCCCAGCGCGTGAACGACTAGTCATTATTTTCGTAAGTGTAGTGCGTTTTCCTCGAGAGGTGGTGGTGATGTTCCCCATCGATGGAGAGATTCGGCGCCGACCTACCGTCGGCTAACGGAGTGACTTCAACCAGGTATCTCCCGCTAACGGGGCACCGTGCCAATCGGGGCAAGCTCTAGGTTCCTGACCGGTCTCCAGGAAGGCATGATAGCGTAGTGCGTATTAATGTGTGTGAAAGTAAGCGGCGAGGATAGGACAAGGAATAGGAAGGAAAGATCGCGCGCGGTCCGTGGCCCGTTTATAGGGTACTGTTCTGGCATTCGCCTGGTATTATAGATAGTAGTAACCACGGCAAACTACCGATCAGAGCAGCCGGCCGCTAGAATTCACCTCCAGACAGTGACTCAGCTCGAGCGAGCTAGCTAGCTATCTAGTGTCGAAAATCCTGCCACCGTCGGGACTCGAGCCTAGGACGTCCCGGTCACAGGCACTGCAGTGACTTCAGTTGACGCTCTGAGTCACTTCTCCCGATGCAGCGTACGAAACATGGAAAATTGGTTACGAGACCCTACGAGTGTCACCTTTTTCTAGAAATGATTAGTAAGAAATGGTTTGCGAATGTGTTTAGAAAACCCTCGAGGACGTTTGGGCTTCTGCGGCAGAGTTCGCAAAAGCCTGACATGTAATGTCTTCCCATGTAGCGAAGACGTCCAGAATGACAGAACCCCCTTACAAACATAATAAACGACCCAAATTATCTTAATTAGACTGAGGCGTGAGGAAGATATCTCGAACAGAGGTGCGTTGCAGGTTGCATGTAAGGCATTTGGCGTCAACGTTTATACGGGTCTGCTTGGCTTTTTGGTAACATCATCTACAAAATTGTGCGTGTTTCGTAATTAAACAGTTTTCAGCGCTTCCCACGGAACGGGGAGGTTGCTCCCTAAACATCAACGTGAAATTGGTGGAGCGTAGTTATTGGTTGGTTGCTTAAAGCATCCATCAGTCCATCTCGTTCTGGCTTCTGAGATATTATACGAAATACTGGGTGCTACGGATATTATACTGGAAATACTAGGCTAGCAAACATTCTCCTCTTTGTAAATCATTGTTTCAAAAGTGAAAAACTATGTTGTATCATGTACGCTTGGTAGTGTCTATGTGTAAACATTACAAAATTGGCAATAGTGCTAACAGAAACCTGGGAGATTAAACTGCACAGAAAATCAAGTTCATTTAATTTAATTCGTGTTGATTACGAGATTCTTCACGTTTCTGATTTCCCGTGCGAGGGAACACTAAGAAGAGCTAAACATCCGAAAATTTAATAAAAGTTCCAAAAGTGTAAATTAATGCTTAGGATATTTATTATATGTCCCCCTAGGCACAGGGTAACGGGATTTTATAGACTCCCGGTTATCTGGAACTATCTTAATCGGCTACCCCAAAAATTAATATGCCACTATTTAGAAATGTATTTGCTAATTAGTTACGCAAAAGCTTTGTGCGTAATTAATGGTGTGCTAGCTTAAGATTTATACGCTAAGATTACTACAATCAGTTACTATAAAATATCAATATGCCATTTTGTAGACAAAATAATTGCTAATTATTTACACAAAACTTAATTGATCTTCAAACTTCTGAGTAATTAATGATGAGCTGGTTTAAGATTAAGCTGGCACCACAATTTTCGGTTACCACAAAAACAAATATGCTATCTTGTAGAACATTATAATTGCTATTTAATTACACAAAAATACTTTAATTGATCTTCAAACTTTCGAATAATTAACCAGCCCTTGAGACGTAAGCTAGCACCATCACAATAAGTTACCACAAAAGATAAATATGCCCACATCAAAATTTTGTCAACTCTCGCTTGAATTAACGAATCAGCAAGACTGGATTACAATAGTAATCTACGCGATTTTTGAAGGTTTAAGATAGTGTTTTATAAATTGTACAAAGTATTTATCTTTCTGTATCGTATTGCAAACCGATAGGATGATCATTAAGGTTGAATTAAGATGGGTTTGATATGCCAGGTGTTACGTTTGACCCTTCATGTGTCTGCGTTACCCATCAGGATGATGAGGGGAAATTAGTAAACTTTCACATTAATAAGATTAAGAAACTCAATATTCAAATTGATTAAAAGACTGCGATTTGTTTTTCGTTTGTATTAATACTCTCTCTTCAAAATTTTCTCGCATCAAGTAGCTCTGAGAAACAGTGTCTCTAACTGGCTCTAACTATAGATAAAGTAAGGTTCTCTCAAATTACAACTACTTGTCGAAAGAATGGCTCTCTGATTGGTTGATTGTAAGAATGAAGGTATTTACAAGTACTACACATTTGAATGATGTATTGCACCTTTTTATAAGCTGTTCTTTAATACTTTGGGGAAACTTTCTTCATTTTCGAAATTTAAAAAAAATCAAAGTTGCCAATGAAAAAGCGTAGGCATACAATCATGTCTCTAAATATCATTATCATCAACTACCTGGTTATCTGAAAATCGCAAACCTGCTCGAGATTTTTGACAACATATACTAAAACTATTTGCAAGTAATAACTATTTGCTGACAACAAAGTTCCTGAGTCTTGCATTGTAATGGAGTTGAACACATGAAATTAATATTTATTGCAAATAAGTAACAGAATCATTGATAACGATACATTTAATTCGTTAAATTTGGAAACTTGACAATGAATTTTTTCGAGATGAAACCAATTTATTTTGTCCTGGAACCGTCGCCCCAAAACTTCAGATCTTAAAGAAGTTTATCCGATGATGATAATTTTCAAATTCAATTCGAAACAGTGGCGGCTCGTAGTATTTCTTCTTTCACCGTTTTGTTTATTCCTTCCTCCATCCTTACCTCCCTTTCTATCATTTCTTATATCTATCACACATGCACGTATTATATTAATATACACATACTTATAAACGGACCTTTATGTATACTGAATTTAAGTTCATGGCGTCGGGTAATTTGACGTCGGTTAATTTGAAGCATTTTTTAGAGGCAATTGTGAGAAGTTTTTTCTTTGATGTTTTTAATGCAAGGTATTCTTAATTTTTAGAAATACACATTATAAAAAGAATACTCTAACTGATATTTTTCAAAACACATTCATATATACAGAAATTTGGAAAATTTGCGGATTGTGAACATTTTGAATGAAATCTGTAATTAAAAATATATTGCAATTACAAGGAAATATGCGACACAGGGAATTGTTAGAAGAATGAATAGCACCCTACTTCGAACTACAAAGCGTTCGCGCACCAGTGGAGAACTGCTGCTGAGAGAAAGTAAGTGGACAGGGATTGAAATCTTTCTCTGTCAAATGGCTTTCATTATCTGTTAAATGTGTATTCGGCGATTCGACTGTTTTAACTTCAAGGATTCAGATAGTCATCCCCTGCACCTATGCAGTACCATACGCATCGCTGCCCCTAGACCTCCAGGACCGCCACTAGTCACTGTTGTTACTGCTCTTCACCTTTCAGCCGCCGAAGCCACTGTCAGGCTTGCAATTCCCGAGTGTGTTTCGAGAGACATGGAGGACAATGCAGTAATTTGAAATACGTTTTCTGAAATGCTCTGAGATGCCTTTTCAATTTCTCGCCCCTTACTTTGTAAGAAGAGAAAGTAAATGTAATCCTGTGCCGGAAAATGACAAATTTGCGACAGAAAAACTGTTTTTGCCGGACTCTGGTAACGAACAAATTATTAAGTACTGTTCATACATATAGTAATTTACTTCCTCTAACCTGTTGTGTTGTCAGAATGCATGTTTTGTGGATCCACGACACAGCAAAATCGATTGACTGATAAACGTCCGTGTGTTCGTCCGCAGCTAGCGCCAAATCCGGTCTGCGAATTTTCTTCAAATTTAATATTCTTCGATGAATTTAAAGGAACATGACACCCTCTGAGTTTCGAACGGATCATTTGCTTTCTTGGGTGAAGTTGACATGAAGCCTTGACATTTTCAAAATTTTTTCCAAGAATCGATCGAAATGTTTGATAATCATTGTCATCAGATGGCGTAAAGAACGCTTAAGAGAATGGCGCAGATCTCATTTTCGTTAAAATCTCTAATTTTTCGAAAATTGTAAAAGTTCAAATATTTTTTCGCCGTTTTCCTACAACTACAACATTAAAATAGAGATTTTTCCCTAAATTACATCTGTATTTTAAAGGCAGATCTTAAAAAAAGGTTATGTTCAATTTTTTGAAAATATGTGCAGTGCAGTTCAGCGCAATATGAGAATTTTGCGTGAAATGTAGGCAGTTTTTTAATTCTTTTCAACAATTTTTTCTAAAAAGTACACCAATTTTGTCTTTAAATATTATTCTCGTACGTATCAAAGAAGGTGGTAGTCCCAAATATGGTTCTAGACCCATATTCGGTATTATCGAAAATTGCAAAAAGTTAACATTTTAAAAGTACAAAATTGAAGAAAAGAGATTTTAGCTTTAGACAAAGTCTGTTTAAAAATAGTCTTTAAAAATATCATGTATATGTTTTGAAAAATCTAGTACTTTTTGATAATTTTAGTTTAAAATTCATGCAATTTATAAAAAACATTTTCTTAAAATCGAAAAAATCATTATTTTTTTTCCACGGATAGAAGAAGAGACGCTTAAAAATGGCGTAGGTCTTTTCGTTGAACTATGAATTATCAAAAGCTGTAAATTTTAGAAATAACATGAGAAAGTATGTGCTGTTCTACGAACACTATTGATAGAAGTGTAAGAGTAATTTCACTGAATTAATTTGGGTGTGCACATGCGAACATGTGAATACAATGGAATTTCCCCTGCTTTTGATGTGGTTCCCGTGAATAAAGCTCTCAATGTGCTTAAACCTCAAAAACTAACAAACAGTGCGGCATCATTGGCGAATGGGAATTCTCGAAACTGTATCACCAGATCACGTTCTAATACACCAGTGATTTTAGAGCGACACAATGTGGTTTCTGAGGCTCCGTTTTGTAGAGAAAATTTATAACTGTACATTTTGAAGAATGTATGTATTATACGCAATCGCAGATATTCTGCGCTTTTGTTTATAATTTTTATGGTTTAATTCTGCAGAAAAAGTACAAACTATTTACAGAATGTCGAATAAATACCTGCTAACTTAACTCTTACGATTCTCTGTCAAATTCTACTGTATCCGATAATCTGAAATTAGACTTATCATTCAAAATACTTTAATCATTCTTCAAATCATCTTTAACATCTTTGCATTCCTTCTCCATCCCCTCCCTTCCTCCCTCCCTACCTACCGCCCTACCTCCCTACCTCCCTCCCTATATCCCTACCTCCTTCTCCTTCTCCTTCATGACTTCCGAACTTCCTTTCTGGTTTGTCAACATAGCTATTATTTTAGAAGGAATCCATTGCTTTATTGAAAATAGTGTAAATTATTCTCCATACCCCTTTTGTTTCCCTGATGCTATCGATCATATTTGTGTATTTTATTTTTACTTTACATCTCTCTTCTCAACAATAATCTGTACATGTAATCAAATGATATTATATTTTGTTTTCAAATGGAATAGTATCAAAATGGTTGCAAACGAAGCATTAGAGTGACAGGAACATAGAATTTTGCATATGCATAGAAAACCCTGACGTGCCTTCAAAAGCATAACTAAACATTATTTCGTCATTGATATTGCTAACATTTAGCATACAGTCAATATCTGATAATATCTTGTAAAAACACTCTTCGTTTCGATGTGTGTTCCAACATATTTTGTAAGGAATTTTCCGCAACTAAGTCGTTTATATTAAAGGACTGTATGTATATTATCTACACATATATTTACGATTCAAAATCTTCATGAAGTTCCGATACATACTGCATGGTGTTTTAATTGCTTTCTTAAATTAATGTGTAAAGTTAATTCTTATTATATTCACATATTAATTATAAGTTATTATTTTCTAAAATAAGGCACAGAGTGTCAGTTGTGTACAAAATTATTTTTCTCTTCAAAAAACAGTCACCTTCCTTTTGTTCATTGGTTTATAGTCTTAATTCTTTGAAAATTTGATTTTAGCACTCCTTTATGACGTGCAGCAATACCTGCCGCTTGCACAACCTATTTAAGCCCACTTGGTCGTTAATATCCCACGTAGAAAACTTGTTCCTGTTGTATTAAATCTGTTAAATATTTACATTTAATAATAACTGACAACCCTTTGATATGTATTATTGGCATTTCCTGCATCTCAACACTCTAAAGCGATAATCTTTTTTTAATTTTTTTTTTTAAATTTATTTTCTTCCTGTTCGGCAGTTATGCCTTTCAGGGGTTTGTACATAATTTTAATACATAACATTTGGGCATACAAGCTCTCACTCTTGTATATTACTACTAACTAATTTACATCGTTTCATACTTATATATATAACATATCTAGATAATTTACACTTAATACATTCTTGATATTTTACACATTTTTTTATTTTTATATTGAAGCGGAAAAAAAGAAAATACATATTTTTATTTTTAATATATATAGTTTTGATATTTTGGCATATGCTGCATTTGTTGTAAGTTGTATGTGTTTTTTCCAGGTTAACCTGCTATCAATGTGAACCCCAAGATATTTCACAGGTGTATCAGATGCTAGCCACGGGATGAGAGTATTATTTAATACTAGTGGGCGAGGTAACTTTGCTTTACAAAGTGTAAACATTTTTTTTGCCTGGGTTTTAGTTGGGTTTATTTTTATTCTCCATTGTTCAGCCCACTTTAGAAAACATGAGATATCTGCCTCGATGCGATCTTTTGCTACATTTATATCTGCATGTGTTGTGTATATTGCAGTATCGTCTGCAAATAGTGCAAGATTTGAGTCTTCTAATGTGGAAATGTCTGAAAAATAAACATTGAAGAGGAGTGGTGATAGTGCAGAACCTTGAGGTACGCCTGCTCTTATTGTTCTAGTTTGTGAAAGTGCACAGTTTATTTTAACTCTGAACGTTCGGTCTGTAATAAAACTATTAACAATGTCCTGCAAATAGAAAGGTACTCCCAGCTGTTTGAGTTTGAATAGTAGCCCAATATGCCAAACTTTATCAAATGCTTTTTCTACATCTAAAAACAGTCCAATTGTATGTTGTTTATTATGGAATCCATTTGCAATATGTTCTACGAGGCGTATGAGTTGATGAGTTGTACAATAATTTTGCCTAAACCCGAACTGTTCATCTGGTAAGGCCCTTATTTCTATGAGGTATTTGGTAAGCCTTGTTTGTATTAGTTTCTCGAATATTTTTGATAAAGAGGATAATAAGCTAATTAGCCTATAGCTCGTTACTTCTTTAGGATTTTTGCCTGGTTTACTGATTGGAAGGACAATGGCCTGCTTCCATGATTTTGGATAATTCCCAATTCGAAGTGCTGAGTTATAAACTGCTGCTAGGACTGCAATCGAGCTTCTTGGTAGTTCTTTCAAGGCTCTATTTGTTATTCTGTCGGGGCCTGGGGCCTTCCTAATTTTAAGATTTTTTTTTATAATAGTGGTAATTTCGTTGGGGCTAATAAACTTAATTGGGGTGGGAACTTTGTAATACGTGTGTGTCATATGCTCTTCAATTATTTTGTTATGCTTCACATCGGTCATTGGGTTGGGGGTGAAAGTATTTTCAAAATTTCCGGCAATATAATCAGCCTTATCTTGGTCCGTATGTACCCAACCTCCTGTTTGAGTGCTTAGGAGGAGGAATATTTGTTTTTTCCCCTGTTATATTTTTTATTGTTGTCCATAGCCTCTTTGAATTTGGATGTATTTGGGATAGATGAGTTTGGAAGTTAGAATATCTTAAATTATCTAATTCGATTTTAATTATCCTCGCTAGTTTATTTATTTTTCTTTTGTAATTAATGTTTCTATTTATTTGCCATTCCCTCCTCAGTTTTCGTTTTTCATGAATCAGATTCAATAGTTGTTTTGGTAAATTCCTATAGGGTCTGTAAGTTGGAGGGGATGATACAGTACTCTCATCTAAATTTTTATGTATTGCATTATTTATTCTGTTTATCTCTGATTCAAGTTGGGTATAATTTTTTATTGAATTCGGAAATTTTAGATTTTGTGACATTAGATAGATAAATTTACTCCAGTTGATGTTTTTGTTATTGGGTTTATTAATGTTTGTTATTGAAATTTTGCCTTTGAAGGAGCCAATAACCGGATTATGATCCGAATCTAGATCCGGAACAACCGTTTGATAAATTTGGAAATTGATTCCTTTCGAGATTATTATATCTAGGATATCTGGGATGATTCTATTGTTGTAAGAATAGTGAGTTGGTTCACTGGGTGCTTGGATACTTAAATTGTTGTTAATAATTAGTTGTAATAGCTTTCTGCCTTGTGATGAGGTTGAATTGCAACCCCAAGCTGTGTTCTTACTATTTAGGTCTCCTATTATAAGAACTTTAGAATGCTTCTGGATAATATTTTTATAAATATCTTCAAGGAAAGGGTAGTTTGGTGGTTTATATGCTGATACAATCACGATTTCCTCATTATTCACGTAAGTTATAATTGCTACCGTTTCTAGACTTTTGTCGGATGAAATATCTATTTGGGAATGTTTAATGCTTTTGTGAATTAAGATTGCAACTCCTCCCGAGGCACAATGCGTTAATCTATCGTTTCTATATATTGCGTACCCATTAATTTTAAATTTTCACCTGGCAGTAAATGGGTTTCAGTTATGCAAGCAATTTTTATTTTATTATCATTTAAAAAGTGATTGAACGGATTTGTTTGTCGTTTTATGCCATTGGCATTCCAGTTTAATATCCTCATTTCATCATTATTATTTAATGCCATTAATAAGAGCAGGAACTAACGATTGAATCATTGTTTGTAATTGAGGGACTATTATTGCTAATATTTGGTTTACTTTTGTGCTCATTAAGTTTAAATTGTTTGCATTATTAGGGCTTTGGGTTCTCCAATTTGAATTTGAGTTTGGATTTGGATTTTCGTAATTTGGAGGACGCAAAGGCATGTTTACTTGAGGCAGTCGGGGAAAGTTTTGAATGTTATCAGCTGGTGGCGGCCTCCTTGGAGGTTGCGCACTCCGAGTGGTTGTATTGGAAACTTGAGCACTGTAAAGGCCTTGCCATTGCTTACGTCCACTCTCTGCCTCTTTAAATTTTTGGCAGCCACGATAATTTTCTGTGTGATTTAACCCACAGTTAACACAAATAGGTTGTTCTCTTTTTGATCTATTACATTGCGAATAATGATGGGATCCATTACAACGAACACACCTTGGACTTAATTTACAGTTTGCTTGGGTGTGTTTGAATCTCTGGCAACGCTTACATTGTATTTCTTTGTTTGGAGCACTTCGCATCCGCACTTTAATTACAGAATAAAATAATTTAGTCTCATTAAATATTGATTTAGCATTTTCAGTTTCCATTAAATCTATAGCACAGGACCACAGAGGTTCTCTGTTTTTGTTATATAGCCTTGTTACGCCGGTTACTGGGTAATTAAGTCTTGCTAATTCATCAAATATTTCTTTCTGAGAGTAAACTACAGGTATACCACAAATTATAACTGAGAGCTTGGAATGATAGGGATCTCTGAAGGAATGATATTGTATATTATTTTCATCGCAAAATTTTCTGTAACCTCTGTAGTCTTCAATTGTTACAAAGTTCACTTTATAAAAATCTTTTTGTTGTTTAATAGTAAAATCGTTTTTTGCTACTTTTTTAATGTCACTTTCTAGAAGTAGATATCCATTGCCGTTAACATTATGAATGAATATTGGTGGAATTTTTACAGCTTTATCACTTTCAGTATTAGCATGATTGTCTAAATTTCTAAGCACTTCTTAGCGTGAACTTACTGGTATATTGTACCTGATATTCTCCTCTGTTCCGTGGTCAAGGCCAAACCTTTTCCTCTTGTTTGAATCGGAGCACTCGTTGCCGTTGAAACCCAAGTTCTGTGATGAGTTTTCCCGATGTTCACCCACTGATAATGGCGGTTGCAGTAGCGGTGGACAGGCGCCCACTGATGATGAGGATGATAATGGGAACCCCTGTCCGTAGAATTCACCGCCGTTTGGATTTTCGTTAGTCACTTCCATTGACTGCACTATTAACCCTTAGGTTTCTAGTAGCCCCCCGAAGGGGGCACTATCTACACTCATTTGGTCAGTTAAATCGTTGCATTATAAGTACTAATATAAGTACTAATCGTTGCACTATAAGTAAAAATACACACTAAGATCTTAATACACTGGTGCGCGGCGGCCCGCGCAGGTCGAGAGCGCACTGACAACGCGGCCTCAACGTAAGGTACGAGCTCAAGACGAAGTGTTCACCTCGGCGGCTCGAACCGGAATGCGCGATAATCTTTATCGCTTTAGTGAGGATCTTTCCGCGTACGTGTATTGCGTCATTGTTGAGTCACGAAACGTAGATGCACTTATTTTGCATTCTTGAGCTAAAATGTAAGTCTTTTGAATTTTGTATGAACTATTTAAGTCTCTCTGATAATTGTGCAGTTTTATTTGTATAAAACGTTTTGGCTCCTTACCCACCCGTGTGGGCAAATGAGACACTTTGACCTATCTCGTCTTACATTTGGAAATTCATGTGCGTTACATATTTGCTGGCGTTAGCATTCCTGCATTTTTCACATTTAGGCGACATAAAATATTAAGTACTCACGAAATTCATTCATTGTTGGAGGCTACTACACTCAAGGAGGCAGGGAGAGGCAGCTCTAGTTCCTGAAAAAGACTCCGATGGTGATCCGGAAGTGAAATGGGCAACGATTCTTATCGTCTCTGCAAATATAAGCTTCAAGCTCACACACAGTTCTGGATGAAAGGAGAACCCTTTGCGGTATGTTTGTTAGAATAGTGAATACATACGGAGTATTCTATAGTCCATATAGTGAAGACATACGGAGAATTCAATTGCACGTATAGTACAGAAAACTGACAAATTTCAAATTTCTTCATCGATTTCTCACTTCAAGATTATTTTTAGTAATCTTGGCAACAAATGGCCCCCGTGAAATTGCTACAGTGTCTGAGAACAGACCTGAAAAATGGGCTTTCTTTGGTGCAAACAAAATGAAGAATTCGAGAAGCGGAACTTATGAACACCACGTTACCACTAGGAACTACACAAAAATCATTCTAAAAGAAAAACTTAAAATAGTTCCTCTACCCAACGTGGTGAAACAATACTAGTTAATAGGGTCGGGTGAACCAAATGGACCAGTACATAGTTATACATGTTAGAGAATTGGCATTAGAGGGGAAAATGATATATTCCAGTATTTTTCTGAATGTTTGATGTGGCTATGAACAATGCGTGACATCTAGCAAAAGCCAAAGAAAAGTTTTAAGATGACTATCAGTTTCGTAGAGAAATTGCAAAGACTCTCCAAAGCCTGCAACATTATCTCATCTTGAGCACGCAAAACCACAGGACATTTGTTGATTGTTGAACTCTGCGAGCAGACTCGGGCTGCATTTTGTGTGACTTCTGCAAAGCTTCCCACCTTTTCGTCCAAAATTAATTATTCACAAAACGAAAGAGATGTTGACGAGACAACGTAAATGATGGTATTAGTTCTATCTTGTTGACGACGTCAGCCTTGAGCAAAAGTTTTTTTTTCTGAAAATATATTCTCACCATTTATCTTTACAGCAGCATTCTTCAATATGTTGGTCTAAACGACAAATTTTCTACCTGATTTTTTCTTCATTTAACGAATTTCCTTTATTTTTAATATTCTTAATTATGTAATCATTAATTAGCTTGATCTGTTCGTCTCTACCACGAACTGTGCGTCACAAATCGAATAACAAATTATCAGCAATAGAACTGAAATTCA
Organism: Gryllus longicercus; assembly: GCA_038098605.1. NCBI lineage: Eukaryota > Metazoa > Arthropoda > Insecta > Orthoptera > Gryllidae > Gryllus > Gryllus longicercus. The sequence goes on along the minus strand of JAZDUA010000253.1, from coordinate 2,154,550 downwards.
CAGCAATGGATAATGTAGCGATTTTTAGGAACTCTGAATTGAATTGCGCATTAAACTAATTGATTTGAAAAATACATTGCTAAAGAATGAAAAAAATGAAATGATTTTAAAGAAGAAATTTCACATGCAAGCGGTACACGTTGCAACTTCTCCTTCGCCCGACGGTTTGCACTTCGGCGCGGAGACCGGTCGGGGAAGAACCGATTTCCCAAGATTGCCTCGTAACAGGGGAGCCAACATTTCAGAAAATGCAAAACAGTTAGCTATGAAGTTTTTACTTCACAATATGATGCATAGATGTTATTTATGAAAGTTTACATTTCGGATGTATTTTTCCAGCAATTTTCTTCAGTTTATAACAAATTGAATCATTTGTCAAAGTTCATGAAAGTTTATAAATGACCTTGCATATTTCCGAGTTAAAAAATACACATTGAATTTGAATGGAAAATGAAAGAAGAGATGAAAACAAGATTATTGACAATGGAGAAGAGACACACGAGGTATTATAGGCTTACGTTCCTAAATCGTATTTGGAGTGAACACTGAGATCGAATGAAAACAAAGCACGGTAATGAATCTAGCCGATGAAAAGAGATTGAAATTGTTTTGGGGAAATTGTGTGGGGATAAATATGTTTTTAGACTGTTCCACATCCATAAAAGGTGATCAGGAATGACATATAATTTATTCCTTTTTTATTCCCCTCATTAGTAGTATTTCCCGAAAAAAATGCTGCTATGAAAATGCATTTGTTCGCTTATTAGACTTTTAATTTCATGTCTTCATCAATGTCTGTTTAATAGTAATAATTAAAACCAAGACCTTACGCAAAAATGTCAAAGCACTAAGATAAGCTTACCTGCCTGAGCTCATTTGCTATTAACTCCACATTGTGCCCTCATACGCGCTTGAAATATAGAACAGTTGAAGATCAAATATCTTTCTCCATCCCTCTCCCTTCCTCTCTCCGTCTCTCTCACTGTCCCTTTCTGACTCTGTCTCCCCGACTCTTTCTCCGTGTTTTTCCCCGTCTCTTTTCGTCTCACTTTCCATCTCTCTCTCTTTCTCTCTCCCTCTCTCCGTCTCTCTCCCTCTCTCTCCGTCTCTCTCCCTCTCTCCGTCTCTCTCCCTCTCTCCGTCTCTCTCCCTCTCTCCGTCTCCCTCTCTCTCCGTCTCCCTCTCTCTCCGTCTCCCTCTCTCTCCGTCTCCCTCTCTCTCCGTCTCCCTCTCTCTCCGTCTCCCTCTCTCTCCGCCTCCCTCTCTCTCCGTCTGCCTCTCTCTCCGTCTCCCTCTCTCTCCGTCTCTCTCTCTCCGTCTCTCTGTCTTTGCCTTTCTGTTTGTTTCTTTCTCTGCGCCAATGTCTGCCTCTGTCCACCCTCTCTGTACCTGTCTCTCCCGGGCGTTATTTCACAATCGCAGGGGCAGAACTTAATACTTCAGTGTTGCGGGTTGCGTAGAGCGCCGTTGTGTAGAGACTGAACGCTTGGGTCAGCATAAAACCATCAATGCGTGCTTACGTGCGCAGGCGTATGCACATTCTCAACGTACTACGTCTATATTCTTTCCACAAGTATAAGCAATAAGTTGACGAAGTTTTATCGCAATCGGTTGAACGGAACGGCAGCGCATCATGTACGAACCAACCAACAAATATTGTCTTTCTTAAGTAAGATATTATTACCATCATCGTCGTCAACGTTATCATTATCATTATTGTTATTATTGTAATTATTGTAATTATTGTCATTATTGTAATTATTGTCATTGTCATTGTCATTGTCATTATTGTCATTGTCATTATTGTCATTGTCATTATTGTCATTGTCATTATTGTCATTGTCATTGTCATTATTGTCATTATTGTCATTGTCATTATTATCATTATTATTATTATTATTATTATTATTATTATTATTATTATTATTATTACTAGCTTCTAGGTTGGCTCATGGACTGCGTACTATCTTCCCTTAGTGTGGTTCCGGGTACCATTCCCGGTCGAGGCAAAAATAGAGTTGAAGCTTTTCCTTAAATCGTCTCCGTTTCTGTAGCTGTGTGACGAAAAAACACTCAGGAAGGCGGGGTTCGCTTGTTAAGGTAAAGGAAATGCTTTTAGCCGCATGTCCCTCTTACCCGCATGTCCCTCATACCCTCTCCCAGAAGAGCAGGGATGGAAACGATGCTCCGGTGGCGAGTCGCTGGCGGCACGAGGCGAGGTGTGGGTGGACGGCGGCGAGGCGTCCGAGCGAGCCCACTTTCGCCACTGCCGCTCATCTCCGCGAGAGCGCATGCGTGCGGCGGCCGGCCACGCGTGTGATGTGCGGCGCGGCGCACGCACTGTTCCACGCGGCTGCCACCGGCACCGAACGGCGCTGCCGGCGTCGCGGCTTTGTGCGCAAAAAACCATCAGATTACTCTGCGCTGCTCGGGAATTTATTGATCACATTCATCTATTAAACAGGGAAAGGAATAGATAGACCCATTTTATTTACAGAGCAAACGGAAGTGCTCCGCCTCGCTCCACACCACTCGACCCCACTCCACACCCCTCCGCCCCGCTCCGTCTCTCTCCCCTCTTTTTTTTTTTTTTTTTTCAACTTTCCCCCCGCCAGTAGCCCTGGCGAGGCGGGAGTTTATTTACTATTTGGGGTACAGCATACGCCACAGCTCTATGGCTTATGCGGCAAAGAAGGGGGCAGAACTTACTTACTAACTTATTTCTAACTTAACCTATGGATGAAGCCGGCACTTTGGCCGGCAACCTAAGATTAACACAAGTTTTTGTTCTTCTTCATGCTTTAATGTATTAGTTTTCTTGGTTGTTTTTTTTTCTCATTCACACGCACATTCACACTAGATCACTAGACACATGCACTTTCATACGGCACTATATACATCCTAAACACTATTTACACTATTTACACTATGTGCGCCACGGCGCCGACTTTGCTTCAAGCGTCCGTGGCGGCTAGGCACAATGTGCCCTGGCAATTGTAACTGGCGGAGCCTCACTCGTCCCGCTGGGAGCCTCACGCCGCTGCTCGCAGAGTTCTGCGAGAAGCTGCGGCGGTAGCGCCCGGAACGTGGAGGCCACTTGCTTGGGCCCTCTCGGCGCAAAATACGCCCGGTGGACCTCACAGTTCATTGCCCGGCCGGTTTCGCGCAAGAGCCGCGGAGCTTTCGGGCCCAGCGCCCGCGTGAGCGCCGTGTGTGCCCTCCGGCGGATTTCCTCTGGCAGCTGACGACTCACGCCCAAGGCCCCGTAGGTTGCACTGTTCCTATGGTGGCGGTTAGGAGGAGGAGGAGGGAGATGCGGCCGCGTGGCGGTCCGCACCGCTCGGTTCTCGGCCGCCCAAATCGGGCGTAGGGTCGAGACCGGCGCTGCCGCAAAGGTTTCGCAAGCATAGGTCCATAAACTTCGTATGCAGGCGGTGAAAAGGAGACGCTTCTGCGAGAGAGATAGGTCCGGGGAGCTAAGGAGGGGACGCAAGAGGGAGGTCCTTGTAAGAATTTTGTGGCGAAGGTCCTTGGCGTGCTCGTGCCAATAGAGGCCACGATCTAGAGTCACGCCAAGGTACCTCGCGCATGGGGACCAAGGAAGATGCGCGCCCGCAAGCAACACCGTTTCCTCGGGGTCTGCCCTCTGACGGGTGAAGTTAACGGCCACGCATTTTTCAAGGTTTAGGGTCAGGCGTTTCTGGCGTAGCCAGGTGGGAAAGGCGGCGAGGCATTCGTTCAGATATCTCACTGCTTGCCTGCTGTTCGCCGATTTCGCGTAATACGCAAAGTCATCCGCGAACATCAGGAGCCCGCAACGCTGAATTCCCGTTCTCCTTTCTGCTAGCAGAGGCGCATCATTGACGTACAAGCCGAAGAGGGTGGGGGAGAGAACGCTCCCCTGTGGAACTCCCGCCTCGGCGCGTCTTAGGGACGATTGTACGCCGTTAACTCGCACTCTGAACGTTCTCTCTGTGAGAAAACTACCGATCAGTCTGGTGTAGCAGTCGCTTATCCCTGACTCGATGAGACATAAGAGTGCCCCCTCATGCCACACCGTGTCGAAGGCCGACCGCATGTCCAGGAAGACGGTAGGCAGATTCTGCCGCCTCTCGAGAGAGAGGCCGATCTCGGTGCAGAGGCGCGTCAGCTGCTGCGCGGAGCTATGACCCGTTCTGAATCCGAATTGTTCGTCTCGGAGGAGACCTAGACGCCGTATTTCCTGCTGCAAGCGCACCAGTATGAGGCGTTCTAGAGTCTTTCCTAGGAGCGAGAGTAGACTAATGGGCCTATAACTACTCGGCAGGAAGAGGCTCTTACCGCACTTGGGTATTAAGCAGATGTTAAGCTCTCCCCTCCGCCAGGCCCTTCCGACTCCTTCAGCCAGAAATGCCTTAACGTCGCAGTAGACAATATTATTACATGTGACTAATATCATAGCTGATTAGATTATACGAGTAGACACCAAATTTCGATTTGTTGGAGACACGTAAATACAAACCCTCCATAGAAAATTGGCATGCAAGTCAGTTTTACCGTATATTCACAGAACCAAGCATTGCATCTTCATAAAACTTGATTCCAAACAATTTAAAAGTATTATTAGTACTGACTGTTATTTTGAGTTGAAAGTATAATTTACACACATTCACACTTCACTGGAACGATGTACATTTATTATATTAAACTAAAAGCGCTAAGTTTTACTTTAATTCCATTGCGTTTACTATAAGAAACAGTACTGTCTTGAAAGAAACAATGACATTATGGACTTGGAACAGAATGATTATCTTGATTTATGTAATTATAAACGTAACATTTACTACTTGTTATTTTGAGGGAATGGTAATGAACAATGCGGATTTGCGTTAATATAGAACATTTTGAATGAATTTGTATTTAAAATAGTATGGTTATAGAGTACGCTATTGTTATTTCGGAATAAGTCATCATATGGGGATTTCTACGAAAGATACTGAAAAATGTATAAAAAAGACTCTCAACTCTCAATTAAATAGCGGTTGAATAAGCCTGGTTTATAATGGTAATCCATGCCACAAGTGAAGGGATATTAGTACAGTATATTATTGGTTACTCTGTGTTGACTACATATTTTTTTACCGATCTGCCTTTTTTTTTTACAATGCCACCTAGTATCATAGCGTATTGATTAAATTACATATTCTACAAACACACTCGTTGAGATTCTTCAATCACAGTTCCCTTCTGTGTTTTCTCAGTGCTCAAACGCCTTCGTGTAACTTTGTAATCAATCACTCAAGAGTTTGAAAATTATTTGTGAATTGAGCACTGACTCACACACACACACACACACACACACACACACACACACTTTTATGTAACAATTAATAGCACGCTCACTTACAAGCAGCTTGTTATATTTAAAAAGATTGAAGAAAAAACATTATGAATGCTGAACATTTTGTTCTACAGTTAATCAGTGAAGTAATGAACAATTTTGAAGACGTTTATTTAAGGTTATTGCTGTTTTTCGATATTGATGTTGATGATAATATTGCTGTAATGAATGCTGCTCATTACTGAGCGCAGGCACGGACAAGACTTTGTCTTTATCCATCATCAACCATCACCCGGAACAGGTGGCACAGAGTTAGTTTTTCAATGCCCTCTACTAGATAGGTCTATCATGAGCAGGGAGCGGTGATGAAGTTGTAGTGAATGCAACTATTGTTATGAAAAAAAAAAGGCCGGGAAATGAATTTTTCGAAAACGAAGAGGATATACAAAAGCAAATTAGCAAACAAAGACATAAATAATGCGTCCACATTGTTTATAAAGAGGAACGTTTTCATCACACTTTAAAATTTCCAGGATAAGTCGGAACGAAAAACAAGTTTCAAGTTGGACTTTTTCCTCAACTTCTTAGCAAGTTGATTGTGAAGGTCTCTTCTTTTGTAAAGTTCCTCAGGGAAGGGTCCCGCGAGAAGAAGTTGTAGAAAGCCTCTTTTCATTTACCGCCTTCTTACAGAATATCTCATCTAATTATTCTCTCTGCTTCTTTTCCAGCGGAAATCCCAAGACGAGTGGAATAGCAATTGAATACGGAAGTGGAGAGAAAAGCTCCAAAATCAGTGCAAAAAAGAAAACTAGCTTGGGATGAATTCCAATGATATATTATGTCACTTTATTTTCTCTGCTGAGTTCTCTGCTGAACCTTAAAAACTAATGGTGCTACAATGGCCCTCGCGGTTTAGCTCATTGGTCAGTATGCTCACTTTCCTTGATTTCTAATATTTTGAACTGCACCTAAACACTTTAGCGCAACGAAACCCGAGTAAAACAATGTTTCATGTCCATAGTTTTCCTGGTTGCATTGCATCGATTCTAAATTGATGCTGAAGATGTGTTTCTGCAACAGATTCTGCAGGCATTTTTTCATTTCCTTCACTTCGTTTCCTTCATTCGATTTGACACCCTCAATCATTGCATATCACCTTCATAGTTTTGGATGCTCTGTTCATTCTACCGATAAAAAGGGCGTTCGCAAATTCTAAAATCTGTATTTCAGCAATATTATGTACATTATCAAGGAAAAAACTGGCTTGTTTGTCCGTGGTTCATAACAGTCAGAATTGTTTGCTTTAGTACATTGTACGGATTCAGATTTACTCATATCTAAATACGAAAACATAGTGCAGACATGATAGTCTAAAAAGAATCACTCATTGTTCAATAAACATTTGTTCAGCTAAATTTATATTTAATCCACCTTAGTACGTGCTTTCATGCTCCGCTAACGACAGAAATTGTAGATGTAGTTAATATAGTTTTAGTAGATTAATACTATCGTATTTATAACATGGGCCTGAGGTTAAGTATAGACGAGACGATAAGACATTGAATATGTAAACATATAGTATATAATTCCATTGTTTACGCACTCACGTGGTTTGCAGCCGCCTGCGCCGCCCCCTCCCCTCTCTGCTCGGCCGCCGGGACAGCGAAGGCGCAAATCCGTCTCTTTGACACCGCACCGCCGGCTCTGCCACCCTAGGCACGGCGAACCGTCCTTGTCGGCATGTGCGGTTTATGACACCCATTTGCGCCTTCCGCGAATTGCGACCACCCCCAGCCAGCGGCTCGGCCGTTCCCAAGTGTGTATAAGTAGATAAGTAGATAAGTGCACCGCGCGGCCCCGCCGGTGGTCTCAGAGGCTTCGGCAGCCTTTTTCCCACGGCGGCCCAGAGCACCACCCCCCCGGCACGCCTCGTGGTAGCCACCCCCGCTCCAGGAAGGGGCGGGGTTCTATATATTCGTGAGCACAACTGCGCCCGGGCAGAGACATTCATAGACATTCATTTGAGAGATAGTTAAACATGTGAGGGCGAGGCACGTGAGCACGCGTCTTGTCACGTCTGCTCCGCTCCTGACACATGTCACATCATTCAGGGCCTCAGACTGCCCGCATAGCCTATGGTCGACACCAGGGCTGCTCATCTCGGCATTCACTCAGGGCTGAGGCTGTCCATATCACATAAATTGGACCACGACAGCGCGCATTGCCTGGACATCGAGTCCGGGGGCTTGCAGCATTCGCTCAGAGGCGCACTGTACGTGTTCGGCGACCTCCGCGCAGCGAAAAATGGGACGAGCTCAGCGCCTTCAAATAGCAGGTACCTGTTTCTGCCTCTGAGGACTTCGCTTCGAGCGGTCGAAGGGTGCGGATGTGCCCCTGCCGCTCCGCTCCTCTGGCCGACCCGAACGCCAGCGCGCACCGACACGGGACCGCGCCTTTCGCCCGCCGCCTCATGCCCCGCCGGGCCGCCTGAGCAAGGGGGCACGCACGCAGGTACCCCAGGCAACAAAGCCATGGCGGAAACAACGGAGCCGCCGCAGCCGCCGCCTACGCCTCCGCCGCTGCTCTTCACCGGCGCCGGCCCTGCGGACGACGCGGTAGCGCCCGCCGCCACCATTGCCGCTGCAGCTCCGCCGCCACCGCCGCCGTTGCTGCCTCGGCCATCGGCCGAAAACAACACGGTGGAAGTTGTAGCGACTGCTCCTTCCACCGTCGATATGGGCTCCACTCCACGGCGAGTCCCTACTCTGCGCCTGCAGAGGGTGGGTGGAGACACATGGAGCTCCTCCTCCTCCACCCCCGCAGCCTGCATCATAGAGGGTAATGAAGGGGAGGAACCGAAAAGGGTCCCCTGGGAGGTGGTACTCGCCTTCGCACGGGCACGCGAAGCGGAGCTGTGGAGCTTCTGGAAGGAATGCGGCGGGCCTTCCGCCCAGGCTACTTCCAACCCCACGCCGGAGCCGCGGTCTTCGCCCTCAGTGCTGGAAAGGGTGCGCGCATTCGAAGCGCACTCCCCAGCCTCACAGCAAGCCACGGACGACCCGTCCGCAACGCCGCTGGCCTCCGGGACCTGCGGCGCAACCAGCGGCAACCCAGCGGAGGAGAGTGCAACGCCCCCCTCCCCCGCTGCACAGCCCGAGCTGCCAGCACCCGCAGACCCAGATGACGGCGGCCCGGTGGGCCCTACATCCCCCAGCGGGCCACCCGCGACCTCCCCCTCCTCGCAAAGGAGCAGAGGGGAAGGCGAAACCGACCGGCCGCCGTCCACCGAAGCGGGCGCCGGCCCCGCGACCACCACTTCCAGAGGCAGGAACCGCAACCGTCGGCGAAAGCCGAAAGTCGCTGCTCCAGCCGAAGTTGAAGGCCCTGGCCCCACCCCAGACGGACATGTCCCTGGAGGGTCCCAGGATCTCCGCGGCGAGGGCGGCAACCTCCTCCACACCCAAGACGAAGCGTCGGCACCTCCGTACGCGGGCCAGAGCGGAACCACCCCTGGCGCCCGACGGGAATCCCTGGCAGGTAACGTCTCTACCGCCCAGTCCCATCCCTTCCAAACCCAAGACGGCGAGGGCACAGATGGCGGCTGGCAAACCGTCCCTGTCAACCAGCGCGGCCGGCCCCGTAACGCTAATTCTCCGGCGGAGGCGTCCGGGCACGCCCCGCTCGAAACACGGGAGCCCCAAGCGGCGGCCGCCTCACGACCGCCGAAGAAACCGTATTATATTAGGCTCAGGATCTCCCCCGATGCTGTGATCGCCCACGGTCGTGCGCTGGGCGTCGCAACAGGCAAAAAGGCCACAATTGGCCGAGCCAAAACGCGGGGGAAGCGTATTGTTTACGCAATCCACACCAACGACAAGGTAGCCTACTTAGAGGCGGAGAAATATGCCAAATTGCATAAGATATTTCTCTTCGCACATCCGCCACCGCGTGAAGGGCATGAAAAGACCCTCCGAGTGGCGATCATGGGACTCCCGAGAGGGTTCACCGAGGGAGAAGTGGCGCAAGAGCTGAGAGAGCTCGGCTACGACCCCCTGGGCGTCAGGCAACACTGGCGTCTAAAAGAATCTGCGGTCGCCGGACCCGCAGGTGAAGGTGAGCCTCCCTTAAACGAATGGCAACGCAGTAAACTGCTCACGGGGACATTCATGGTCACCCTACGCGACACTCCTGCCTCGCGAAAAATATATTCGGTCCGTCAGTTGGATAGCTTCGACGTGACTGTTGAGCGCGAAAAGAGGGCACGACACCTCTTTTGCGCTCGCTGCTGCAGATGGGGTCACCACTCGGCCAATTGCGCCTACGACTACCGCTGCAAGCTCTGCAAGGGAAATGGCCACCCTACGGAGCAGAACAAGCCGGAGTACATGGGCACGACACACTGCCCAAAACGGGGTAACTTCAACCTCCCACCTGAATGCTGCAACTGTGGCGGACGCCATGTAGCGTCGTACTCCGGCTGCAGCTACTTTAGTCTTCCCAGTCGCCCCTCAGACGACGGGGAGAATGCCGGGCGGTCAGATAACGGCACCAATGTCCGAAATCAGGGCGGTGCAGCCCGGCAGGTAAGTAACGGGACAGCCTGGTCAGCGGTGGTACAAAACCTAGCAGAGGCAAACACCGCTCAGGTCCCCGTGTCGCGGGATGCAACCGGCGCGGTGGAGTCGCGGACCAGCGCTCCACCCGCGGCAGCCCCTGCAGCGTTCTCCAGAAGCCAGTTTCTGGTAATGCTTGCACAACTGGCAGCTCTTCTCCCCGAAGATGGCGCAAACCACTAGGAGACGCCCAGAATATACCTGCATGCAGCCGCTGCGTGCATGCACCTGGAATGCGCGGAGCGCACTGCATAAAGCCCAGCAAATAGGCGAGTTCATTCGAAAGCATGATCTCGATATCATGGCGATACAAGAGACGTGGTTCAACGCCCGGAGCGACTTCCGAATTCAAGGATTCGCAACATACCGGAGAGACCGCGAAGGCAGATTGGGAGGTGGAGTCGCATTGAGCATTCGCCGCGACATCCCTCAGCTCCAGGCAAACCTCTCGACTCTAATGCTGACATCACTCGAAGCTGTTGGAGCGCACATCTGGGTGGGAAAGAAACGACTCCTTGTCGTGTCCGTCTACTGCCCAGATCAAACTCTCAACGCCTCTGAGATTGAAGCAATTCTAGCGCTAGACACCAAGGTTCTGCTACTTGGTGATTTCAATGCAAGACACCGGTCATGGGGATGCTTAGGTTCCAACAGGAACGGCACCAATCTAGCCACTCTAGCAGCGACGAGACGGGGCGTATGTGTATGCGCACCGAAAAGTCCCACATATTTCCCGACAGCCCAGCGCGGAACGCGCAAGCGACCGGGTATTATTGATTTTGCGATCGCGAAGGGGGTTGACGGCGATGTACCGTCGTCATTACCCGAACTGGACTCCGATCACAATCCGGTAATATGTGTGGTGGCATCTCTTGTCGCAGTACGCCAGCAAAGAATGCGAACAACGCGCGACACGGACTGGGTCGGTTATCAAGCTCAAGTGAGCGATTTGCTCGAGCAGAGACCGCTGGTGACAAACACGGATATAGAATCTGCGGTGAACTTGTTCACCGACACGGTTATGTCCGTTTACAAAAAGGTCACGAAAGTGACGCGCGTGCCGGATTCTCGTCCCGAGCTCACAGAGGAGCAAAGACGGACACTGCAAGCGCTCCGCAGAGCAGTAAAGCTTCATCGCCGATTTGGTGATCCCGCAGACGGGGAGCGGGCGAGAGCGCTGAGCCGAGAATTCCGTGCGTCTCTGAGAGACGAGAGAAACGCTCGGTGGAAAAGTACAATAGAAGAGTGCAATCTCCACGATAAACGCCTATGGGGCTTATCCAAAGCGCTGGGGCGGCAACCAGGAGTAAATCACCCCATTCAAACCAACGCGGACACCCCAAGGCTCCCTGGCCAACCTCCCCCGGCACCAGTGTATGTGTGGGACGACGCTGCAAAAAGCGAAGTCTTTGCTGACTCGCTCGAGCGGCAGTTTCGACCCAACGACGCCGGAGCCTGCGATGCCCACGTGACTGCGGAGCGCCTACGGTGCCTCCTGACAGTCACACCGAAAACATCAGCCCGTCGCGTGACGGACGGAGAACTCCGCGGAGTGCTCCGCCACCTCAACCCAAAAAACTCTTGCGGCCCTGACGGCATCACCGTCGCCCACTTGAGATCCGTTGGTGACAAAGGGGTTGCATTTCTCCTGGAACTTTTCAATGCCTGCCTAGCACAAGGATATATCCCGCGCCCGTGGAAAACAGCTAACATCTGCTTAATACCCAAGTGCGGTAAGAGTCTCTTCCTGCCGAGTAGTTATAGGCCCATTAGTCTACTCTCGCTCCTAGGAAAGACTCTAGAACGCCTCATACTGGTGCGCTTGCAGCAGGAAATACGGCGTCTAGGTCTCCTCCGAGACGTACAATTCGGGTTCAGAACGGGTCATAGCTCCGCGCAGCAGCTGACGCGCCTCTGCACCGAGATCGGCCTCTCTCTCGAGAGGCGGCAGAATCTGCCTACCGTCTTCCTGGACATGCGGTCGGCCTTCGACACGGTGTGGCATGAGGGGGCACTCTTATGTCTCATCGAGTCAGGGATAAGCGACTGCTACACCAGACTGATCGGTAGTTTTCTCACAGAGAGAACGTTCAGAGTGCGAGTTAACGGCGTACAATCGTCCCTAAGACGCGCCGAGGCGGGAGTTCCACAGGGGAGCGTTCTCTCCCCCACCCTCTTCGGCCTGTACGTCAATGATGCGCCTCTGCTAGCAGAAAGGAGAACGGGAATTCAGCGTTGCGGGCTCCTGATGTTCGCGGATGACTTTGCATATTACGCGAAATCGGCGAACAGCAGGCAAGCAGTGAGATACCTGAACGAATGCCTCGCCGCCTTTCCCACCTGGCTTCGCCAGAAACGCCTCACCCTAAACCTTGAAAAATGCGTGGCCGTTAACTTCACCCGTCAGAGGGCAGACCCCGAGGAAACGGTGTTGCTTGCGGGCGCGCATCTTCCTTGGTCCCCAAGCGCGAGGTACCTTGGCGTGACTCTAGATCGTGGCCTCTATTGGCACCAGCACGCCAAGGATCTTCGCCACAAAATTCTTGCGAGGACATCCCTCTTGCGTCCCCTCCTTAGCTCCCCGGACCTATCTCTCTCGCAGAAGCGTCTCCTTTTCACCGCCTGCATACGAAGTTTATGGACTTATGCTTGCGAAACCTTTGCGGCAGCGCCGGTCTCGACCCTACGCCCGATTTGGGCGGCCGAGAACCGAGCGGTACGGACCGCCACGCGGCCGCATCTCCTCCTCCTCCTCCTAACCGCCACCATAGGAACAGTGCAACCTACGGGGCCCTGGGCGTGAGTCGGCAGCTGCCAGAGGAGATCCGCCGCAGGGCACACACGGCGCTCACGCGGGCACTGGGCCCGAAAGCTCCGCGGCTCTTGCGCGAAACCGGTCGGGCAGTGAACTGTGAGGTCCACCGGACGTATTTTGCGCCGAGAGGGCCCAAGCAAGTGGCCTCCACGTTCCGGGCGCTACCGCCGCAGCTTCTCGCAGAACTCTGCGAGCAGCGGCGTGAGGCTCCCAGCGGGACGAGTGAGGCTCATTGTGCCTAGCCGCCACGGACGCTTGGAGCAAAGTCGGCGCCGTGGCGCACATAGTGTAAATAGTGTAAATAGTGTTTAGGATGTATATAGTGTCGTGTGAAAGTGCGTATGTCAAGTGATCTAGTGTGAATGTGCGTGTGAATGAGGAAAAAAAAAATACCCAAGAAAACAAATACTAAAGCATGACGAAGAACAAAGACTTGTGTTAATCTTAGGTTGCCGGCCAAAGTGCCGGCTTCATCCATAGGTTAAGTTAGAAATAAGTTAGTAAGTAAGTTCTGCCCCTTTCTTTGCCGCATAAGCCATAGAGCTGCGGCGTATATATTGTACCCAATAACTAAATAAACTCCCGCCTCGCCAGGGCTACTGGCGGGGGGAAAGTTGAAACTGCCTCTGAGGTACAGAGCCAAGCTTCTCAGGTTCGTATCATTGCAATAGAACATTAATCGGCATTAATCAACATTAATCGGACTGAACTGTTTCTCTTCATCATTAAGGATCATGTATTGGATTATGGATCTCTAAGTCATTTTGTGTCAATTAATGTATAATTTGTCATTTGTAAATTACTGATTAAGTTTTAGATTTAGTTTTCTGTAATAATTCTTTGTAGTAATTCACCGCTCGGGCTCGGCAGACATTTTGTATATAGTAGGTTTATAATTGTTTTGTTTTTCATGTCCTCTCTTAGATTGTAAGTTTACATTTTATTAATCCAAAAGCACTATATAATTAAATTAACATTTAAGCTATTCCGTTTTGCTATTCATTTCGGCCGATCCCTAATTTCCTCGTCCGAGGTGGTCCTCCAGCCCTTTTATTTTAGTAGCCCTCTGGCTACATCGCGTGAGCTACCGGATGCCGATATGTGTGTGTGCTGTGCCCGTCTATAGCCAATAGTACGGTCCACGCTGTTGGCTCATCATCGTGCGTGGCGCCGTGTGAGAGGTGGGTACCAGGTGAGTACCGCGTCTGCACGCGCTCGCACGAGACGGACGCGCGGTGCGCATACATCCATAAAGATTTTAAATATCAGTAAATCAGATAAGGGAATATCTTATTGCTACAGTTCTAAAATTTCAAAATAATTGACTGAATTTCATAACCATTTTAGAGATAAAGAGTCGTACAAGTTAGTTTAGGAAAATTTGACGTGTCATCTGCTTGCTAGCAAGCAACAGTATTTGAGAGGTTAAAATATGGCTAACAACCGAGCGCAGTAGTTATTGCGTAACCTCTTCTCTCTCGTGTGCCTATAATAATCGTAATGCACGGCGCTCCGCCCCGCGCTCTGCCCATTGAGGCGAGAGGCCATTCTCTGGCGCTGCGCCAGCGCCGCACATGCAGCCAGGACCATAAATGCGCGCGGATACGCGCCACAAGCAACGACGCAGCCCGTGCGCAGCACGCAGGGATGGGCAATGCAACTCAACCGGGGCACGACGGGGGAGGCGGAAGAGCCATTCATTCGGAGCGCATTGGGAAGAGGCGACGACGTGTGTGGAAGGGCAACTCAACCGGTGCGCAGCAGGGAGGTGCGGGGAATAGCAATGCAGGCGGTGCGCAGAAAGAAGTGTTGGAAGGATGACACAACCTGTGCACAGCAAGGAGGTGCAAGGAATAAAAATGCAGTCAGTGCGCAGAAAGAAGTAGTGGGGCGGCAAACGGTGACCCAACCGGTGCACAGCAAGGTGCGCAAGGAATAGCAAAGCAGGCGGTGCGCAGAAATATGTGGTGGAGCGGGGAACAATGACTCAACCGCTGCACAGGAAGAACATAAGGGGAACAACAATCCAGTTGGTGCGCAGAAAGAAGTAATAGGGTGAGAAACGGTGACTCAGCCGGTGCACAGCAGGAAGGTGCGGGGAATAACAATGTAATCGGGTCGCAGAAAGAAGGTTTGGGGCAGGAGAGATTGAACAGGAACACACCAGGGAGAAGCGAGGGAAAAAAAACATGCGATGAGCAGTGGAAAGAGTTGGATGCGAGGGTGAGTGACTCAAGCAGTGTACAGAATGGTAGCGACTTGGTGGGAATGGGCAATGCAATAGGTGCATAGCGGAGGGGGATTGTGAGCCCACAGCTGAACAGCTGGAAAGAACGGGATGAGGAAAGGCACTCATTCGAAGCACATGGAGACCGGAAACGCGGGATGAGTTGGGCAACTGTTATGCAAGATTGAGCGTGAGACTGACGTGGAAGAACGGGGAGGAACGGAGAAAGGCGAGAAACGATGCATCGATTTAGGAAGGGATGGCGAAATGACGCAAGGCGGGGATTGAACGCAGAGGGTGGGGCGATGGGGCTAGGATTGGAACGTTGCAGCGACCCGGAGGGATGCTACGGAACTAGGCGGTGCGTGACGAGGCAAGAGAGGGTGTGTCAGAGCGGTATGTAGTGAGGCAGGACAGGCCACAGCGACAAGGAGGGGGGGGGGCAGGATGGGATGGGTCAGAGCACCGCGGGCGGGGAAGGAAAGGGCAGGGGGAAAGGTTTGGGGTGAAATTGGACGGGATATTGACGGGAGGGAGAGTGACGGAACGTGGGACGGACAGACGAGGCAGGACAAGGAGTTAGCCATGTAATGCTAGGAGCGCCCAAATCGCAATTTCAACCAAACTCTATTTAACATTTTAGGCTACTTTGAGGCTAATTAAATGCACTATTCCTGAATTTTAGGCTCTTTTGAATCCCCCAAATTCGTGAGCGCTGCTAGTTTTAGACTAAAGCTAGCGGTCCCCACCTAGATCCATCTAAAAATCAATTTAAAAAATTGAAACCACGCCCAAAATTTAAGGCAAATATGAGGCTATAGGAAAACATGATTCCCGCATTTTTATTCCAAAAATCAGGGCTGTACAAAGAGAAACAATTAACATGGGTTCTTTTGGGCAAATAAACACCAATATAAAAAAACCTTATAAAATTCTGAAACCCTAGCCAAAATTTAAGGCTAGTTTGAGGCTCTAGGAAAAAAAAATTCCCGTATTTATATTTCAAAAATCAGGGATGTAAAAAGAGAAACAATTAGCTAATTAATTCTTAAAGACGAAAAAACACCAAAATAAAAAAAATAGAAAAATTCTAAAACCTTTCCCAAAATTTAAGGCTAATTGTAGGCTCTAGGAAAAGCTCTAGACCAGCAGTGCAGATTTAATTAGCTTCAAATTAGCCTAAAATGTTGGATATAGTTCGGTTGAAATTGTTTTTTGGGCGGTGCTAGCTTTTAATAGCTCAAAGAGTTGTGAAATGAGGTTCATTGGTAAGTGACTGAGTGGGAGGGGCTTGGGCTGATGGTTCGGCCTCTAGGCGCAGTTCTCGTATTTAGAAGCTCAATAAGCAGGGTTGCGAACAAGATTTTATCTAATCGGCAAAAATCATACACAAAGTAAAACAGTTTCCGACATGAGAAGTGTTTGTATTAGGTTACACTTGTATTTTTTTTAATTAACTAAAACTATTATTGCCGTAATGTTCAAATTCCAATGTTTCAAACCAACTACTATATTATTTTACTCGTTAATAATTTGTGTACCATCTCTGAATCAATGCTAATTCGAGTATTTTAACAGCTTTCCAGGTTATGTTTGAATGCTTGAATGTCCAGAGACTTTTTGAGTTTGAAATATTTGGTTTGAAAATAATAATTATCACCACAGTTTACTCAGTAAAACATAACTGAATAAAATAAACATATTATTCTACAATTGTATTGATTGTCCAGTATATAACAAATGCGATGTTTTTATCTCCTGACGAGTTTCGTACTCTTTAAATGATGAAATGGATTTCTCTGACAGTGTTGCATTTACCAATCAAACATTGTGTTTCCAAAGATCCATTAGGAATTCAGTTCGTACGCTAATTGTTAGAATGCGAGTGAGTTCGCAAACAGAACTGTTTCCTTTGTTTTCTTTTACTGCATATGGCAGAATTACGCACTTCCACGCGAGATGGGGTCGTTAAAGTCTGAGAGAACTCGAGATGGATAAAAATCCCTTCTCCGCTCCACAGCGCGCGGGCCAGCTCACGAGAGAGAAGAGGGCGAATGCCAATACTTTCTGCGGTGAGTGGAGAGGGTAATAACTTAAAGAAGGCTCGCAAGATAGAAAGGGAGTGCGAACTGACAAGGTCTTCTGTGCAACGAGCCACGCGCATGAAGTTAAAGACACAATAGTAGAGTTGCCCTGCAATTCTACATGAAAAGAAGCAATTTTGAGTAAACTTCTCGTAACGGCAAGGGATTTAAGACGTTCTCCTCGGCAACAAGGCCGAATATGTCTTAGAAAATATTGAAATTATAAAGAATATATTGAAGTGAACGGTATTGTGCTCAAACAACACATATAACACTAGGTAATCGTTTTTGTCTTTCATACCTGGATCGGTGTTGCCTTGTGATAATACATGTGGATTACACTTAAGAATTACCTTGGAATTTTTTATCAGAACCTGGGCTGGGAAGAACTGGACCGTTCTCTCCGAAGCACATGTTGATCGTGCAAACGATGGCAGATGAGTGTTTCATAGAGTCATGTGACATTCTATGAATAACGTCAAAAGCACAGCACACCACCAAAATACATAGCTCTTAATCACATACGAACTGCTACAGACATTCCAACAAGCTAGTATTTTAAATTACACATGTTTTGAAACTTCTTGCAAAATTATTTGTAATATAAAATATTGTCATCACAGTTTTGTCGCATGTATCATTATTATAAAAGTTTCAGTAACATCAACGTTTTGACTTTCTCTCTGAGGTACTATCTTAAAGATGAAATTACTCAAATTCTTCCAAAAAATCAAGGTCGAGATTTGGAGGGTATAATGAGGGTTCTTGAAACAAAAAGAGGTTTTGCCATGATTGGATATTTGGATGAATGCGCGTTCGTCACATATTATTTAAGAAGTGTTAGTGCATTAACTTGGTACCCAGTAAGATCTGTCATTGATGTTACAAAGTGTTTAATATTTGTTCAAACGATGTCTGTGACAAATCCCTTTCTACATACCTACATTCACTTGTTTGTAAGACTTTATGGGTTAACTATTGGAGGAGAAAAAGAGTAAGTTTTGAATGAAAAATGCCAACAACTGTAAAATACTCGAGTTTTTCTTAATCTGCGCAGTGTCTGACAGCCGATCCGACTATCTCCGCTTCTCACACTCTCCTTATCACCAAGCTCATGCGACTTCATTTTGCTAATGATGCCTATGTCTGACGGGGGTCATTTCTGATTCCTTGTTTATTTTGCCTAATTTTCAATTTAATATTTTACCCGACAATAGCCTGAAGTATGTATTGAAGCGTTTATATACATTATATACATATATATATATATATATATATATATATATATATATATATATATATATATATTGTGACGTACCTGGTGGTGCCGGGTATCTTCACTGCAATATAACACTAAGAGAGGGTGTCTTTTACGTGAATGGGTCCTAGGATAAGTCGGTGCAACGTTGGGGAAGTTATTCATACATAGAAATACAATTATGACAAGATTTATTTTAAATCAAAGTTACTATTTACATAATCAGACACCGTTTTTATACTCCGCCTTGGTACCAAGATTAAGAGTAAAATACAACTTTCATACCTTCGGGGCCCCGTTTGAATACCTATGAGGTTCGTCGAGCCGCTCGTGCCGACAGGGTTGTCGACCTCTGCTACTGCTGCGGGCCGTCGGCAGCAGATGGCGTGGTGATCATCCACGGCTGATGCTCCAACAATTCTTCCCCGAACAGGATCTTGATACCTCGGCTGCGCACCTTCCTCGAATCACTGTCCATTAGTGGGTTTAATTACACGACCCCCGCCTACTCCGTATACTGGTCACAGTTCTGTACCGCACGCTTTCAAGAATGTTCCCTCCGTACCAACTAATAAGAGCGACGTCAATTATTTTACCAACACTAATCTTTTACTATACTGATACTTCTAATGTTCTGTTTACATGTCCATTACTTTGCGATTCCTAATCACATAACTATGTCGCGTATTACATGCGTCCATCCACTAGCGGAGAGCCCTCGCTACACGTCCGCACTGGTCGCCGCTCTGCTAACCTCTCCTTCGCCGGCCGCACGTCGGCACATCCTTCGGCGGCGGCCGCCTCAATCCAACTAACGAACTTTTTGCACGTGCGCGCTGCCACGCTTGTACCCGCCGTTCTGTTAACGTCTACTTCGCCGGCCGCACGTCGGCACATCCTTCGGCGGCGGCCGCCTCAATCCAACTAACGAACTTTTTGCACGTGCGCGCTGCCACGCTTGTACCCGCCGTTCTCACGCTCGCCTCCCGGCGGGCACCGGTGGCGGCGGCGACCGTTGCCGGCTGCCCGCTGCTCGCAGCGCCCGGCGCTCGCACCGCGCAGTCCAGAATAGCTATTGAATTCTTACACTAATGATTTAATTAGTGTAATGAAACACATATTCTGGGTTTCATCACCCCCCCCTTTCTTTTTTTGAATTTTTCCCGCTTCTGGACAAAATTCACACTAGTAACATCGTCACTGCCGATGGTTGCACTCTTTTGCATATTCCTCGACGCCCTATATACACTTATAACTTAGAATCGAATTAACATGTGATTACTTGTATTAACACTAATATTACACTATTTACACTTCACTATTTTCCATACATGTTGACCAGGTTTCCGATTTGAAGCTTGTGGTGTCCTACTATGTTTTGTTTCTTGTATGACGGTTCATCCCCATTTTGCTGACATTGATTTCCTAAATCACAGTTGTAGGACATAGCTTCCAGCGTGTTGAACACATCTTGATAGGTATCATCCCATTTCCAGCTACGACCTCTTCTACGTTTGTACCAATGGTTGACCATACCATCACTCTTCCCTCGCCCCTGACTTCGCTCCATTCTTGACCTGCCTACATCTCCTTCACTCCCATTCGTTGGGGCGTCTGCAAACATAAAGTTGTACCCCTCCAATATCTTCAAACCATTTCCTAAATCGGTATGATCTGCTCTGCTCAGTAGGCTTTGCACGGTGACAAGATACTGTCGCGTTGACATGAAAATAATTCCTTGATATTTTATAGGAGCAAATAATGTTTTTGGCTCCATAACGCTCTTCGTTCTGTATTCACTACGACTTCCCGTGATGTAGTTGTAATGGCTATTCCTCTGGTCGTTCTTGATGTTTATTTGGGTTTCTTCATTCCGCTTTCGTACAAAAATCTTGTTTCCAAATTCCTTCAAAAATTTCGGACATATACCAAAATTCACTCCCCATGTCCTGGCGTTCTCTTCTAAAATTAGGTGTGATAACTGGATCTTGTATCCTTCCAATATGTTGTTTGATGCTAGGTGCCGTTCTTCTGCTCGCATAACTACCTTAGGGTTTTCCGTCCCATCTCCCAGAGATTTCATCGACTTTGGAGGCATAATTGGTGTCACCCCATACTTGACACTTGGCGACATTTTCCCGTCTTCTTCCTGTTTAAACTCTTCTTGTACTCTTTTCTCTTCGCACCCTTGTATATTTTCCACGATTTCTTCTTCTATTATACGCTCCATTTCTTCTATTTTCATTTCCACTTCTTCATCCATTATTAACTTCAATTCTTCCGTTTTCACTTTCACTTTATAAACATCCTCCTCGGCCTCGATTTGGACCTCCACCGTTTTGCCCTCCGCTGTCTTGACTTCTTCATGGATTTGGTTCGTCATCCCCTCGTTTCTATCTGCTACCGCAACCCTAGCATCTACTTGATGGTATGATTGAAATTTCAGCACATCATTTTTCCTATCCAATTCCTCCGCTTTCCTATTCTGTTCCTCCTCGGATCTCTTCTGTTTACCTAATTCTTTGCTCTGTTCTTCCGCAAACTTCTCAATCTGCTTCTCCGTAACTATTTTATGTTCGTCTGATTTCCTACTCTGCTCATCTAATTTTCTATTTTGTTCTTCTGCTGTCCTCATTTGTTCTTCCAAAGATTCTTCGGCCACTACACCCGTACATGCTTCGTATTCTTCGTCCATCCCCAAGTCAAATCCTATCGCCTGGCTCCCCAACTCCACCACTTGCCGTTCTAGGTCAATATTTGCTCTGTGATCAACTAGAAAATCCGTCCCTATGATTACCGAGTATAATAACCTTTTGACTACCAGGGCCACTATCTCGTATACTTGGTTGCCAATCCTGGCTTGAAACATGATTTGTTTTGTGATGGGGCTTGACTTCTTCTGAGTGGCTCCAATCACATACGCCCTATTCATAGGCAAACACATTATCTCTTTTCCTGTTGCTTTTAACTCCTCATACATTTCCTCTGATACTACTGTAGTCGTGCACCCTGTGTCTACTAAAGCTTCTTTAATTATACCTTCACATTCTATCATTATCGTGGGACATTTCCTGATTCTGACCGCTGAGTTCTTACATCTCCGCCACGGTTGGGTATCGTGAGTTACCGTCTGCATAGCGTTTATGGAGACCGCATTTACTTCATCGATTTCCGCGTCCGCAATGGGGCCGCCTATCACCGCGGACTCTATTAGTTTAAATAGTGTCCTTGATCACTACTTGTGCTAGGCTGTGCTAATCGGTCGGGTGCATTCCCGCCCCCACCTCGCGTCTCCGTACGGTTTGAATTAGATCTATTCCAGTCCGGTCTCTGGTTCCCCGGCTCTGGTCTCCATCCGTCTCCCCCTCTTCCGCGTTGGTTTCTCTGGTAATCATTGCTCCTATCATTCCCTTGCCCCTGGTTACGTTCCGATCTAACCATATTAACATTCCCTTCATTTCTGTTCTTTGGTACGCCTGCGAACGTCAAGTCGTACCCTCCTAACACATTCTGGAATCTTTCCAGGTCGGTGTGCTGCACACTACGTAAAAGATTCTGCACTGTGACTGGGAACTGTCTCGTCAATACACATATTATTTCCTGATCGCTCATCGGTGGGGATAGCGTTTTGTATTCCATAATACGCCTTGTTGCGTATTCCCGCAAACTTCCCATGGACTGGTTGTAATGATTATTCATCAGGCTAATTTTAAAATTAATTTGAATTTCCTCATTCCAATACCGCTCAAGGAATCGATCTTTAAATGCCTTTACTGATTCGGGAAACTTATCAAATGTATCGGCCCATATCCTTGCGTTGCCTTCTAACATTAAATATAATAATTGTATTTTACACCTTTCCGAAGTATTGATAACATCTAAATGTCGTTCTGCTGCCTTCATAAATATGCATGGATTTTCTTTCCCGTCTCCTGAAAATTTTAGTGATCTTGGGGGGGTAAATGGTACCGTCCCGCTTGCTGCGATTGGGGATGCCTTGCATTCTTTTATTTGTTCAATCTCTGTTCGTAATGACACAACCTTCTCCTCACATTCCCTCTTATTCCCCAGCATTTCTTCCTTGACTACCAATTGTATCCTTTCAATTTTTTCGTCCTGCTTAGCGGTTCTATCATCTAATTGCTGGTATAGTTTATTCTCTAATTCTCCCCCCAGATTGATTACTTGGGATTCTAACTCCTTTTTCTGTTTCCCTAATTCTTCGGCGGTCCATTGCTCGTGACTTTCTACCCGCTCCACGACTTGGGCCATCTCATTCTTCGTTAACACAATTTGTTCTTCGGCGCGTCCTATTCGCCCCCCTATTGCATCTAATTTTCTATTCTGTTCTTCTGCCAGCTTCCCAATCTGTTCCTCTACTTTCCTATTCAGTTCTTCAGCTAACCTCCTGTTCTGCTCCTCTGTGAATACTTTCTGCTCCTCAGCTGACTTCCTAATCTGCTCCACTGTGAACATTTTCTGTTCATTCTGTCCTTCCAATATCTTCCCATTCTGTTCATCTAATTTCCCATTTAGTTGTTCGAACATCTTCCTACTTCGTTCCTCTGCTTTCCTATCCTGTTCATCTAATAACTTCCTATTCTGTTCTTCTAACATCTTCATCATCATCTGCATTCCATTTAAATGGATATCTTCTCCACCCCCCCGGTTTGAATTTCCTGCTGCCTGAATCATCGGTGTTGATGTAACTTGTACATCTTTATTGAAGCTGTCCCCTGACGTATCATCCAACCGACTTCCGATACCACTATCCCTGCTTTCCGATGACATGCTATTGTCGATTCCTACATTTATTTCCCCTACTTCATCCGCCTTCTCTTCCCGGTCCAGCACTACATTTTGCGCCTCCATTCTGTTACTTTGAACTGTCCGATCGATTCTCACTTCACGAAAATACCGCACAAATTTTCCACTTGCCTCACCTACCAACGATACCACAGTTATCCTATGAATTAACTATACCCGCCACAGCACTGTATATCTTTCGTGAATGGATTAATTCGCTCCTATTTCAATTGCTAATTAATGACGAACAACCCTTACTCACCACCAAAACACAATAACACTAATTTAATAGCCATATAAATTTCCACTCACCTACCAATGCATAAACATAATCCTTACAATACATAATATTATTACCATTGAAACACATATACACTGCTAATAGATTCGTTAATACTATTACACAAAAATGCTTTCAGATTATAATAAATCCCTTGTTAATTGAAATTACTTTTCAACGCACTTATTGCTATATTATGTACATAATCATCATTCACATTTGCATGTCATATCTCCTCCCTGAATTTTCCTCAATAATATCATATAGATATTCACAACAACCATTCACACTGCTGGTATATTTTTCCCAACCTGGTATCTTTTCTAATAAATTCCCCACACTTTACCATCACCAATAGATAATGCACTACTGAGTGAATGTTCCCCGCAAAAAAACAATTTTGTGCATAATTTGAACAACACTATTAACCACCTTTATATTCTCATACGAATTATTACTACTTCCCCATTTCTTTGATTTCCATATTATAAAAAATTTTGCCAAGCCATTCAAATATTATTAATATGTCTTACAAGGTTTGGAATTCTATTACATTATATTATTTGTAACATGTACATGTATAGCCTTCATAACCTCAGTAACTACAATATTAACTATATATTGGATGCTCACAAATAATTGCCTATGTCAGCCCGTAATTAATTATGCAACAACATTTTTGTAATTATCAACATTTCATTATGTTTACTTGACTTATGCATATTTTGCTAACACATGTATTGTTCCTTTTTGTTGTCTACAATAATACACTTCACTGCCTGCTTCTCATCTGTACCCTGCACTACTATACAACAATTACATGCACATTGTTTTCCAACATTTCACCAATTTCCCTAGGACCACATTTCTTAATTATACGTTATCCACATGTTCGGGCGCCAGCTGTGACGTACCTGGTGGTGCCGGGTATCTTCACTGCAATATAACACTAAGAGAGGGTGTCTTTTACGTGAATGGGTCCTAGGATAAGTCGGTGCAACGTTGGGGAAGTTATTCATACATAGAAATACAATTATGACAAGATTTATTTTAAATCAAAGTTACTATTTACATAATCAGACACCGTTTTTATACTCCGCCTTGGTACCAAGATTAAGAGTAAAATACAACTTTCATACCTTCGGGGCCCCGTTTGAATACCTATGAGGTTCGTCGAGCCGCTCGTGCCGACAGGGTTGTCGACCTCTGCTACTGCTGCGGGCCGTCGGCAGCAGATGGCGTGGTGATCATCCACGGCTGATGCTCCAACAATTCTTCCCCGAACAGGATCTTGATACCTCGGCTGCGCACCTTCCTCGAATCACTGTCCATTAGTGGGTTTAATTACACGACCCCCGCCTACTCCGTATACTGGTCACAGTTCTGTACCGCACGCTTTCAAGAATGTTCCCTCCGTACCAACTAATAAGAGCGACGTCAATTATTTTACCAACACTAATCTTTTACTATACTGATACTTCTAATGTTCTGTTTACATGTCCATTACTTTGCGATTCCTAATCACATAACTATGTCGCGTATTACATGCGTCCATCCACTAGCGGAGAGCCCTCGCTACACGTCCGCACTGGTCGCCGCTCTGCTAACCTCTCCTTCGCCGGCCGCACGTCGGCACATCCTTCGGCGGCGGCCGCCTCAATCCAACTAACGAACTTTTTGCACGTGCGCGCTGCCACGCTTGTACCCGCCGTTCTGTTAACGTCTACTTCGCCGGCCGCACGTCGGCACATCCTTCGGCGGCGGCCGCCTCAATCCAACTAACGAACTTTTTGCACGTGCGCGCTGCCACGCTTGTACCCGCCGTTCTCACGCTCGCCTCCCGGCGGGCACCGGTGGCGGCGGCGACCGTTGCCGGCTGCCCGCTGCTCGCAGCGCCCGGCGCTCGCACCGCGCAGTCCAGAATAGCTATTGAATTCTTACACTAATGATTTAATTAGTGTAATGAAACACATATTCTGGGTTTCAATATATATATATAATATACATTTAGTTGTGGTTTAGATAGACTGTCTATACAGATATTAGTTTAAGAAAGATTTACATAAGTTAATTTTGTTTCTTCCTTACGTGGGGTTGGAAACACTCTTTAATACTACCCAGGAATAATAATGCTTATCTCAGGTTAACAACATTGCCATCTATATTCTGCTATAAACATGCACATCACATACAAAGATTACTTTTGATGAGTACAACAATTCGAGAATGTTGTAATGAAACACTCGTAATTGTTGTGTACCATTCCTTTTCTAAATCCCTCTCCTTCACGGATGACCATTACCCTGCTTTAATCTTAATAAAGGAATTATTAATTCATTCCAAAACTTGATCTTCTTACATCATATAATTTGACATGACCTCTTTTTAGTAACTTATCTTTGGTTGTTCTCAGCCCTCTTCAACGTTTTTCCACGTCTATTCACAGTTCCATTTTTGTTGACTCCGGTTCAGAATGATCCGGGTTTAGGCATCTGCTTTTCTTACACACGAATTTATAGTTTTATTTCTATTTATAACTTCCCCTATCAATTACGAATTTACAGAACCTTATTAACTCGTAAACGCGTCTTTTGATGCGAGCACTACCAATTCAAAACATTCTCTCACATCAGCACCTCACCCATTCGAAATATCGTCTGCCCCGTCTGTTTATCTTGCGTGCTCTTCAGCTGCCTTCTCCTTGCACAAAACCGTAGGCAAATACGTTTCTTTCTCGTCCTAGAGCGCAACTTGTGCACATATTCTAATTTCTGATTGGTCACTGGCACTCTACGACTTTATTTCTTTATTCTCTGTTTCTCGATTCGTAATAATCTACCTAATTTACTTTCTCACACACGGAAATTGCTCACGTGTCCCTTCACTGTTTTGTTTACCAATATATTCTGTATTTTCCCCGCTATCAATTATGTCTCCACAGTAGTGTGCTAATGATCTCGGATTGAAGGATTGCAGGTTCGAGTCCTGACTCGCGCATGGTTATATTTGTGCTCGTCCTTTCAACCCTCACCATCACATCGTACTCTTAACCATGTCGTTAATCAATAGTTGTCATTAATGACCTAGATGTTGATGCGATCTTAAATAACAAAATAATAATAATAATAATAATAATAATAATAATAATAATAAAGCTATGTCGCCGTTCCCTTGCATTCTTATTCATTACTATTCGATCCTTTGCTTCTCCTCTATCACCCATTGTGGCTGTCGTCCTGTTTATATATTTATTCGGATTTATTGTTCCTATTTTTGCTACTTTTTAATTTAAAATATCAAAAATCGTTTCACATGACTAAGTCCAGGAAAAGTTTCGGTATGTTATGTACACCCTTGTTTTCAAAAGCGAAGATCAAATATATAAGAAAGACCACGAGAGACAAACAGAAAAGGCCTTTTTAAATGAAAGCATGTCATTGTGAAAAATAACGTAACACTATGTTCAGTGCACCAAAACCAATGGTCACATTGCACCAAAACGTATATATTTTTACAAGTCCAATAATGAGTTCGAGCCATCCGCGGAAACCACTGCAACCTCTATCAAAAAAATACAGTCTGCTCTGCTAATATTTGCTCTTGTTGCAGCCACCCGGCGCGCTCGCCCACTTGGGCTTTAATGCAATCAGCGCCACCGAGATCGTGCGCAGCAAAAAATTGGGAACACTGGCGAGGGCCGCGGGAAATGCTCGCTCCGTGGTGAGCGGACGATGCTCGTTTTGTTCAGAATCATCACGTACACGTGGCGAATTTCCCACGCAAAACCTGGTTTATTCCAAAAGTGGTATGTGTACAATATTCAAATGGTATTTATTTCAATAAAGAATATGTATAATTAAAAAAAAATACTTTATGGCAAACAATTCAAAATAATAACAATGCTGCAAAACGTAATTACAAAACGTAAAAAGGGGAAACAAAGATATTAAAAATCATAAAATTCATTTCTAGTTATACATATTTTAATACAAAATTTTGAAGACTTAGGAAGTATCTTTATTGCCGAAGGTCCGTACTTGTTTTCCTGTAATACAGAGAGGATTTTAGAGACCTAACAAAGCAGGAATACGTTGATAATAATACAGCCGTAGCGGTGCTTCCATCCAACCCGCAACGCAATTTTTACTCGTCTTTAAATTAAAATTACTTTGTTCTTTGGAAGCGAAACATCTATCCTAAAACTCTCGACCGAATAATTCTGAGCAAATCTTTGACGGCTAGGCATTTCGAGCGCAAGAACGAAACCAACATACTACACAAACACGTATTTGCATATGCGCAGCCGAGTAAAAAATCCAGGAAAGGTTTCAAAGTAATTTTTATTCCTCTCACAAAAATGTATTTGGAATCCAAACTACGAATATAACACAGGAATTAAAAATAAGATTTTACTTAGAACTCCGGGTCATTTACATAATTACTTAGAATTCCGAGAACGCACATTGACCACGCAGTGAAGAGGAAAATGTAACCGGGAAATGTGGCGGAAGGGAGCGCGTAGGAAGAATTAGGGAGCCCTCAAGTGGGAGAAGAGATGGCTGGAAGAGACTTCGGATACGTGCCGATTTACCCTAATGGTTTTCTCGGCTATTGTTCAACCGAAGACCGATGGAAACCAGAGCTGCCGAGATTTGGTCCTAAGGGTTTGCTCGTCTCTTGATCAACTGAGGACCGATTCCAATAAATCTCGCAACGGAGTGTGAGATTCATATTTTGGAATTGTTCATTTGTAGAAAAGTTTTAATTCTCTACAGATCATGAACAATAGCAATGTTTGGCAAAGTGCAGTTCCTCTTATCCATCTCGGCCGAAGAGCCTTCAACCTTGGAAAGTCACGCCTCTCGGACCTAGAGTGCCAAGCCTCTCGGACCTCGACCTTGAAAAATAAATCAATGGCTTAGTTAATGGGGTTTAACTTTCCCGTCCAGCAGGCAACGATCAGGATCGATTATTTTAAGTCATTAGCGACCACTATTGCTTGTAACGGTATGGTAACTGTGAGGATGACACGATATGGTGATGATAGGGGGTGAAAGGAACACAGTGCAGCCATGCTCGAGGCGGGCCTCGAACCCGCGATCCTTCTGTCCGAGATCGCTACGGCACTACTGCCTTAGTGATCTCGGCCACCGGATCGGCAGATGTTTTTTGTCGACGAGAGTATTTCTTTATAAATTTGCATAAACGTTGTTGCTCATAGAAGGCATCTACCTCAATTATTCCCATTCTGCAGCTTCTTTTCACAACATTAAACAGTTGTGTCCCATTATGCAGTTTTCAGGTTCAACCATACATAAGGGGATAATGGTGGATGACTTCTCTCCGGCCCTTCCTTCCTAAATAAGAGTGACAATGTACGTGATTTGTGTTGTAATGTCTATTATTGAATTGGTAGCTATTCAATTTCCCGCTGAAAGGTTCAGAGTGCGATGATTACTATCGATTAGCGATAAGGGAGACGAGGTTCGAGGGTCAGACTGAATCGGACTCGGCGAGCGTCAGCGAAAGTGCAGACGAGGTAACTGCGCTCGGCCGAGATTTCTCGTGTCTTTCGCTCGAGGCAACGGATTTCGGCAGGGAACGACGCGGCGATATAATAGCGTTTGCTCGAGGGAACAAGACTCGGTCGGGAACTACGGTAGAGTTCTCTCGAGGCAACGGAGCGGTCAGTGAGAGGCAGAGTCAAGTTATGAGATCTCTCTGTAGCCAACAGCTCGATCTAGCGTGGTGATCTAACACGCGCACTACTTCAATCATCTTACATTTGCTTTACATTTGCATCTTACTTAGGCAGCTTGAATGTTTCTTGTCATCATTTTCCATGTCACCATTTAATGCTGATTCCAGTTTTACAATCCAAATTTGTAAGCCCTGTAAGGATGGGTTGAAATGATGATGATAAAATGATGAAATAGAAACACAAACATACAGACACACATTATTATTATTATTATTATTATTATTATTATTATTATTATTATTATTATTATTATTATTATTATTGGCGTATAGGTCATTACTGACCACGCTACAGTATTAGCGTGTGTAATTCTTCCAGGATCAGCTTTTCAGCTGTATCCTTGGATTACAACAAGGTTGTTACGCCTTGAAGTGCGAATTATGAGATGAAGGATGATGATGAGGGGTGAAGGGATAATCACAAATACGACCATGTCTACGCAGGACTCGAACCTGCAGCCTCCTCGGCACAGACGACGGCTGCCGCAACTGTCTGCGCCACGGGGCCTACATTATTATTATTATTATTATTATTATTATTATTATTATTATTATTATTATTATTATTATTATTATTATTATTATTATTATTATTTTATTATTACTATAACTATTACTACTATTATTACTATTGCTACTGGTAAAAATATTGTACAAAACTGGAGCTGTCTATAGAGACCTATGCAACCAACTGTTAATATTAATAATAATTTTAAAACTTTACATACATATGTTCACAGTTCTTACAGACTACTGCTATACAGATTATCATCCCAATGTGATTTATCACAAAAAACATGTATCTATGTACACATATGTATCCATTTACAAAAGTCCATTCATATACATAAATTCACACTCATTGTTTACGTAAACTAAGTTAAAATCTTAATAGTACCGGTTTTGTTCCGAGATTAATTTATTTTTAAATATCGAAAATATCCCTGTTAACACTTAATGTTTAACTTGCGTAAATATGGGTCATCATTGTTAAACTCTATATATGTGAGTTTTGTTCGCATTTTCAAGTGTGGCAGTCTGTGGGGAAATCTTTCGAAAGGAGCAAGAAACTCTCTTCTCCTCTAAAACACTGTGACACAGACAGTGAGAAATCTCTAAATTGTACCTGGTAATTGTACCTTGTATTAATTTGTTAAACCATATGAACTTTGTTTATGTTGTCATTATTGTAAGTGGTGCTTCCTTTGGAATTTCTTACGTCATTTTTTGTCACTGTTGGCGGAGATACTACACTTCGTAACAAACACTCGGAAACACTATCTGTCCGTGAAATTAGTTGGTAGGTAGTTTCTGTCCATCACAAAACAGTAGCATTACTGTAAAGCTCAGTACCATTAGAAATTGATAACAATGTGATTGAAAAGTTAGAGAAGTGTATCTAAGAGGAGACACATGGCCATTCAGTCGCTTTGCGAAATACACCGATCGAGTACACATGATCGTTGGTCACTTTTGTTGATGGAGGAAGAATTACACACACGACACGAGACGAGACAGTTTGAAAATCTTCTGCTAACCAGTAGGAGAGAAACCGGACAAATTATTCGAAAATCGTGAACAGCTCGAAATGCAGGATCACTGACATTTAGGGAACAGAAATGAATGCCAGAGCCGTTGGCAGATGGCTTTACGTCTGGTACTAATTAACGGGATCGAAACAATTATTTCACCACCGAATCATCACCGCAAACTCCAAATATTGGAACCATACGAAACGACAACATGTGATCCTCAGTGAGTCCAGCGTTTGTCGTGATAATGCCGACCAATGTATGAGACCATGGAGACAAAGTGTGTAGCGTCAAGGTGAATAATTTGTTGGTTTGTCACACGATCAGAAAATCTAGTGACACAGAGTAAGAGAGTGAAATTCTTTATCATATGATGTCCCATTTCTACTTGTTTTCACAGCATACAAATATACTTGCAACCCAATCGAGAATATTTTGGATCTCAGGCAATCATGCCACTCTAGAAATATGTAAAAACTAAATCCGTGCTATATGGAAAAATATCGCAAAATACCATTAGAAATTCAACAACTTCGCATTAAGACTTCCTGAAGGTTGTATCTACAAACATCACATCCCGACACATTAAAATGTCATGTTCTCAGTAGCGTAATAGTTCTTGCCTATAAATTTGAAAATGTGATAATTTTTCTTTCTCTCTTACTACTTCTGTAGTACAGGGAAAAAGTGTAATGCTTCAGAGAAAAGTGTAGTTTTGTTTGACAAAATAGTGGCTACCCGACAACGAAAAAGTTTTTATTGCTCATATATGCAGTAAATTACTTTCTCGATTATGATGGAAAGTCAAAATCCATTTTTGTGGAACATTGATACCAACAAATTTGGACTGTGAGAGTCTGTCTGAGAGTCTGTCTGAGAGTCAGTCTGACAGACTCTCCGTGTTTCTGCCTTGTTGACAGAGTGTCGAATGTCTTCCTGTCTGGCAGTCTGTCCGTGTCTGCGTAAAAACCTGTCAGTGCGTGTGTGTACAAGTATGTCTGACAACGTGTTCGTGTGCTTGTCTATCTGACAGCAAGTCCGTGTGTAGGACAGTGTGATTCCTTACAGTCCGCGTGTGTGTCTCACAGTTTATTCGTGTGTCTGTCAGTCTTCCTAACTACTCGTCTGCTTGTAAAGAACACTAGCACCTAGTAAGGATTTTCACCAACACTGTAATTACGTGTTCAATCTGTGTGCTTAATAATATGGCATAGGTACTATTATCATTACTCTAGAGGTTTCAAAAATTACAAAAGTTTAATTTTCCCGTAACATATCCAACGGCTTTAAGACAAACTAGAGACTGTACTGAAGCAGCGCTCGGTACTTTGATTCACGCCTCGTGATACGCGGGAGCTTGAAAAGCCCCTTTAGCCGCCTCCGTTCCCGCCCCCACCCGCACTGTAGCTCTTTTGTCGCCGCTTGACCACCTTCCAGGAAAGGCTCGCCCTTTCGCCCTCTTGGTCCGCTTTGTGTGGAATTTATGCCTGGCGAAATTTAGAAAGGATTCTGGCGAGGCACCGAGATCTAACCGCTCGGCGCAGTCGTTATCGCGCGCATAAGCGTAGAGCTTTTTCAGAATCGGATTACAAAGACATTCTTATTTGTGGGAAACCTACGCCCACCCACATACTTTCACTAACGATTTCAAGATCCCACTCTGGTACCATCCGTTTGAATCGAACGAGTGGAACGCTTCCTCGTCTGCGTAGGAGGAGGAGAGATGGCTCCTACGGGAAGCTAGATATAGGAACAGGACCAATCAGATTCTAAAATTCAAATCGTAAACTTCAACCGATCACTTCTGCTCTCCAAAGAAAACTCGTCTCTCGCCACCGCTGCTGAGTACCTGCAGATCGCCGAGTGTGAAAAACCGAGAGAGGTGGCTCAGGGCACCAACCGATACCACTACAGTGCCTCTGACTAGGAGGTTCTGGGGTTCCAAATCCAACAACGGTGGCAGATTTTGCAACACTAGCTTCTTAGCTACATCGAGTTCTGTCGCTGTCTGCAGAAGAATTCTAGCGGCCGGCATCTCTGAAATGGTAGTTTTCCGTGGTTTCTACGATCAATACCAGGTGAATGCCGGAGCAGTACCTGGTAAGTAACAAACTGACCACGGATCGCGCGCGATTTTTCCTTCTCATCCCTCGTCATATTCACCTCTTAAATACGCTTACAAGCATTACATTACCACATATGCCAGAAGATCCTTTGGGAGCTTAGATCTTGTCCTGGCAAGGGCGAGCTCCACTGGTGCGAAATACATGTTGGGAAAACCCCGCTAGCGCAGGGTAGGTCGGTGCCGGATCTAACCATCTAGTGGGGGAAGATCATCATAACCTCCCGAGCCCAAAATGTGCACTCCTCTTACGGGAATAATGACCTTAGCAGTTGTCGCGTCCAGAATCACTACTAATCAATCATCAACCGATTGCGAGAACTTAAATATGCAACTCTCCAGCACCAGTACAAATTATCGTGAAGCGAGCGGTCCACGAATATTTAGACGAATGTGCTGTACATTTTGAAGCCCGGCTATTGTTGTACATGGTGCGACATGGTGTGACGGGTGCTTTCGGGACGCCATCGTCGGAAGCTGTGCGCCGCTAGTGCGGTCACCGCAAAGTCGCTTCCCAGTGCGTACGCCACTTTCACCGGTCCGGACGTGGGCTGCCGGACTATCTACACGCCGGGAGCCCTTCCGCCCGCTGACTGCCGGAAGCAGTATAGAGCTCTCTGCCTCAGAAGGAGGCCATGAAATGATGACCGAAGCGGGAGCTCGACCGACTGCCACGCGGCTCACCTCGGACAGCCACGTATCATACAATTTCTTGTGCCTGCTTCCTTAGTGCAAAGGTCGTTGCGTCCATGTGCTACGGTGAAAGAATTCCATTCCGCCAGCACTCCCAATTCATTTATTTACATGAATAGGTCGTGAGACTGTGACATAATAATTAACTACCGACATTAATATAAAATTCTCAGAGGCACCTAATTCATTCATGTAAAAATATTTATGTTAACTATTAACTTTATATATTTACTAAATGCAGCTAGAGGGCTGAAGCAATAAAAATACTGCTGAATAAAATGCCACTATATATTCATGTACAGTACATCAGTTCTTTACGTTCCAAGAGTTGTATAAAAACTAGTGGTGCTACAAAAGCACATATTTGCATTATTTCTAACTGCACCGCTATATTATACTGCAACTTACTAAACTACAACATAAACCTGCAAAATGTTTTTAACCAACAACAATTGTTTTTCCGCACCAAGAACCGAACGCAGATATTGAAAGTAAACTTGCCGGCACTCGTACAACTACGCCACGGAAGCGCCATATGAATCGAACACAAGTAGTCGCATAAAAACGTAAATGTTCGCTTCATGTAATAAACCCTCAAAAGCCAAAATATCCGCTTCAACTCCCAAGGCCTCGAGTTCATTCAGATCGATCTGCACATATCAATTTTGGAGAAATTCGGATGAACGGTTTAGGCGCTAGTGTTGACCACAGACGGATGGAAGACGTTTTGCCGTCAATCGATTTTTCGGTATCAAGGACCCACAAAACATAGCATTTTTCTATATTTAGCAAGAAAATTTATCCACTTTTTGTTTCCAGTACCCGGCATTATCCCGGCAGTATCCGACGCATGATTAAACAATTTTCTTTTCCCACTAAGTACTTCGTAAGGGCGAGAAAGTAAAACAAATGCTATTCTGTATCGCAAAATAGTAAATATGTGGTGATCGGTATTTTCTATGGAGCCTTGCTATTGCATGTCGTCATAAATAGTTATTATTATTATTATTATTATTATTATTATTATTATTATTATCTTACATTATTCACAGTATTTAGTGGTCGGTATGTCAACCACACACAGGAATGATGACCAGGTGTGTGGTTGCTTTGCTGAAGGTTCAGATGGCTTCTGACAATACGGCATGTATTCAAAATTACACACTTTTGCATATTATATACATTCCTGGCATCCAAGTGAAGACACTCCAGTGCCCGAAGTGTCATTTTCGGGATCACTCGTGTAGCTGATATTATTATAGGCACAGTTGTCACTCTACTGAAGTTCCACTGAGTGCGACTTCATGGGCGAGATCGGTATACTTCTGGATCTTCCCTTGATATTTTCCCGATATGTTGTGGGTATTGGGTATTGATATATCGATGAGGAAAACCTGCTGATGGTTTCTATCAATGTACGTTATATCGGGTCTATTGCCGCCGACATGTCTGTCAGTGATAATGGAGCGATCCCAGTAGAGTGTGTGCTCACTACTTTGAAGCACATTCTGAGGCACATATTTATAATACGGCACGGAAGTGGCGAGTAAGCCCGTTCTCAATGCCAATAATTGGTGGACCTGCTTCGCCACTTCATCATGCCTCTTTTTGTATTCCAACTGTGCGTGGCTGCTACATCCACTTGTCACGTGTTGTATAGTTTCGCTTGCAGCCTCACATCTTCTACATGAGTCGGAATGAATGGTAGAATCTCTCAGAATGTTTTCTGTAGTTCAATGTTGGTACCACTTGGCCCTGGATAGCTATCATGAAGGCTTCTGTCTCTGGAAAGAGATCCCCGTGCTGGAGCCATGCGTGCGACGCAGAGATGTCGACTTCTGGTTCACTCAGCTCGTGAGGGTACCTTCCATGCAGTGCCTTCGCTTTCCATAAGATTATCTTCTCTTCCGTTTCAATGATTAGTTGAACAGGCGGATCAAGCTTTTTCAAGTTCAGAGGACTATAGTTACTATCAACTGCGCTCACTGCTTGCTGAACTCTCCCACAATGTTCCAAGAAGTATCTTCTGAGTGAAGCAATTTGAGAGCTGTGTAGATTGATGAGATCTACAATACCTCGCCCTCCTTGCGACCTTGGAAGGGTAAAACGCTCAGTACTTGAATGGGGAGGATGTTTTCGGCGTTGAGTCATAGCGGTTCGAATTGTCCTCTGAAGGTTGTCGAGGTCGGTATTGCTCCACTTAATAACGCCAAAGGAGTATGTCAGCACTGGAATAACAAATGAATTGATGGCCTGCACAAGGTTTCTAGCAGAGAGTTGAGTTTTTAAGAGTCCATGCAATCGTTTACACACTTCAGCTGTTAGTATGTTCTTAGTAGCAGTGTGTTTGATTCGGAGTGACTGTTGGAAACCCAAGTATTTGTAAGTTTCATGGGGTTCCATGAAGGTAATCTTTGGTTCATTATCAGTTTACAAATTCATAACTTGCATATGACCCTGAATGATATTCACTCTCCTGCACTTATCCAAACCGAATTTCATCTTGATGTCGTCAGTGAACTTCTCCGTCACGTTTATTAGTTGCCGCATATGACTCTCAGTGTCTGCATAGAGCTTCAGGTCATCCATGTAAAGAAGATGTGAGACACGAAGAAGAGTTGAGTTCCCCTTTTTAAGAGCGATTCCATAATTAGATGAATTAAGTAGAGTAGACAGGGGATTCAAGGCTAAACAGAACAATAAAGGGCTTAAAGAGTCACCCTCGAAAATCCCTCGGCGGATGTGTATAGTATCTGTGTAGACGGATTGTTTTCCATTAGAGAGATACATTTTTGTATTCCATCGACACATCGCGGTTTTCAGGAAGTTTTGGATAAACCGGTGGACCTTGTATACATCCAAACATTGAAGGAGCCAAGAATGGGGCACGGTGTCGAATGCTTTAGCGTAATCTATGTAGCATGCGTACAAGTTTCTTTGTTTTTCAAGCACTTGCCCCATAATTACAGAGTCTATAATGAGTTGCTCCTTGCATCCCTGAGATCCAGGTCTACATCCTTTCTGTTCATTTGCATGTTCTGTTC
Source organism: Gryllus longicercus (assembly GCA_038098605.1). NCBI lineage: Eukaryota > Metazoa > Arthropoda > Insecta > Orthoptera > Gryllidae > Gryllus > Gryllus longicercus. The sequence goes on along the minus strand of JAZDUA010000253.1, from coordinate 2,117,996 downwards.
CTCAATGTGTGCCATCATTTGTGAAACACAAGATGTTATGAGTTTGTAGAAAGTTTGAAGGCAGGTAATAGGCCTGTACTTCGAGGGGTCTTTAGTGTCACTCTCCTTTGGTAACAAGAATGTTCTACCTTCATTGAGGAAGTAAGGTAGATTTTCTGGATTGTGAAGAAAATATTGAATTATATTAGCTATATGATGATGAGTGCTGGTAAATTTTTTCAGCCAATAATTGTGCAGGCCATCACTGCCTGGTGCCTTCCAGTTATGTGCTTTGTTCAAAGATGCTTGGACAATTTCCACGGTGATGATTGGTTCACCCATTAGAGGGATATCTCGGTGTCTGTCATATTCCATTTCAATCCACGTCATATCTGGATTGTGGGACACAGCAGATGACCAGATAGGCTTCCAAAAGTCCCCTATTTGTGCTTTTGAGGGAAGCTTTGACTCTTTCATATCATTTACAAGCCCTTTGCCCTTTGACATATTCCTGTAGAATGCTTTCTGATTTCTGTTAAAAAGAGAATTCTGTTGCTTCATCGTAGTGCAATTCTTGTAGCGTCGAAGGCGTTTTGTTAACGCCAAAAGCTTTTGTCGTAGGGTGTCAAGATGTTCTGTTATTGTTGAATTCAAGGGCTCGTGCTTCGTATGTATTTTTGTATTGATAAAGATGTTATTCACCTTTCTTCTCAGTTTTTCTGAGGTATTTCCTTTTTTAAATTGTGTGAGTCTCCCAATATCTCTCCTAGTGCTTTCTATACGATTCACCAGCCGTCTTTCCCAAGGTGGCATTTTTTTTCACTTCGATCATTGTGGGCAGTTGCTACGCGGCTGAAAAGCTTGGAACCGTTACATCTTGAAGCCACAACGCAGCACAATAAATTGCTGTGTGTACTTCTTTGAAAGATGGTCTTTGTTGTAGATGTTGTGGCAGTACTTTCTCATTCAAGACGCTGATTGCTCTTGCTAATTTCTTCGAGCAATTTTGTCTGGGAATGAGATAGCGGTTCAGTGGGTCAGTTCCCTCAAATTCCGCAAGTGCGGCTGCAAATTCATTGCAAATTTGCACCTCTTCACTACTCTTATCATCCATACTTTCTGACATGCTTGTCCCATTGTCATCCTGAGTTTGCACAGCTATCTCCATTGCCCTCAGATTACTAGGTTCTGAGTAGTTAAGCGTTTTTCTCACTTCTTCCTTGATTGCTTCCAAAACTGGTGCAGAGAGGAGATTTTTCTGAACAATTGCTCGACGCTGGTCCGCTATTCTTCTCACTAACTTCAGAATCAGGGAAACGGTGAAGAAATCTTTGATGTACCTTTCGTCGGTAGGCCGTAGTGTCAGTCTCCATTTTGGTAATGGTGTAGTATTCACGCATGATGAAGGTATTTATTTCTGTAGTCCACTTCATCCTTTTGCGTTTCCTGCCTGCGGCAGTGGTCTCTGGAAGCAATTTATTATTATTATTATTATTATTATTATTATTATTATTATTGTTATTATTATTATTATTATTATTATTATTATTACTATTATCCAACTAAGATCCCATTAAGGGCAAGGGCCTACTGCTTTTTACAGGGTATTCTGAATGAAGGGATAGGGTGATAGGGGCGAAAGAAATATGGTGCTTGTAGAAGGTGGCAGGTAGGGTGGTGGGAGGTGATTGTGGCAAACATAACATCATTTGCTTTATGACCGAGGGAAACCACGAAAAAGTCAGTCAAGGTGGCAGACCCGGGAATCGAACCCGGAACTTCCATTGCGAGGTCAGCGCGCTATGTACTAAGACACTTCACTCGGTATAAAAAGTGATACAGAATGATAATTCAGTCGGTAAACGCTGAATTAGATTAGGCGGAAACACGTAATCAAATATTTGTATTTTTCGACAAAACCGAAACATGTTCATTGTTTTTGGATTTCACTTGCGTTCCTGGGTATCTAACAAAACTAAAGTCACCTCTCACGTGGCCAGACGCTGCGTAGTTTTCCTTAAATTTCTGCGAGTATTGGGAATTAGTATTATAGAGTTTTTTAAAGTAAGAATAAAAACAGTAACTTTCCGGAATGGATAATTCATATCCCATGTACTTCAGTAAAAAGCCTTTAATACATTTTGTTTAAAGTGTTGTTTCAAGCGTACCCGAAAAAAAATTGGTATGCAAATGTTGAGGTTGAGAGTACTAATAATTAAATCAGAGACTTGAAGTCATGCATATATAGAACGTATTACACAAAACCCGACATTTCAATGTTTCATGCGCGATTCACGATTTGTTCTGGATTCACATTCAGAGCATTGTTCGCTAGAGGCATTGAAAGCAAACGGATGAACGAATGGCAGAGCACACGGATGAACGAATAGCAGAGCAAACAGACGCGTACGCACGGAGAGGCATTGCGGGTGGCGCGTGAAGAGGCGGTGGAGCGAAAATCACAGCTAGGACAAAAACAAAAGAAAAACACGAAACAAAAAACGGAATAATAAACGTCCTCTGCATGCAGCTGTGTCCGACTCTCTGGCGCTAACAGAACCCCCTGTAGAGAGAACTCGTCTGTAACGGTGACGTGAGGCAGGGAGGCAAAACTTTGAGAATTGGCCGATAGTTCAGGATTATTGTTGAGCTAACGAGTAAAGAATCTCGTGCATCGATGATATACAGTTCGGATGATGGTCTCCCATTGATCTGGAGGTCAATTCAGATGGACTTTCTCCCCTTTCTATGTTTCAATTTCAGTTTCTAAAGCGGATGATTAATTTTTTTCCAATTATATTCAACACAATGTTTATCAAGAACCTCTAGCGTTAAAAAAATTACAAAGAGAAATAACATGGTGAGTGAATTTTCATCTGATTACTGGAAAGCAGATAGAAATAACTCGAGAACTAAACTGTAAGAAAATCGAACTTATAAGAAGCAATAATTCTCTAAAATACAGCCAATTCTACCTTTCCAAGAGTCCATTATCTGTTTCGCTTAAACCAAAATTTTTTGCTATTCTTATATTTTTAATGTCATCCTACAGCCCATTTCAGAACGACTCATTTCTCTTTATAATTTGTCATCACTTTCCAATCATTAACATTTTTTGTACTGTACATTACATAGTGTTACTCGGTCTAAATATTAAAAATAATAGAATGATATACAAGACAGTTTCATACCTTCCATAATACGTAGAAAGTAGTGTGAAATCGAAGGCATTAAAACATTGATTTTCGAAATCTTGCCTCACAAACTCTGCAAATTGTGGAGACTATTACACTCGTGAAATTCAAAGCCAGTAGTGTTTAACTATACATATATAAAGCTCCAATCACGTCGGTGTATCTAAAAAATTACTGTTACTCCTCGCAAAGCGAACAGGGGATTTATCGACCATTTCCGAAACACTTGGGGAATTACCTATAATAATCTAATCTTTATACGTGTAGATTAAATTTCCAAATAAAATATTTGCTTGGAGGTTGGAGAGAATATATACTATCATCGAGTTTGAGTTGATAACTCCGCCTGGGGCGGATGCTTGGTGAATCGAGTAGCCAAGCTGATGCCCTTGCCGGTCCCAAGCCCGAACAAAGGAAGAGGGCTTGTCGGACAGACTAGAACCACTCATAACCTCGGCTTTGGATTATATTACAAAAACGATACTACAAAAGATAAGGTCATTTATTCAGATATATGAAGAACAACATGGATTTCGTTTAAATAGATCCACAACATATGCCATATTTGTGATTCGTCAAGTTGTCGAAAACGCGATTGAATTTAACAATACAGCATTTCTATATTTTGTAAACCTTAATAAAGCATTCTATGGTGTAAGACTACAAGATATAATAACAATGTTGAGAGAGAAGAACATACCAAAGGAATTAATAAAAGTAATAGAGGTTATGAATACGAACACTGTCACAAAAGTGCAAATTAGAAATATGGTAACAGATGAAATTACATGTGCATAAGGTCATTAGACATGGGTATTTTCTATGCCCTATAATTTTTAATTTAATTATGAACAGCTATGTACTAAGACACTTCACTCGGTATAAAAAGTGATACAGAATGATAATTCAGTCGGTAAACGCTGAATTAGATTAGGCGGAAACACGTAATCAAATATTTGTATTTTTCGACAAAACCGAAACATGTTCATTGTTTTTGGATTTCACTTGCGTTCCTGGGTGTCTAACAAAACCAAAGTCACCTCTCACGTGGCCAGACGCTGCGTAGTTTTCCTTAAATTTCTGACGGATGATTGACGGTGTAAAAGAAATGTCAGGATATAGAATGGGTATTGAGAGAGTATCTATATTGTGTTATTCGGATGATCCAGTGTTACTGACAGATTCAGAAGTCAACTTTCAAATACTTCCAAAAATTTTCAAAAAGTGCAGAATATTATAATATGGTCACAGAAAAAAAAAACAAAATCAAGGGTGATCTCAAAAACGTCTATACGATGCAAACTGATGATAAAGAATAAAATAATAGAGCAAGTAATGAAATTCACTTATTTACGATTTAAAATTGGCAAGTACATGGAATATGTATAATGAAATTAAACAGCAAGTAATAAAAGGAGCCAGAGTATCAGGGTATTTGAAAGATGTGACATGGAGAAACAAGAATCTTAATGTTGAAAGCAAAGTAAACATTTACAGAACTATTGTAAGTCAGTAATAACACATGGAGAAGAAACAAGGGGAATACTAGACGAACTAAGACTCTACTTAGAACATCAGAGATGAGAATATTAAGATCAATATTGGGTGTAACAAGATGGGATAGATTGAAAAACCAAGATATAAGAAATGAATGTGACATTACATAGTAAAATTTACGAGAAGAAGAGAATAGAATGAGCACGTTACCAGGTCGGGCAGAAAAAGACTAATCAAGATTGCGAGAGATTCAAAATCTGTAGGAAAAGGGACCCAGGCAGACCGAAGAAGAGATGGATCGAGAGTTGGATTTCCACATCTCCTGAATCATTCTGAGGGTGAAGTGTGAAAAAAAAAATGTGTTACCTTAATAGAAGAAGAAGAAGAAGAAGAAGAAGAAGAAGAAGAAGAAGAAGAAGAAGAAGAAGAAGAAGAAGAGCTGATAACTATAAGAAAATTTATTGAGTTTGGATTTATTGAGTATTGTCAGTGAGTTTTTACCCTATGCCCGCCGAAGAGGAACTCTCAACCTTTCCTCCTCATGTGTGTTAATCATCCGTACTTTTCGGCGCTCCTATGGCGAAAAGAGAAAACGATTTTTAGTGGCGGTGAAAGGTAAAAAATGAGAATATCATCCATTGAACTGACCACTATTGGCTTCTTTTTAAATTAGAAGAACTCTCCATGGACGGTGAGCCATGTGGCACTGGTAGGCAAGAATCCATCCAGAAGGTCAGTACCGGACAAAGCCGCCGAAAAATGTTATCACTGTATTTATTCAGTGAAACATTTTGCACTATTGAAAAAGAAATGTTTTTGCAGTATCATTTAAATTTATATAATTTATTATAAGCAGTTTACAAATAATAAGTTGCCGAAGAACAAACTTTTCTGACGGGTGGCATGTCGGGTGGCTCATTGGTTTCACTCTCAAGCGCACTTGGCAAACGCTACATAAAAAGCGATTTCCTCCCTCCGACAATCCCTTTCAGAAGTATCTTTTTCTTTGAAGGTAAATCACATCTAAAATTGTCCTTGTGCATTGTATTCCACACCATGTCTTGCAGCCTCTGTCAAGATCTCATTAATTGGATTTCGGATTCTATGTAATTATAGACATGAACATACACAATTTTTTCTCTACGTTCAGTTCTCAAATTGTAATCTTGTAATTGGTGAATCAGGGCAATCGTAACACAATATTCAAATTTTTCGTTTCATATTTTTACATATTAGCAAAACGTTTAAATATTCTATAAGTTCTATTGAAATTAATTTCGCCAAACATCGGATCATGAGAAACTAAGTTTCAATGAAATTTCACTGAAACTCAAACATTTTCTGTAAAAATGAACGTAATATTCTCAGGAACGCTCGAAAAACATTTTCTCAAACGTGACTCAAATTTATTTGTTACATATAGCGCACTGAACTACATGAACGTCGTTTTGATTTATAATTTTGATTTTTCAAAAACCACACAAATGCAATTGTTTGCTATACATCTCACGTCGTTAACATTGATCTTAAAGGTAAAATTGTACTCTTAAATAAATTTAATCCATTAAGGTAAGCAGAATTTATTTTTAAAATTGATTTAATATGTATCTCATTCAATCTCATCCATCTCATCCAATTAGTCTTTGCCATTCTATAGCACCACTATCTGTACTAATTTTTATAATTTTCATTACTTCCTCAGATTTATATTTTGCCGTTTTATAACGCGTATTTTTCCGGACTCATTAATGTTAAAGTCCTGATCGCGAATGGGTGCGGAAAGTCCTGAGCAGAATTGGGTAAGGGTTAAGACTCATCGTCGTAATGTCCTCAATACTTTGAATTGACTATGTCCTTGGTGGTGATACTGATGTTCATCGTCCAGTGAATAGTGTTCCAGAGAGTATATGTAGTGCTCCGTTTTCATCGAAGACACTGGTCACTTTTGACTCTGTAGCTGGACAAAAATATAAAGGAGCGTGAACCAGACTTATAATCTGCACTTCCAATAAACCTAAGCAAGATGAAAAGGCGAAGAGAACCTGTCATTTAACGCATGAAAAGATTAAATCAGGTCAATTTGCAACTGATCAGGGAAGGCCATTGCAAGACGTCCGTAGTCCTTTTTCCAAAGTGCGAATAGGACGAACTGTTGCATAGCCTAGTAATGCTGCAAATGTAAGTGTCTATATTGAAAACGGTATTGACAAATAGGCAATTTTACATGATGCTCAGATTTGTAATAAAAGTATACATTTCGTAAAATTCAAGTTGACTCATGAAATAAATATACCTTGCAACACAGAAAGTTGTTTACTAAACATTTCGCAGCGCTTTTGCTTTGGTGCAGTACAAATTGTTTTTTCGACTGTTTGCGTTCACGCGTTTTATCTTGTTTTTAATTTCCGGGTGCGTGTTGTGAAGAGAGTTCTTCACTTTATTGGAGCAGAATGTTTGCGTTCAAAAAGCGATGATCAAGGAAAATATCAGGCGACAAAAACTATACTGTCCAGAAACAGGTGACCATTTTACTGAAAATTTAAAGAAGTAATTTGTATATACTTTCAATACAACTTGTTTGAGGTTGAATCGAATTCATCGGAAGGTCATCATATTTCAAAGGAATAATAGGAAATAATTGGACTGATTTTTAAGTACAGTAAACTGAGTAACGCTTCTACATTTAAGAATTTTTCCTACACACTTCTTATAATTGAAAAGAGTTCGTTAATGGTTAACTTTAGCGTAGAGAGAAGTGCATAATGTTGATAATGTTGACCTAAAATAACATCGATAAGTCTAAGAGCTCATGTTGAAATTTTTGAGTTCTCGTACATCAAGAAGCATAAAATATTTTACGTGCTATGAAGGAAGCTAATTACCCATTAAAACGATAAGAAACATTCTTTTATTTTGATAGGCGTTATCGGATGGAATGAAGAGAGAGTGATCAAGTATTTTGGCCGAATATCTAATTATCAACATTAATTGCAATGACCACGATAGTATAGTTGTACTTATGGAGGAAAAATGTCTTTTTAACAATGGTGACTGAGCGATATCATGAAAAAAGGATCAGACAGATTCAAAGCGAAACGATTAATGAGATCTATAAGACAGTGAGCAGTAAAAATATGTCAACATCAGTAACATTTTCTTTCATTTTACAAAATATTGCATCACATTGTATGAAACAATTGTAATTATTTAACCATTGTGCTAATTAAATGATTTTTTTAATATCAGCTCAGTCTACAACAATTTTTTATGTGATGCATCTAACATTATATTTCAAGTGCGTTGTGGAGTAGTAAACAAAATGCAACACGGCATGATAATGTCACAGTTCGTAGTTGAATAATTACAATTTCACTTTACAGTTAACTCGTTAATTAGTACCAGAACAAGAACGCAAATTTTCCCTACTTTTATAAATACTTTTTTTGAACTCATCTTTATCACGAAATGAGGTCTTGCGGTTGTGAAGGGGAGTGAGTGAAAATCGATACAGTAGAGAAACATATTCTGTCAATCAGATAACTAGAAAACATCATGGAAGAGAGATTATTTCGCATTAATTTTTTTAAACATCAATTTTTCATAAAAAAGTCACAAAATATTTTTTTATACATTCAATGTAAATATTGGAAAATTTATTTAATAAGAAAAACGTGAGCTTTATTAGATAATGAAATAATTTCTTTATTCCATTTAATATAAAAGCTTTATGATTATTAGTCGAACATTATGGACTACTTAAAGGTAAAGTCACCTGAACAGCAATGTGAATTCATAATTAGCCCATAAGTCGCTGATAAATTAAACCAATCTAAAATAATGAGCAAATTCTGAGAGAGATTGGCATCATTCTTTGTGAAAGATACACACACACGTGCACTACACACGAAAGAATAAAGGCATGTAATGCTTACATTTTATATTAATAAACTTTTATAAAGTTCATATCGGCAGAGGCTATCTATGTATTTCTTATAATAATTTCAGAGTAATTTTCAAAATAATTATTTTTTCAAAACTTACTATTCTATTATAAATTCATTTGTATTGATTGATTAAATTATGGTTATAGGATTTCAAACTACTAAAAAACAAATCGTGAGGGTTGAAAACAGTTATTTCTTAACTGAGTCGGGCAGCAAAATGCAAATGAAAAGGGAGCACTTTTCGTATCCCCTAACACGCATACAGAGTGATTCAATGGAGATACGCGACCAAAATGCACAATTTTGAGAGGACTGATTTTTAAACTAGGTTTGGGAGAGATTTAATAAAAATTATCACTGAAAGTTGGCGAAAAAGCCGTACTTTAATTATTATTAATGCCCTTCTTAAGAACTACCTTTGGGATGCATATTATTTTTGAGTGGCAAATGCAATGCATTATTGGATAAAGTTGCGATAATGGATAGTGCAACTTGCGAGACCTCAAACAAAAAGAATTTAGAATTAAACCCATCTGAAATTCGTTAGCATCGTCTGGGGTGGGAAGTTGTGGGAAAATTTAGTTTAAAATGAACTCAACATCAAAGAGTACCTCACCGTTCAACATCAAAGCAAAGCAAGATTAACGTATACACGAACTAAGTACACATTTTTTGCAGCTTCGTTAGAGAGGAAGTCAAAAACAAAAGTCGCAAAACGTTGTGCAGAAAATGCCAAACAAAACAGTAATTTAATTGTCTTCAGAGGTACAAATCGGTTTCTTTGTGTTATCATGTTGAATTTAATGATTTCTTTTGTAATAATAACGTCACTCGAAAGATAAGATCATATTCTATAGAATTCTAATGACACATGTCAGAAATTAACTGGAAATTTGTTAATGCCACGGATTTTGGTCGCATCTGTAATGGAAACTTTGACACGTTTCTTCTCTCTCCTGAAACGTCTCAGTTTTTGAGAAACGCATTGTTAAATTTTAACATCAATATGTTATTTCATATTATTAACCTTACATATCATTATGCACATTGACTCATAACCTGTGCTTCATACATGTAAAATAATGAAAGAAGCCTCTACAATGATTTTAATAATGATTATTTTTAAGTTATACCAAACATTTACATTAAGATCGAGTAAGGGAAATATGTTCCAGCGCAGAAATTGCATTTCTGCTTAGGATTTATTTATTCATAAAGCTTACAGTAAATGCCTTTGAGGGCAAAGGCTTCCTGCTTCATTAGGGTGAAAATTTGGCTTTCACATTTACCCAAAATGAGAGTTTTTGCTAAATTACAAAAGATTATTTCAATGAGAATTACCTACACAATCTACACAAAATTAAAATTTTTGCAGAACTACAAAAGATTGCTTAGATTAAGTTATACTTTTTTGGCAAAGAAACACATGATCCTCACTGAGTACAAATTATGAATTACACAAAATGGCAGTAGTGAAAATTGTAAAGGCTTTGTTAGAGCAAGCAAAGCTAATAATATAATTATTACTTATTTAATTTACAGTGCACACCTCTTAATCAGGTTCTTGTATAATAATGAATTATGTTAATCCCGTTGTTGGTATCCCGTCTGTTCAGAAGTGTGCGCGTGTTATTGCAGCATGTCTAGCATGCCTAGCAAGCAACAATCTTTATATATAAACTGTTGCAAATTATCGTGCTATTAACATTTTAATACGCAACACAATTACATTGCACGCGTAATTATAAACCGTTTCTTTTCGACTCTCGGCCTGTTCAGACGTGTGCGCATGTTACTGCAGCATGTCTAGTGCTACGTCCTAACGTGTGCGGACATTTCCTGCACCACGTGACTTCTGGAATCTCTACAATTGCCTGTGACGGGTCCGGGTTCATGTACCCACCTGCCTAGCTGCAGAATCACCACACTAACCTGTTTGGCTCGTGTACTGGTATCTACTAAACTGCTTAGCCCAATGCACAACGTGCTAATTGGTATTCCACAAACGAGATCTTAGTTATGCAGCCTATCTGCAGTTAAACAATAAACATTTGCCTTCAATTTAGCACTAATTGCAATTCAATTTAATATTTATAATTTATGTGATATGAAGCAATGTGTCTTAATTCAGTTGAATATATGTATCAATCTATTCAATCTTTAACTTAATGGTATCAAGTAATTCCCTTCTTGCAGTCCTAGACCTGCAGTAATAATAATAATAATAATAATAATAATAATAATAATAATAATAATAATAATAACGATATTATTACAAATGTCTGGGTGGACCTTCGTGCTAATTAGATTAGTGAGCTATCTAAGGAATATTTGAGAAGGGTCGAAAGAACAATATTCCACACCAAAGTCCACTCGCTCGACCCAATCCATTCATGCCTATACAAATTACACTTAATTCCATAGTAGGGAAATTAATCACGTAAATTCTCGCTGAACGTGAAAGAAATAAGCTATACTTCATATTTTTAGCCTGTCTCCTAACTAATATAAACCCTGAACCGAGAAAATGTTGAGATGGCCCCTTGTTTTGCTTCTGGACATAAATGTAACTTCAAATTAACTTCTCCAAATAGCACGTCACACACAGTTTTTACTGTTTTTGACATAAATAAATAAAATTTTAAAAAAACGATACTCAAAATTACGGAAAAAACAAACGAAAACATGAATCGCTGAAATTAAATTATTTTTTCCTCGTCTCAAACTTTTCCGTAAATGTCTTGCACTTGTCTGAGTCCCTAGTTTAACCTTTTTTTGAACCGATTTGGACATACAGTGTATTACGTATACACAACAAAAACACTCTTGAGTCGCACAAATTATACTATTTTCCTACTTGTCACAAACTCTTCCGTAAATGCCTCCCACTTGTCACTCAAACACTACTAAATTCTCTCTCTGTCTCTCTGTCTCTCTCTCTCTCTCTCTCTCTCTCTCTCTCGCACACACACAGACACAAATACATACACAAACACTGACACACATACAGATAAATATTGACAGAATAAGATGTCAAGAAACAGTTACTGACGGATATTGCACTTCACCAATGAAATATGAAAGTTGTAAAGATATATTCTTCCAAAACAAACAAATACGAATTCAAGAAATCTCGACACACAAAAAAGCTATTGTTTTATTTACACAAATGCAGACTTATAAGATACTAGTCGTCGCCAACGCTGTAAACTTTTCTAAAAGTATTTTCATGTGTTAAAAATGTATGTCACACATTGTTTTGTTCAAATATATTCTTACAGACTCAGGCCAATGGATCGTGGTGGCTGGAAATGTTATGCTCACTTTTAAAAATTAAAAAACACCCAATCGTCTTGTGTGTTTCGTCCTTACCGGATATGAACAGGTAACATTGCATTTTCAAAATTGTAATCGCCGTAAATATTGGAGGTATGGATGATGCGAGTAGTTAAAATTTCGTACAGTTTTTTCTGAACGTTTTTTTCTCTCTCACAAAAATGCACATAAAAGATCACGTGTAAAGTGGTTTTCAGCGTTATTCTCTAATAATATCATTCTCAAATAGTTCCGAAAATTCTTTCGCATAATCTTCTACAATAACATTTAAATCTTTCCCGAATTTACTTCACCCTTCCATATTTTTGTCGCTTAAGTTTTGAAGAGATTAAAACTCCAGAAACTCTGTTGAATTTATGTTCACTTCTTCTTCTGCAATTGCTCTATTAATCGTTTTGAAGGTGAATCTATATAAACAAACATTACAGGAACTGTTTTGTATGTTTATGTGAATAAGGTGTTAGTTAAGTTTAATAAGAATAACTTGTTAGTCACATTCATTTGAAAAATGGTGTTTGCACGCTTAGGAACGTAAATGTGAGAAGTCAAATGTGTGACCATAAATGTGCCGATATCCTATAGCATTACTCAAGACTTCGGTTTTCTCCGAATGCATTTCAAGTGCTTCACATTTAAGTACTTCGAAGGCAATACTGTACGTAGGTTTTTACAAATTGCGTTTTTAAAATACGGTAGTACGGATGAAAATGAAATGAAATCTGCAGCTCGATTCACTTGAACTCAAAAATAGCAACAAGCAGTGTTGCCATCCTCGTGAAAGAAAATGACTGTGTAGTGGAGCAAAAATTGCACTCACACACGCACTCACAGTAAGTCAAATACTGCATAGAACTAGTTGAATGTAGTGTCGCAGACGATGTTTTCGGTTTTAAAAGTTTTTTAATGTGTTGAAAATGTATGTCGTGCATAGCTTTTTTAAATATGTTCTTACAGTCTCTAGCGTTCGACATACCAAAAATTGTATCCTTTTATTTTTGAAGAGATTAAAACTCCACAAATTGTGTTTACATAGACTTCTGCAATTTCTTTATTAATTGTTTTGTAGGCGTGTCTATATAAATATTACGGGGAATGTTTTATATATTTAACTGAATAAGGTATTACGTACGTTATTATTACGTTAATACGTTATTATAAGAACAAGTTGTTTGTCATATCCATTTCAAAATCGGTATTTGCACGTTTAAGAATGTAAATGTGAGAAGTCGAACGTCGGAACGCAAATGTCCTTTTGAAGCATTACTCACAGTTTGGCTTTTTTCGTATTTACAATTCAGTAAGTTTCAAAGCATTACTGTTCGCAGGTTTTTGCAAATTTATTTTGAAAAAAAACAACCAACGTTAAAAAGGATGCATATTTAATGGAATCTGCCGCGCGGCGGTTCACTTAAACGCCTCCTACATAGATCTACTTGAGGGGCTTTAGTTTAATTATTGATCTATCCACTAGGATCGCAGCGCCAAAACACGTTTTTGGAAATCTATTAAAATCTTCTCGTGGGATCCGAAAATAAACTATCACTTTCCCACCGAGACGCCTCAAATGGCACCTCATATGTCTCGATTGGTGCACGAAAAGTGGTCTAACCGTAAGTGACGGAACCGCACACACGCACTCTCGCAGTTACTCAAATACTCTATAGGGATTATTCTTAAAAGACAGTATTTGGAAAGTAATGTTCCGTTCAATGAATCCGCGGCTGCCGGCTGAGAAGGGGCTGCCCTATACGACGACGTGGGGCGTCGCGGAGGTTGCTTGCTCAGGCGGCGTCGGCCGGAGGCCTTTGAAGCGGCTCCCATGGCTCGCACGCGGAGCCAAGGAGCGCGCGGGGCAGGGGCAGCCGCAGCCGCAGCAGGGCTGACGCAACAGTCGCAACCACCGCCGCCCCCGCCACCGCAACCACAACGCCTCCCCTCCCCTTCCCTCTCCCCCGGGCCATTGCACCCAACGCCCTCGCACACACCCACGTCAACACCTTTGCGTCCGCCAACCCCTGCCCTCCCGTTAACGCCCCACTGCCCCAGAGCGCGCCCGCCGCCTCCGATTGCATAGCATCCTCGCCGGTTCCGGGAAGCAATCAGTGTATTGACAGAGTGAGGCGCTAAAAGCTGGCGGAACGTAGCGTAATCGGGGAGGAGACTAAAAAGGCGTTAGAAACTTAGGTGTATAATGGAAACATGTTTATGCAATTTGTAATATTCTGCAACATTTGCTCAAAAAATTGCGTGAATTGCCGTCTGCGTTCTATTTATAGTAGTATATGTTAATGACACTTAAATGAAACAGACTGACCATTAGGACCTCTGAATTAAAAATAAAATTAACTATTTATTTTGTAATATAGCAAAGTGTTTCTGGATGGAATAGAAAGTAGCATCTATTGGAAATATGGAAATTTGGAGTTAATAGTTTTTCTAAATACCATAGTAATAGCACACTTAAAATTTACCCTAACCCCGAAGATTTTACTCTTGTTTTCCTTTTTATCAATTGATTTTAAGCATGTTAAATAATACCTTCATTAATGATGTATTAATTTTATTTTCATCTTATTTATAACTGAATATTATTTTAAAGAAATATAATGATCCTATTCCACACAATTTTTTCCAATATAATTACAGCACATGACACTGTAAAAACGTAAATTTTCATTAAGACAATTAGAGCCATTCTTGAGAAAATATTGTTGAGCGTTTCAGAAAATACTTATTTTGATCTAATTTTAACTGAAAAATCTGAGTTTTCGATAAACTTCGAAGGAAATTATTTGAAGCACTATAGCTCGAAAATGTAATAATTTATTTATTTACAGTACTGTAAATATTAACAACGTGAAATATATTTTAAGAAAATTACATTTCTGTAAGTTTTGAAAAATCAAAATAATACATGAAAATGGCGTTTATTCCTTGTTATTCAGGACATTTAGCTTTATCTAAACATAAAACTTAAATTAAAACTTGAAACAATTTAAACAATTATTATTTAAATTATGTTTTTATGTTTATTGCACAGAAAAATTCAAAAATGACTAATTTTCAAACAACTGTATACAATTTTATTTCACGAACTACCTTTGAAGAACAGATTTTAATAATAAAAAAAATATATTTTCCATATTGTGGCGTCACTGAATTTTAGTAATTACAATTTATTAAAATACTGTTTCTTGGTTCTTGCAAAATGCGACCAAATGCGTCGTAAAAACGACGCACTCGACCGCCCTTTTTGGCGGACAGGCGGCGGTCGTCTCGCGCACACCCGCTCCTTTCTTTCTTTGTGAGCGTCTACAGCAAAAGGCACGCGTGCCCGCTGAGACCCCATCCCATCTGTTAACGGAAGGCCGAGGGTCGGGCTGCATTCGGGAGCTAATTGGATGTTAAATTAGATGTGCGAGCGTGACAAAATTGCAACTGTTGGAAGACACCAAAACAAGTTTTAAATTCTGCCGCTTGTGAAAATGCGCCGAAAATTCAACGAAAATACCGGTTGCGCCATTTTTATGTACTTACTTTGTTCAAAATAAAAAAAAAAGCCCAAAAATTCGGAGCAATTTTTGAGAAAACTTGAAAATACCTTTGGTACCCATTTAAAGGGCCCTGGAACTCAGTATATCCGTTTGAAATTCAAGGAGCTGTAACATCCGGCTGTTTGATGGGAGAATATCAATTTTGGTGAAAATTTTACCTATGGTTTAGCCATGGAGGAATATAATGCTTTAGCCGCTAGTTCTGTTTACACGCAGACGGGCAGATGTTTTGCCTTAACGAAATTTTCTGTATCAAAAATGCACAAACGAGGATTCTGATTACACAACGTGTTAGAGAAAACAATTTTATTTATATATAGGAAAATGTATGCACTTTCTTCGCATCAGGACACTAAAATACACATTTTTCTGGGGTGGGGTAACACTCTATTGAATTCCTGCATTACTGATGGAGGGCGCCACCAACTGGTAAGTCATTTTCAGCCACGTGTCCGGTTACTTTTGATCATATAATGTATGTAAGTAGGTGCAAGGAAGTAAAAAAAATATTTTCAAAGCGTACTACATCTTGTACACTTCTGCACTATGTATACTTATTTAAAAAAATATCCAAGTCTAGAATAAAACGTATTATTTTCAAACGCAAATACAAACTTGGTTCAAAACGTAGCATATCAAAACTCTATTGCTTTAACTTTCCAAATGCTGAGAAAATGTAGTTATTACTTAGAATTCTACTAAGCACAGTGGATTTTTGGAAATTGCGTGCTTGACAACCGTGTGGGTTCTACAAAATTCGTCATTTCTCCTCATTTCAAATACTAATACTAACAAATTGTCGAGTTCTTTAATCATTACATTTTTCGACTTTTTAATTAGACTAGAATGTTTTTTAATAAAAGGTTTAACTGAACTGTGTATTAATATGTGTAAGACTGGCGTAGTGTAGCACATGTGTAAGGTGTCACAAGGTTTGACACGTATACGCGTGGACGACGTGAGTGTTTTTAATCCTCCCTTGGTCGCCCCCCCCCCCCCAGACGGACGCCGTTTTGACTTTGAGCCCTGTGCTCACTCATGGTGTTGACGTTAAAGGGCACTAAAACAGTGCATAAATATTATAATAATGAAAAGATGAATAGTAAAAAAACTATCCCTAGTTGTGCCTCAATTATGATCTTTATACTAAATATCCATTTGCAAAAATCTGAACCATTGTCACATGTGACCAATTTTAAAACAAATTGTATTAGGTAGAGCTGATTTCTTTAGTTTTGCCATTGTCACCACATCGGAAAGAAAAGAAACTAAATACAAAGTTCTAACGTATACCAAGAAGTTAGTGTGTAAATTAATGATATTAATCTTGTTAAGAAAACCACTAGAAAATAATTCACGAAGATAAACAACAACGAAAATGCTCCTGACGTTATGTTCGGGCATACGTAAACCTAGCCTGAGTAATCAAACCCTCCATATTTACTGCGCCATTAGTATTCACATTTGCAATGATGTACAATACGTAATACAGAAAACAGATTCGTGGAGTATCTCATTTCGAATACGAAATCAAATAGGAAATATTCCTGACTAATATTGCGGAGTGATAAGTAATCATAGTCATGCTTGACATATTTAATGAATCAAGAATGATTACATCGTAACATTATACTACGATGCTGAAGTACCATTATGTAGCAAAATGGTTCCAAAAGTGACTTAGCACAAAAGGGAAGGTTTTTCTAGGAGAGATTTGTGGTTGTAAGTGCGTGTTGAAATAACAATGATGTAAGTACCATTTAAAAAATGGCTCAATAAAATGTTCTTTTGTCCTCTCTCTACCTCTCAGAGACTTAGAAAATTATTTCCAAGGTTTTGATGTAGGGATTTGTCAATGTTGTCATGTCTTCCTGTGCAATAATATTCGATTATTGATAATAATAAATTATTATTGACTCTGTATTATGAAAACATTATCGATGTCAAGTAATATTTTATCAATTTTCGATTATTTTCCGTTATGAAAGATTATTTATTATGCAATTATAGGAAATCCCGACAAATATATTGGCCAAAGATTTTTCAGTAATATCTAAAGACCGTGAGTTAAAACGTTTAAAAAATCATTTATTTATTTGGCGGTGTTCTACGACTTGTTTTGAAATTAACTTTGTTGCAACTGGTTCGTCGCGATTACTTTTCCCACGATGACAATGCCATTTTATCAGTAAGAACAGTTCCGCAAAAACATTAAGAAGTCCTTTCCAACTAAGTTGGATTCACGAAATATCAAAGACAATGACGTAACATTCATTGCAAAGTTTGTTTGCAAAAAACAGTGTTTGATAGCAAGAAACCTAAACATGATTGTGACGGTGTCATCGACATATCCTTCTACACATGCGGAAGAAATGTTATTAGATTCCTTAAAAAATATTTATTAGTATTTAGGCATCTATTCTTTGCAATACCTAGGTTTCCCTAGAAGTGGTTGCTTTGGTACCTGCTTTTCTTCTATTAGGAATCCAATTCATCGTGTTTTTGACTTGTTTCGTGTTCGAAATTCATCGCGTGGACTAATAACCGACTATTTTGAATTATTTGAGTCAAATTTTGAGTTAGACCAGTCGTCCAACAAGTGGACATTTTGGCGGGATATGAGAGTCCTGCGGCGGTGGTTTACGAGCATGACTTTCTCAAACGATCAAGGGCATACCGCGACATCCAATTTGATTTTTACGTAGGCGGAAGTCCGTGCCCAACACCCTCACACGCGTTTATTGCGGAAGTCGTCCTCCCCTCTCTCCACCTCCCGCTCCGTCCACCCCGTCCCGTCCCGTCCCGCCTCGCACCGTTCCCCGTCCCATCCCGCACGCTCCGTCCCGCCTGGATTATTTCGTCCGCAGCCGCCTCGACTGGCCCCCGCCTCGACTGGCCCCGCCCCGACTGGCCCCGCCCCGACTGGCCCCGCCCCGACTGGCCCCGCCCCGACTGGCCCCGCCCCGACTGGCCCCGCCCCGACTGGCCCCGCCCCGACTGGCCCCGCCCCGACTGGCCCCGCCCCGACTGGCCCCGCCCCGACTGGCCCCGCCCCGACTGGCCCCGCCCCGACTGGCCCCGCCCCGACTGGCCCCGCCCCGACTGGCCCCGCCCCGACTGGCCCCGCCCCGACTGGCCCCGCCCCGACTGGCCCCGCCCCGACTGGCCCCGCCCCGACTGGCCCCGCCCCGACTGGCCCCGCATTTTCCCACCCCTCCCAGCCCCGCCCCCTAGCGGCGCGGGTGAGACGCAGCCGCCTGTTGCTTTCGTTTCGGCGCCGCTCGTTAAAAGTTGCGCGCTGCGGAGGAGCCGCACGACGGCCGCACGCGGAGGCGAACGGAGCCGCGCTAAGCCAAGCGAGGCGAAGCAAAGGGAAGGCAAGGGCCCGAGGTGCGCGTCGCGTTTTACGGTCGCTGCACAACTCATTAAGGCAGCAGCCAGCGCCCGGCCGCCGACCGCCGACCGCCGACCGCCAACCGCCCACCGCGCCGCGGAGACAGCTGTCAGCGGAGAGCTGGGCGCGCGCACTGGGCCCGAGGGTGGAAGACACTTCATTTATGAGACCCGGGGCGTGGGGTTGCGATATGTAAATTATTCGTGATCTTTGAACTCCCTATGCTACTACTTGAAATTTCGGCGACAAGCTTGATCTCTGTCATACTGATACTAGAATATTGCTAATTTAACAAAATTTTCGCTGAAAAGGTTGAAAGGAGTCAACAGAGCTCTGCCGAGAAAGTTCTCGTCTGTAGTAGGAAGTAAGAAAAAAATCGCAACAAAAAATACTAACTTGACGGAGATTGGTCGTTGAATATAATTTAGTCACTTCTCATAATGTTGTTCCTGCATTGTGGTCGGTGATGAACAGAAGTGAGACTTACTTTCGTTATGAAGCTACTCCAAGTAATTTGATAGTGATATAAAAGTGTAAAATTATAATTTTGTGTACAAATCGTAAATCGTGGTACAAAAGTATTCAACATACATACCATAAACATTTTACAGAACTCACCTCATCCTCAACCTCATAGCAATTATGAAGTGATTAATGATAGCTAAACATTATTTCCTGGCTATTTGCCTTTTAGAAATCATTTATTAAAAAATAAAAATTACAAAACGGAATATATTAAAGTTGATGATACAAATGATTTGGATATAGAAGGGTCCAAAATACTAATTATAAAAATTGCAAGCACATTGGTATAACAATCTCAGGAATTGGAGAAAGCAATCAAGATAAAGCGAACCAACCTGACCAAGGAAAAATAGTTGTAACAACACTGATCTCAGTTCTACACAATAATAAAATCACGAATAAATTTACAAAAGCCGTACAGAAAATATACGGATGTGGATTTAAAATAGCCATAACTAAAGTATATGATTGAAGCAAACCAACTTATTTGGTTCAATCATCTGAAAAGAATGCATGGTCTAATAAGGTGTTTAAAATTGAACCCTCCAGAACGCAGAAACTGTAAGACGATCACAAAATTCTGGAATGAGGGAGAGACAGATTCAGTAACAACAGAAACTTCAGTAACAACAGAAACTTCAGTAACAACAGAAACTTCAGTAACAACAGAAACTTCAGTAACAACAGAAACTTCAGTAACAACAGAAACTTCAGTAACAACAGAAACTTCAGTAACAACAGAAACTTCAGTAACAACAGAAACTTCAGTAACAACAGAAACTTCAGTAACAACAGAAACTTCAGTAACAACAGAAACTTCAGTAACAACAGAAAATTCAGTAATAACAGAAAATTCAGTAATAACAGAAAATTCAATAACAACAAATTCAGTAACAACAAATTCAGTTACAACAAATTTAGTAACAACAAATTCAGTAACAACAAATTCAGTAATGACAAATTCAGTAACAGTTGGGGATTGGGAAACAGTGACCGCGTGACGACCTCGCCACTCAAACTTCGCGCTTCATCCAGGCGTTTCGGGCGCACTGTGCGGGCGAGGCACATCGACCGGCGATTGGCCGCCGCCGCTGCCGTCGCCAAGTGATGGTTATCGTGCGCCGTCTCCCTAATGGACGACTCCAGTCCAAAGACCTCTGTTTGCGCTTCCGAGTTGCCGCACTCCAGACGGCTGGGGCCTTCAGCGTGAGAATGCTTCCGGGCGCGAGTTATTGCGTTTCGGAGAAATTATCGCGCTTCGATTTGTTGCCTCCGTTCACTGCGGCCTTTGCCGTCTAATTTAGTCTGGTCGTAGGCAGATGACTGGAGCTGTTCATCGCCGTCGCCTTTGCGCCTTTGGTGTCCGGAAGTGCGTGGGTAGATAAACAATGAGAACGACACAATGCGGAAGAGAACGTCGACTCTATTAGGCCCGATGGGACGAGGAGTGTCTGATCTACGATATCATCGAGGACTCATCAGCTTCCGCTTGATAGTGGATCAGGAAAATTCAATGGAGGAAGCGTTAAATGGTTACTGGCATCCTTCTTTCCCTTACGGTTCAAACTTATCAACTACAGTAATCTTGGTGTTTACTTTAAAACACACTAACTAGTATTCTGTGCATTTCATTACGCTCAAATGTGTGGAAGAAGGGTGCAGATAAAGATGTGCCTTGAGAATCGCACTTATAAAAGTCACATTAATCTACTTGCATTGAGAATTTGGGAACATAACTCTTGAAAGAAACTTTTCCCAGGACGGACAATTATATTTGTTATAACTTCTTATAGTTAGCAAGTCTTATAGTCAAATCTTAGCAAGTCTTATAGTCTTATAGGCAAATCTTATAGTTAGCAAGTCTGTCTTCGTTACATTTTTTTGGATACAGAGCTAAAAAAGAATATCGATGAGAGGGATTTTTATGGATGTAAAGGAATTAAAGTTTTAAAGAGTAAAAGATGAAAAGTACTTTCAATGTATGCAAACATTTAAAAAACAACAAAAGATATTGACAATGGATTAAGTTTAAGTAAGTATTAAAGTTTTACTAAGAATTATCCACATATTTCAACTACGAGGGTGAGTCAACTGAAAACCGTAAAAGTATCATAAAAAATCCAAATGTGGCGCTAGTATCCTGTAAGTTGATACGCATGTTCGCAATAGTGTGCCAGATGTCTCCTATTTGGCATCATTGAGAAGAAACACAAACTCCGGCGCAGGAACAGTGTAAAAATGGCTGCCCCACTAGCAACGTGCACCAGAGAGGAACAGAATTCTGTGGTTCAGTTTTTGCGAAGTGAAGGTGTGAAACCTATTGACAGTCTTTGACGAATGAAGCTTCAGTATGATGACACCTGCTTGTCACAGCAGCAAGTGTACGAATGGTGTCGAATGTTCGCAAATGGTGTGAACTACGTGGCTGACGCTCTGCGCCCAGGGCAGGCACATCGCGTTGTGATTCCAGAGCCCATTGCAACCGTTGAAGCATTCCTGATGGACAACCGTCGAGTGAGACATAAGATGGCATTGCAAAAGCTGTACACATTAGTCATGGTTCAGCACGTCACATTGTGCATGATATGCTCCAATTGTAAAAGGTGTCTGCAAGATGGGTGCCCCCATAACTGACCTCGGAATTGAAACAACGATGCCATCAAAACGAAACGACGTGAAATGGTATCGGCAGATGTCCTGCTGCAACACAACAATGCACGTGCAACTGTTGCAACAATAACAGATCTGAGATTTGATGTCTCCACATCCACCATACTCGCCCCGAGCGATTTCCACATGTTTGGGCCACTCAAAGAAGCCAATAGGCGACAAGAAGTTCCATTCGGATGATGAAGTACGCCACACGGTGCATGAGTGGTGGCGCCGTCTCCCCAAAATACTTTTTTCTATGGGAATTCAGGTACATCGGAAGCGCTGGCAGTGGGGGAGACTATGTCGATAAGTGATCCAGTTTTGTACAATGTGTGTACAATAAATAATATTTTAAAAAATAATTACGGTATTCATTTGACTTGGATTCGTACTTCGAGTATTATAATTAAAGTAGTAACCCTACTATATATCAGGCATTTGAATTGTTACTAGTACACAATACGATCTTTCAAGCGTAATAATACCTTCTCGAGGCAATGGCTAGAAATAGGAGGCAAATGACTGGCAGTGGTACACAGACTGCACGAACAAAAAGTTCAATTTAATTTAAATATGTCCTCGCTTTCACCGAATATGAATCGAAGTGGAACGGATTCCATTAACCCAGAGACATTCAAAAACACGTTCCTTTTATTATTTGATACGCATCTACACGTATTAGCTATTCTTCACAGAATAGATATAGGACATTGGCTGTCACTTTATTAAATTCAGGAAATCACCTGAGGCATGAAGTTCAATCAATGACTTTTCCTTTGAAAATCACAGACGTTATATAATACAAAACTTACCTTCATAAGCAGTGATAACTGAAATCGTAATCATAGTTTGTGGGTTCATTAATATTCCTTTCCTGTAAACATAAATACTAAGTTGTCACGTTTTATTCATTTATCTACCTAGACTTTTTCTTATACTCCATCACAGAGAAAGTTAAGTTCTGGTGCAGAAAAAAATTGTAATCTTGACGGAAAAGTTTTTACACGTTTTCAAGCTCAAAAAGTGTTTTTTAATTCTGCGTATATGTAGTATAGAAAATGTAAACTGTAGCCTAATGTTGCAAAAATAGATACAAACAAGATACGAGTACATAAGAATTGAAAGTGGATTGTTTTGTGTAATGTACAATCCAGTGCAATCTTTTACCAAATATTTGTACTCGAACGTTAAAAAATAAACTATGGAAAAACAGGTTTTGTACCCGTGGTAATCTCGGACTTAAAAACCTCGAATACTCGTAATAAGTACAAATAAAATTTGGTAAGATGTAGAATGTTCATGTTATTCAAATATACAAGTAAATGCATACTACTGATGAATGTTAAACAAAAATAAAATTACTGCCGTGCTTTGACGATATCATAACTTTTTATAGGGGAGATTCCTGAAAATGTTCCTTGCAGTCAATAGAAACAAGAACTTTTCAAGCCTACAACTTTGAAAGGATTAATTTTACATGAAAACCTTTAAATCATAATTTTACATACAAAAACAGGATCATTCTTGTAGGAAATTTTATCTACTTTAATTGTACAGTTCGGCAGAATATGGTAATGGAGATAAGTGCAAAAAAACTAGAAAAAAACAACTTTATCTCCCCTCCCCCGATTTCTGAAATTTTGTATATTGTGCTGTAGGTACCAACAGTCATGCCTAGATTCAAAACTGCAGGTTTTTGTTCCTTCGATCGCTAGTTTTGGTTTAAGATCAGCTCAATGATTTGATGTGGCTTGAAGACAGTTCTATCTCTACAGAAGTAATTGTACTCTTAGGTTTCCCCAAAGAAGAGTTGTATTTGATACATAAAATCCGTTCGTAGAACATACAAAGTTGTTTGCGAGGTCCCAGTGTTCAAGAGAATTGTAGTACCGTGTAGCCACTGATGGATCCTGGGGTGGGATGGAGGTTAATAGAGGGTGTGGAGGCAACACCCCCCCCCGCAAAATCATATACATGATAATACAATATTTTTCAAAAATACATTTTGTTACTTTTCGAACCAGGACTCAAGTAATCATGGGCTACGATCACTCTACGAAACATGGGCAAGTATTTGATTGAGATACTTCTGCCTCATAAACATTCACTCACCCTTGATTCTGAGATATGTGGTTTCTACGAAGAGGGTGTGAGGTAAATTTGACTATACATGGTGAAGGATCGGTGGTCAAAGAAGCGCAGAAGCATTACATTGCTTTGTAGGGAAGATGATTCCAGCAACATGTATTGCAAATTCGCATATGAAATGATTTTCGTTTCGACGATTATCGAATTATATTCAAAATTACGTACAAGAATGTATGGTAATAGGTAAAATATATAAAAGTAGGTAATTGCACCAAAATATTAAAAATTAAAATAGTTCTAATTCACTCGATAAGTGTGTAAATTAATCCAGAGTCTTGTAAACTCTAAACTCTCTCTATTGATCTATTGTTATATCTTATTCCTATAAAATATGTATTTACATTAAATACCGCCTTACCAATAACATTAAGAGGAGGAAAGTATGCCCTGCATTCCCACTAGTTTTTTTTTAAATTATTGCATAACCAAAGCAAAGAACGTTTTTAAAACTGAGTCGTACAATTTTCATTACAACTGTTAATTTTCGAAAATTGCAGAAGTTTATAGCTTTTAGAACTCCCTTCTGCAACTGAACTGAATTTATAGTATTCTTTATTATTGAAACTTATACTTTTGATTATTTCTTTAAATGATATCATGTGTAATGTTTTGAAATCATGATTCATTTTCGCGTGATTTTAAATGATATCTAAGCAATTTAAAATAAACATAAATAATATTTTTTTTAAATAATTCCATTTTTTCTTTACGTTTTTTGATCGAGTAAAGAAAAGTTGTTTAACAATGTAGCGATTTGCAAACTAGCATTTTCTAAATTGGGCAAGTTGAAATTTATTTCGACAACCTCCACAAACACATTTTTGAAGATTTTTACTTTCCCGTATATGTACATAGTACGGAGTAATATACGTAGTATAAGGAAAGTTACGTAATGCTGCAGAAAATCGATTTCGAGATTTCAACGGAAATACACGTTTGGTGTTCCCTGATACCGAAAAAGTGTTTTTTTTCAAAACGTCCGTCTGTCCGTCCGTCTGGTGTCGGTGAACTATACTAGCGCCTAAACCATGCGCAGGATTTTTTACAAATTGCAGAAATCCCTGTCTATCTGGCTCGAGTCGAAGCTTTGAGATTTTGAAAAACATTCTTCAAAATTTGGAGGGACTTTACATGAAGCTCTCCGGGCACTTTCTAAATTTTCTCAAAAACGGCACCAAATTCTGTCATTAAACTTTTTCTTTCAAATAAATTTTTCCTTCGTAGTGAGATCTTTTATTAAGTTTAAGTACATTTTTTGAAAATTTTAGTAGTCTTCGTGCAATATTACGTGCAAAATGTACACTTTAAAAAATTCCAAAAACAACATTTTCTCAAAAATGGCACCAACTTTTTTCTCCAAACTTTTGGTAGGGATAGTGGTAAATGAACTCTGCGCCTTAAGATAACACTGCGCATTAAGAGAACATTACGCTTTGAGAGAACATTATACCTTAAATATCTCTTGTTTACTTTTTCAAAAATTACAAAAATGTAATTCTTTTGACGTGTCTCTCATGACGTTAATATTTATACTAACTGCAATTTGTTCACATTATTGTATTTATGATAACATGTACTGTAAATAATGTCAGATAAAGTTTCTCGAACAGTCAACCGTTTTCTAGTAAAACTTGCTCAAAGTTACACATTTTCAGAAACACTCAAATGACATTCCTCAAAAACGGCTCCAAATTTTTTCTTCAAACATTTCGAACGGATAGTCCTAATTGCACTTTTGTTTAAAAACTGCTCCAATTTTTTCAAAGAAAATTGTCATTTGGAACTTCGTTTTACTGTTATTTAATAATTCTAAAATAATATTATCGGTTTACAATTAGGAAAACGAAAAATTAAGAAAATGTAAAAAAATGTACTTTGGGTAGCTGGCAGGAGTATGTGGCAATCTAAGTAGCTAGCCGAGGCCAAAGGAAATATAAAACTAGTAGGGAAAGTCTGTGTTCTTAAATAGAGGAAAGTAGGTTTTTCAATACAACTTCTAGATTTTCAAAGCTGTATCATTTATAAATTTTAGAACATTTTAGACTTAAGAATTTATGTTTATTTTTAAGAAAATGTTTTCATATCATTTACTCTTGTGAATGCAAATGTTTTAATTCTTTCCTTTTGAAGTTTTACATATTATAAAAAGATTTCGAATATTAATATATCTTCCACTTTATCGGTGAGGAAGAGACTATTAATTACAGTAGACTAGTGTTTTTGTTGTGACGTCCTACTTTGAAAGCTAGAGTTCAATAACCACGCTTCCCCAAGGGAAAGTTTTTTCTTTCTTTTTTTTTCTCGAATTCAAAGTATGCTTGTAAATGTGGTATAAGTACTATATTTATTAAACATTTGGATTTGCTAAAATTGCAAATTCCAATCTCCCGCTTATCTTTTACTGAAGAGATTTTTCGGAAGATTGAAGAATTAGGAGTTGCAATACTATTTACAGTGTATGTATCTGCAGCGTTAATTAAATGTTATGGCCAGAGGTTGGTCTAGCCTGAATGATGCGTGAGAGGCAAAAACATCAAATAACGTTCGTGCTACATAAAATCTTTAGTTTACTCATTCTTATTTCTGAGTTAAAGAAAATTTTCGTAACATCTTTAAATGTGTCTTGGGACAAAAGTGGAAGGACACTTTGTAATCGTCAGTTCTTAACATGGCGTCAGATAAACAAAAGAGTGTGATAAAAAATGAGAATAAGCCAAGGGATATAAGAATTCATTCCTTTTGAAGTTTCACATATTCAAAAAAGATTTCTAATATTAATATATCTTCCACTTCATCGGTAAGGAAGAGACTATTAATTACAGTAGACCAGTGTTTTTGTTGTGACCTCCTACTTTGAATGCTAGAGTTCAATAACCACGCTTTCCCGAGGGAGCACAAAAATTGATGAGAAATATTAACGCAATATAAAAATATTTGTAAAATAAATTTAACAGCATGTACATAGCATAACAGCATAAAACAAGTTATAGAAGAGAAGATGGCCCGTAGAAAATAGGTTTTTTCTTCTTCACCCTTCTTAGAAAATACGTTTTTCATCTGCATCCATTTAATTTATTCAGCTCTTAACATTTACATTAGAGACCATTTCGTTTAACACGTAATATTTACCTACAAAACGTCTATTAAAACATTTCAGAACTTTTTTATTTAATCCTTTAAGAATGCCTTTTCTGTTCTCTAAAAGAGCACTAGAGAGCAATATTGTCTTCGTACATATGAACAGATCTCTTTGCTGCTCACATCCGATTCTCGGTCTCTCGATCTCTTTGAGTATGATCTCGATCTCGATCTCTTTGAGCCTCAAACTTCTCGCAGAGAATTCGCTGTAGAGTCGAGAGAATAGAAGATTGAGGAAGGATTTCCCCGAACTCCTGCGCGTGGGGCTTATGCATATTAACTGGAGCGGACACCGTCGAGAAGCTGCTGCCACTTTTCAGGCTCCCCCGGTGGCTGCCGCCGGCGACTGCTCCGTAGCTGCGCTCTGCGCTCACGCAAAGGCGGCCAACAATCTTGCTCTTTATCTTTATTTCGCGCCTCCCACCACAAAACACAAACCCATAAATAGCGCTTCGGAGGTCACAAAGCTGCACCCAGGATCTCCAGCGCTTGGAGACTTTTGTAGATGGTTACAAGGGAATGGGGGTCCCAGTCCATCGCTCGGTCTTAGTGAGTGGGCACGGGATGGGGAAAGGCGGATACCGTGCCGTCCGTGACCCCCTTGTTCAAGGAACTGCTCCAGCATCGTCCGGAAATTGATGGGAGAAATTTACTAACCAATCAGCCTCGACAATTCTCGAATTGCGTAATATCGCCCTTGCTATTAAGATGGTTTTGAATATTATCTATTCATCGTCGGGACTTCAAGTTAGGACCTCCGGGACTATGATTTTTCAGTTGGGGATTAACAACTGCCTACGTTATCACTGCCGGTGGGGGGAAATAATTCAGCTGATAGAGTTGTTCATTTAATATTTCAGGTGTCAATTACTATGATCGTAAGTCCCGTAAATATAGTGAATGATGTATTCTGGGAGAAAACGATGTTTCTCTCTCTTGGGGCGAGAGATCCGACTCTGAACTGCATGTTGTCGTCTTGCGAGTTTTCCATTTGTTATTCCCCTCCGGGATGTAGCACCCAAGCCGGTACAAGCTCTAATCTCCCGTCATATGTAGCAGTGTAGTGCGATTATGGGCATACGTGGGTTTGTGAGTTCAAGGGGAGAAGATGGGAAGAGTTGTAATTTAGTCATTGAGCCATCGCAACAGCAGTAGGAAGAAATGTTCGTTTTGGGAAGGATGGCACGGTAGAATGAAGTATTCAAAGAGGTTGAGATGAGTATTCAAAATGCTTGATATAATTTGCGTTATAATTAAAAAAGTACATTAAGAGAAGAACAGCACAGCTGTATTGAAATTAATTATCAATTTATACTTGGCAGAACGTATTTAGAAATGCGTAGAAACAGCTTCTTACCCAAACATACTACTTCCTATTTCCACACACCGTACTGGATTAGTGAAAATTTTAAATTGTATACTTTTCACGCAGCAAATTTACATCGCGACGTTAAACTCACTTTTAACTTTCCCGTACGAATATACGAAATATTGGCTTTGCGAAAAAAACAGCGACTTTTCGGCAGGAAAAAAACATTGCCGGGCCCTGATAACGAAAAAGAAGATTAATCCAGTTGCTAAATTGAGAGAAAAAATCGTGTAACACGTGTTGCAGCCAGAATCCCTGTTTTATGGGTCCTTGATACCGAAAAACCAATTGACGGAAAAGGTTCGTCCGTCTGTGAATATTACTAACGACTAAACCATATGTACGATTTTTTCCCCCAAATGTATATTCTCCAGTTGATATCGCGCCGCGATTTAAAAAAAAACATTCTTCAAAATTTGGGAGTACTTTACATGAAGCCTGCCAGTCATGTTCAAAATTTTCTCAAAATCGGCTACAGATATTTTCTTTAAATTTCTTGTAAGAATATAGTAAAATTCTCTTATAAAGGTGGCATATGTCAGATTTCCATGCTTAACTCTGAATTTTAGAAAGTTGCAAAATTTTGAATTTTTTGCAACGTCTTCATACAATTACAAAATTTCAATTACCAAAGATAGAGATTTTCCCATCAAATAAAATTAATTTTCCATCGTGAGTTCTTTCGTTAAGGCCATGCAAGTTGTTTTGAAAATTTTAGTAGTTTTCGCGCTATCTTACGTGTAATATGTGTAATTTTAAAAAAATACAAAAACAAGATTTTCTCAAAAACATTTCCAATTTTTTCTTTAAACTCTTGGTAGCGATAGTGGTAAATGTACGACATTAATGCCATATTGGTCTAGTTTTTGTTCCAAAAATTGAAAAAATATTTTTTTACTTGTCTTTTAATTTGTTAATATTTACATTAGCAGCAATTTTTTCACATTATTATATCTATGAGTACATATGCATTAAATAAAGTTAAATACAGTTTATCGAAAACTCAACAATTTTCTGTGAAAACTGGCTAAAAATTTCGCACTTTTACATTTTCTCATAAATGATTCCAAATTTTTTCTTCAAACTTTTCGAACTGATAGTGCTTATTGCAATCATTAATATGATGTAAAGTTCATTTTTTTAAAATTAAAAATTTAATTTAGTTGAAAGGTCTCTTACACGATTAATATTCACATTTCCAGCAATTTTTAAATCCTATTGTATTTGTGGGTTAATGTGCTTCGAATGAAAACTTCTAATGAAGTTTTTCGTATACACGAAAATTATCTGTGAATAGAGCACAAAACTTGATATTTACGGTAGCAAGTAAACATTTTCTTAAAAACAGCTCCAAATTGTTCAAAGGAAATTGCCATATATAACGAAGGATTACTGTTGTTTAATATTCTTAAATTTAAATTTTCATTCTATTATTAGGAATCCGAAAAATTAAGAAAATGTCAAAAAATGTTACAGGAAAGTCTGTGCCATTCTGTAGCACCACTAGTTTACAATGAATCGCGAGAGTGATAACGAATTTGATTACATTGAAAATGGACATGAGTATATTTATGTGAAATTCTGTCAGAAACTGTGATATTGTAACAATCGCGCACTACCCTGAAAGTTTAAAATCATCATTTTCTACTACACAATGGATATATTTTGGAGAAGAAACTGGCAGTCGCAATCCGGTTATAAGATTTTATTGGCTATCAGTCATGAAATAACTATATGAGTCATTGCCAATAATATTATTAAACACAATAGCAGCTTTCGATGGCTTAGTCATCATCAGTTTTCTGCTGTATGGAAGCCACAAAAACGACTACCAAAGCTGCTATTGTATTAAATAATATTGTTGGCGATGACTCATATAATTATTTCATTGTAAATGCCAACGGAAACTCACCACAATACCAATATCAAACCATGGCCATCTGCAATTAACACATTTATGCCCGAATTAATTTCCGATCACGTTGCGAACGCTCATCGTCTTCCCCCCAGTGCTCGCAGGGTGCGCTGCATCTCTCTGCAAGACTTATCATTCGCTTGCTTGTTTTCACCGGTGCAGTCCACGCACAACTCCATGGACATAGATCAGGTAGACAAGGTTCCAGAGGGCGATTCAAAGCAACGCAAGTCTCGAATACGTTCTGATTAGGAACAAAAAAGACGATCTAAATCAACATTTTAGCGTTTCAGAAGCGGTCGATATAAAGGAGAAGAAACTTGTTGACGTATTCGGGACACAAGCTTTAATGGCTATCATGTCATGCCGAGCTGCATTTTTAACTAACACATAGAGAAGCTAGTTAAGCAATTAATTACTAAGTACTGATATTGATAATTAGTATAATTAGTGAAAATACAGAGAGGATTAAGTACATTCTATTTTTCTTGCTTAAGAGCGATATTATGCAAAGGCCTGTGTTTCTGCTGTTCTTTTCTACGCGTCACCCACAGTGTGCTTTGTCGCGACGGCGTTGGAGGACGGTTGTTGCTGGCGGGGGGAGGGGGTGCGGAGAAGAGGAAGGCGGCCTTTGGCGCGTAGGAGAGGTCGCATTGGGGGGGGGGGGGGAGAGGGAGGTACTGCAAAGGGGACAGCAAGAGGCTATAAATGAATACTTCCATTTAATCGAGAGCACCTGGTTTCTAAGGACTTGTTCATTAGGTTCAGGCCGTCTGGAATGGAGATTAATTTGCAACAGACTTCCGTTCGTTACCAGACGGTAGGTCCCCCAAGGTTTCAAGAGGAAGAGAATACAACAACTAAACGTATTTTATAATTCAACCATCTTTTTAATTTCTCGAATACCACTTACGTAGTATACATAGAGTGTTGTAAAGACGCGGCAAACAATTGCGATTTTTCATGCATTTTTGTTCGCTCTTACAAAGGCATAGTTAGAATGCCCATTGTTCAAGCATAACTTATTGAATTAAACGAACTGACAAAATTTATTAAAAATTATACGTGTCATACACTTTTCCCCATCATTTTTAAAATTAAACTAAAGAAAATTAAACTTATTATTTTCGCCCGTGCTACTTACGGTGGTTTAGAAAACTTTGTAATGCTGTGGCGAGAAACGGCGATTATTTTTGGCAGAAAATCTCGATTAGTAGCGTTTGTGACTTAAAAAGTGGATCATCCTTATTCCTTTATACAGTACATACCTTTCTGTAACACATGCCTGAATCAACATCTTGTGAGTTCTTAATACAGAAAAATTAGAGTACGGTAAAATGTCTGATTGTCCATCTGTGGTTAATTCTAACGCATAATCTCAGATTGATTAATACACGTTTTCGGACACATCAACAGGTGTTGTCAGTAGTCTCGTGACACGAGCTCCAAAATCCTGACAGTTTCCCGACATGTGTGGTAGAGTAGTGTAGGTGTGTAAGTGTGGTAGAATTTCTTCCAGAAAGTGGCTGAATTCAAACTAGCTATGTAGTTGAAATCAAAAATCTCCCACCACTTGTACTTGCACCACAGACGGGTAGATAGATACTACACAGAAAGGAAAGTAGAGGGCGGCTCCTTTGATCATCAGAGAGCCACCGCGGGGCGAGTACCGCCATCTTGAAACTCTAGAAAGGAACTACAAGAGTCGGTTCAAACCCCATTTTATCAAAAACAGTTCCATATTTTTTTCTTCTAACTTTTCCAAAGGGTATTAATAATTGCACTGTTTATTGTAACATGGCGTTTATTTTGGGGTATTTTTTATGTTTTCAAATTATTTTTTTTTAAATGTCTCTCACGCCGTAAATATACACATTTCTACCAATTCGTAAACAGTGTTGCATGTGTCAGTTTAAATGCTTTAAGTGACTTTAAATAATGTTTTCCGAAAACTCAAAAAATTTGCTTTAATTTCGCCTTTTTAGTAACGATTAAACGATAGTTTCCTAACAACGGCTCCATTATTTTAATGAAAATTGTCATTTAGGACGAGGTTTAATTTTCTTTAATATTATTAAAGTAATATTTTTGCTCTGCTTTTAAGAAACTGAAGATTTGAGAAATATTTTAAAAAATGTACTTTGGGCGGATATAGATGGCAGCTTGCTAGAGTATGTGGCAAGTCCAGTAAAGTAGCCCAGATCAAAGCAAATAAAAAACTAATACGATAAAGTCTGTGCCACTCTGTGGCACTACTAATTATGTATTAATTAATTAATTAATATTTGTCTATGTGAGGTATTAATATTTGCCTATACTAAGCAAATATCCCCACTGATTACGTACGGTTTTGCTAATTATACACACATATAACGTGTAAAACGAAAATAAAAGACATCTTCACCACACAACAAATGCCGGGTTGTATAACAGTTTACACTCTTTCAATATGGCGACGATGCGCAGCATATCAGCGCACGGGTAATGGGTAGCTTTCCTTTCTGTATAGGAGACATTCTGTGCTCGCGTCCTAGAACCTCCTGGTCAGAGTCGCTTTCTAAACAGCGGTAATGCTGACCGCTCTGACTTTTAGTCAGCCGGTACTAACGTCTACTAAATCGTTCGGGCGATTTTCTCCAAAATTGACATTACCCGAACAATATGATCAAATTGATGACCTACGAATTTGAAATGGATAGTTTGATTTTTGGAGGAACTTTACATGAAGTTGACGGGAGCTTGGAGCTTGTCTCTCTCTCTCTCTCTCTCTCTCTCGCGCGCGCGCACGAGTGAGTGTGTGTGTGTGTGTGTGTGTGTGTGAGAGGGGGGAGGAGGGCACATGGAAAATCCCGCGAGGCGATGACGTACAGGTCTGCGCCGGATCTCACTTTC
This sequence comes from Gryllus longicercus, assembly GCA_038098605.1. NCBI lineage: Eukaryota > Metazoa > Arthropoda > Insecta > Orthoptera > Gryllidae > Gryllus > Gryllus longicercus. The sequence continues at coordinate 2,084,459 of JAZDUA010000253.1, read as the reverse complement.
CAGGTGGAAAACACCGCCATCACCTGGAATACATGTACTACATGCCTTAAAATAATAGTCAATGATCAGTTTTATCCTCTGCAATTAATTTCCTCCAAATATTGATAGTGTATAAAGTTGCTAGTCGGCAACTGAAGATGATACCCAGAGATCCTTGCTTGGAGTCCCGTGCAGTGAATACTCGAAAACTACTTGAAATTTAAAATCAAAATAATAAGCTAATGGGAGAGTTATTTAGTACAGTTAATTTAACAAAAAACCACGGCTAAGCATAGTATTTTTCCTTGGAAATGAATTCATAAAACTATTCAAATTTGCTAGAATTCTTTCTTGTTAAGTGATGTTATGCAGGCATTGGCAGTGTGATGTACAGGTGCATTTAATGTAGATGCTACTGAAATAAATGCAGAATTCTTCTAACATTGCAAGTATCGGTGGGTTAAGTGTTATCATCAAACATTTAATTTTTACGTATATGATTGTTCCACGTTAGTTCAGGGACTATTTTTGTTTATTTTTTACATAAAAATTTATTTGTCATGTTTTAGTGTTTTTGATCTTGCTCGTGCTGAGTGATTTTTTTAAGAAATCTCCAATAAGCCGGGAGCAGTCCAAACACGGCCGCGCGAGATGAATTGCCAAGGAAAAATGCGAGCAGGGTGCAGAGTTAAGATCTATATTTTTTATCTCTTCACTGCATTATACACATTTTTAATTTCATAAACAAACAATCAATTTTGTAATTTCTTAAAAATTCAAATATTAGCCTTGTTTGTAAAAGCGAATTTTGGCTTCTTTAAGGATAACATTGCCAACACACCCATAGGATGTAATTTAGTGGATTGTATGGCAATGGATAAAAATGGAATTAAAATGGATTAAAATATCTACTCAGACGGGGAATCAAACCCACCACTCCTCCAGTTCTGGGACAACACTCTGTCACGTAGCCGTCCATTCATTTCCCTAGCTCTTCTCTTATAACACATTTATATTACCGAAACATGAAAGCAACATTACGTATTTAAAAATTAATGTCAGTTCAGTTTCATGGACAGTAATCACGGAACTCTTACATTTATCCCTCCTCCCTCCTATTTAGCCATCAATAGACTTTAAAAAATGTTATACTCTCTCCAATCAAATAAATTTGTTTCCACGAGTGTACATAGTACTAAAGTTAATTTTTTTCTCAAGCTGTTATACAGTCTTAATATGGAAGTTAATGACTTCTTTCTTGATGCAATATATTTTTCAATATTAGATCTTTAAATCATTTCACTTACAATTTTTTTCAAAATAATCGTAGTTTATGCATAATTTTGAGATATATTCAGTAGCGCACCCACGAGAGGGCGCTCACGGGGTTTCAGCCCCCCTGAGGCTCCCCTTTACGTCATAAATATTAGCTTTAAGTCAACTAATAAAAATACATTTTATAAGCAGCATTAAGAAAAATTATTTATAAGAACACCTCAAGTCGACTGGACATGTGGCCTCTCCTCCTCTCAGAGAAAGTATGGAAAGAATACACTGGGCGCGTTTCTGGAAATATTTTTTGCAATTTTTCGAGTACTGGCTGAAGTGTTAGTAGGACAGAAGGTATAACTTAATATTGAATAACTGTTATCAATAAAAGAACAAGTATGTGTTATTGTAGCCCCACTAGTCATGATGTGAGACGACCTTCATTCAAACCAGACTAACGCAATCGACACATTTCAATAGGAATTAAGTTTTTACATCCCTGCGAGCCCTTTCTCACTCCGCCCCAACCCTCTCCCACCCCATTCGCAACTCTCCTCGCATTGCATCCCTCTCATTCCGCACTCTTCGCCCTCACTGCTTCTCTCCCTGCTTCGTCCGGCTCCTCTCTCACCCGGCCCACTCTTATCTTACCCGACCACCACACTATCGGCGCCTGTCTGCACCGCAGTTCGTAAGCACATATGAGCTTTGCGGGTTTGTATTCACCCAAAATGTATCAAAATAATTGTGGGTAAATTTTAAATTTCAAACTCATGTTTTTTTCTCGACAGCTCAAAGGTATTTATGGAACATATGGTTGAAAATTTACCCAAGCCTTCCAGAGTTGTGAAGAGCTGGAAGAAATATACTCACCTAATGCCCGTGTTATTTTATATTCAGATTTTCTATTTCGCGTTGAAATTCTGCAAGACATTTTACTTTTAGTGTTCATGGGGTGTTTGCATTCCTCCCATATGATAGAGTGTTTTGACGCATTTTTTACACAGTAAATAAAACAAGTTGTCTAAACACTTAAATTTTAGAATGCAATTTGTCAACGGAAAAGTAACGAAGCGAGAGGAAGGTATTTCTTTATCTCTGCACGTTTTCAATTGCAAATACTGCATTAGTATTTAAAAACTCTCGTGTGAAACTCTTTTCAGTTTCACAGAGTTGTTCAATACTGACATCTATTTGAATTTCATCTGTTAATGCTTTCCGACATATTGCGCTTTCATTCCGCATCAGAGTGTTCTATGTTTGGCTTCGCTGCTCAGCCAGATTTACATCCAGGTCACATTGACAACGCACCGCCTCATTGGTTCTTTTATTTCGTGTCACGTACAGAAGGAAATCTTTTCAACACCGCGTTATTCGGGTTATTAAATAGGTATGAGTACACACTAATAAATGTAAAAATAAATCTCCGTATTATTACAAAATACACGAGATATTGAGAACAGACTTTCACCTTCACCAGAACATCCTTAAATGGAAAAAGAGTTTGGAGTAGTAAATGGGAAACTCAAAATCGAAAATAACTGTAATTTTCTTTTTCAATAAATGAAGTCAATTTCATTTTTTGCATATAATGTGCCATTATTAGGTATGAGAAACCATACATTTTAGAAAATTAATTAACTGAAACGGGAATTCTCTACCAGAACTTGTCTGTAGCCGTTTACATAGCGCGTGCTACTGCTCTGATAGATACCAGACTAAACTCTGTTTTAACTATCTAAACCCCACATTAAATCACCAAGAAAGTCAAGACGAAACTCGGAATTGAATTAAAGAATTTTTTGTTATGCTGATCTCATTACTGTGTGGTTCACAACAGACTGTGCTGGTAGAAGCGCAGCTGGGGACAATAATACTGAGATGGCATCGGCCGCGTCATCTCTTAGCATGAAGCCTTGCGTAAATGGACGAATAAGTGATGAACAATTGCAAAGCGATGACGGAATGAGAGGCCGTAAAGCGAGATATCCACGAAAACCAGCGACGCCCTCATTATGTCCCTGCACGTAACGCCCCTCCATAGGTCCCACGAGAGCCACGCTACTGTGTCAGCACGGCGCGCATACAACGGGCCCTGAGGCACTGCTATTGAAATTGCGTAAACCCATCTCTCGATGTATCACTGCACAATGTATGAAGGTAATTTCCACAGAGTGGCTGCGTCATCGCGGCCACCAACTGCGCAGGAATTACGAGCGCGCCGTGCAGGGCCGCGCGCGGCGAGCGCACGAAGCGGACGACTCGAGCGACTCCGCACTTAAAAAGCCTGGCAGGGTACAGAAGGTGGAAGAGGAGAAGCGGAACTAAAATAAAGGTTAAAAGTGAATGAAGAAATGCGAGGAATAAAAAGAAAGAGGAGAGCTTGATTGATTTATTTATTCTTTTCGGGTTGGTCAACTGATAACACCGTTCATGCCATAAGTGCAGTGTATGTTTTTTCGTGGGAATTAGCTGTTATCTTCGCCGTTGGTTGACGAAACGCGGCGCCGAACGACATGTCAGATTGTGGGGATTTCCCCGACCAGGGATCACCCACCTGCTGGGCATCGCTCCAGCCAGGAGAAGCTCAAGGTTCCCGAATGGTCTCCCGATGTGTGGTAGTGCGGTAGTATATATATATATATATATATATATATATATATATATATATATATATATATATATATATATATATATATTCTAACCAACCCACCTTCTAATACAACTGCCACCTTCACAGTTGCACGCATGAACCGTAAGCGGGTTGACAAGATATTTGCTCGTGAAGCGAGCTTAAAATCTAGGGAGCAGGATCTTCAGGGTGCAAGAAAGGTTTGAACCCTTGACACAATAAAATCACACAAATAGCACATAAGCGAGCGTATAATTTACCCATAAACTTTGTGGCATAAGTTAATGACAAAAAATCAAGAATAGAATCACACTTTTACAAAGAAAAATCAAAAACACAAATAGAAACCTTTACAGCACATTAAATGAATGAACACATAATTTCCTCCAAACTTGATTCTCTGAAATAATTACTCTAATCTACACTGGGAATTCCCTTGGAAAATTAATTATATCTAAATTTATGCTATCCTAATTACATTTGCACATGAAACCAAATTCAGTTTACAATCTCTTGCTTCAAAAAATATTACATGCAAAGAACAAAATGTGTGCGAGCGCACTACTCTCATTTACAACTTGACTGTGTCTGAAAATAGCAGAATAATAAATGTTCCAAATATAATGTTTTAGGCAGGCAATAGCGCATCAAAAGTCTCCTCCTACAATGCTACAATTTGTTGCCACCCGTGTCCTCAATTTCCTAACACTTTCCTATACTAGTCTTTTTCCCCTGCTGTCGTGAACTTGACCTACTTTCCGCAGTTCTAAGCGTTACCTCGAAAACTCCCGCTTTCTGGCCTTGACGGTCATGCGCTGGCCTCTGCACCGACGTCGCTCGGTCCCGGCTTCTGCGTCGTACGAGACGGGATTCGCCTCTGCCGTCTACGCTGTCTTCTTGCGACCTCTTCCGTTCTTCCTAGTCGGCCTCTTCTTCTCCTGTCTTCTCGCGTCCTCTTCCGTCCTTCCTAGTCGGCCTCTTCTTCTCCCTCGACTGCTACCGGCGCCTCTGACTACGCCCACGTTGTGAAAATGTCCCTTGCACTTCCCTGAATACTCGTGCAAGTTCCTCGCTCGTTGCTACTTCTACTTCGTTAAAGAAGAACTTTCAATGCTTTTCTCACAACGGGTAACTTTTACTTCCCGTGATGTTAATTGAAGAAACACTTTACTAAATCTTCACTATCTCGCGGACGACTAACTAGCACGTCTGTTCGACGCCGAAAACTCCTACCTAGCAGTCGTTGCGGCGGCAAACAATATCTAAGCTGACGTTAACGAGCGGTGATCAAAATGCTGCTTACCCGACGGACGGCGACAATCAAAAGAGAGCTTCCGCTTGTGGGTTTGTGTATTTATGGTGCGACGCGACGCCTGGGAAAATTCTCAGTGGTGGGGGCTACTTCTCCTCTCTCAACCCTTCACAAGGAAAAACGTTGCTTGCTAGTTCGCCTTTGATTAGTACGGGCAACGGATACCAAGCTGCGCGTTTAGGCACCTCCGATTTCTGCGCCTTCTATCCTCGCTGCCTGTGGGTGTTCATACATACGAGACGGTGGTGTTATGGGGCTGCACGATCCCATAACGCCACAATATAAATATATTATATATTATATATTATAATATATATATTATAATATATATTATATATTATATATATGTGGGTAGTTGTATGAGGGTATAGGGTGAGGAAATGTCCGTTTCCCGTTTGTTAGGGTACTGCTCCGCCATTCGTTTGGAAAAAATAGGAGAAACCAAGGAAAACCACCGATAAGAGCAGCCGGTTAGAATTCTCCTTCAAACAGGGGCTGAACTCAACCTAGTAATCTAGCTAGTGTCGAAAATCCTGCCACTGTCGAGACTCAAACCGTAGAACCTCCCAGTCAATGGCACTGCAGTAGCATCACTTGATGCCCTGGGCAACTTATGTCAATGAGGAGAGGGGAATCAAAATATATTCCCCAATAGAAATCGCATAACCAATGTGCGTATGAGTGTTCGTCCGTTATTCACGGTTAGACCCCTTGAGAGTAACGGTTTCGCAAATGAGTTGTCATTGGTCGTGTCTCGGACCAGACTATAACCATTGTTTCTGATCTTCGGCGAACATTGTAGGAAAATCCTAAAAAAGTGCTTGGAGAGATGTTAAACAACTAAAACCCATTTTGGCGGAAAGTTAATTATCCTACAGAAATGAGCAATAGCCCTTTTGATACTTCCTAACAAGACATGGAATTAGCGTTGTGGATTTCAGGATCTTTCCAAATTATTCTGGCAAAATTTAAAGAAACAAAACTGTGTTTTTTGGTGGTAGGAGGTAGTGGGGGGAGTCACAAGGCATCTCAAGTGTTGAACGCTAAACTGCCAAATTATTATACGGTATTTCCATCGTAACATCAGTCATTTCGGTTTGATACAATTTTCAATTCGGTTTGATACAATTTCAATAATTTTGATCAAATTGATGATTTAAAATATTTTTTCAATGAAACTAAACATTTTTTAAAAATCTATTTCTATCAATACTTTATATGCAACATTCTTTTGGCGAAGATATACCAACTGGATATAATGATTAACCTTTATTTTTATTACGATTCACTCCATTTTCAGTTGCTTCCTAAATGAGAAATTTGGAAGATAAACCGAGTTTGAACATACAGTCTATGAATCAGAGAAAGAAAGCAGTATCCTGGAAGAACAGGGCTTTGTCATTACCACCTATATAAGGGCCAACGCAGTGAGAAGAGATCTTTCAGCGAGTGATTGCTTTTCATTGTGTGCAGGATGAGCACTTGCAATAGCACAATTCGCGCGCTGGAGCCCTGTAAAGGGAGACGCTCCAGCGGCGTTTTAGCCGAAGCTCCGACCCGCGAACTCGATAGCCCCCGACCGCCCCGCCCCGAACCTCCTCCGCGCCCTGCCCCGCCCCGCCCCGTCCCGCCCCGCCCCGCCCCGTACCTCCTCTTCACCCCTGTGCCCACTTCGCAGGTCTTCGCAAAGCAAAATTTCTCCAATATTTACTCAGAGATAACTTAAATTTCAGGCCTTACAGGTAGAAGTATTGTTTGGAGAAAAAAAGCTGATAACACATTATTAATTCAAATCAATATTTATTGATATGATACATATACAACAATTCAAATCGAACTAAACACTAGCCAAAAGGAATTGGATACCAGGATAAGAATGTAATATAAAATCGAGTAACCAAAACTATAAAAAAGCTCATAAACAAGCACAGTAACCTTATCAACACTAAAGTGAGCAGGTTCCAAACACTTTTCATAAATGTGCTTAATAGACATAATACGTGATGGCACAGACGTTGGTACAAAATAACACACTGCCTGTACAGGCAGTGCGCTACTATCCGTCTCGTATGTTGTACACAGCTTGCAGAGGAATAGCCATCCTCAGACACGATGAGGTGGGGAATGGCGAGCGCTCCGGTTTGTGCCACCCGCAGGCGAGACTGGCCATGGCAGGCTGCAAGCGAGCGCAGCTTCAATGTTCGCAAGCTTGTTCGGTCCCACTTCATATCTCTACAAAAGCGCTGTGAGAGAAACAGAGCTGTTGTCTACACGACAAAATATGTGCAAAATATGTGCTTTTCAGAACATTCCATTGGAAATACAAATTATATAGAAAAAAATAGGATCGTATGAGCTAGAGGGATACGATCATTTTGCTGTGTTCACCAAATACACGGTACACAAGTCTCTGCATTGTTTATTTGAGTGAGGTAACATCGAAAATGATATACGTCGCGTGTGGCAATTCCAATGATACTGAAGCCAGAAGTGAATAAGCGGGAGTAAAGTTGTAAGAATTTGTTTTGGGCGAATTGCCACGTTTTGGACGTTAAAAAGTGTTTAAAAGTACTGCAAAATAAACAGATGAGTACAACAGGTACTGTTGAACCGAAAACTACTGCAAGCGAATGCAGTTGAATTCCAACACAACGGTGACCGTCCAGTGCACGCGGCATATTGTACGTACGAAAAACGGACGGCCGCAGCTCCATCAGAGTGCCAGAAGGTATTTTTCCAGATACATTTTAAATTAAGCGAAAAACACAACCATTGAATCCTTCTGAACATGTAGGAATTCACTAGGGGCATAAAAGTTTTGACAGGTCATTTGTTGCCAAGGATGCAATAGATGCAGAGTTTACAGATATAATAAACCTGTAATTAATGCGGGTTCTAAAATCCACTGCTATAAAAAGAATTACTCGTATTAGTACAATTTTTATTTTACCTATATACACATTTCACCTATACACCTATAACATAAACCAAAAAATTCTAGAACTAATGAAGTGACAAATGCTATTTTTATTCATAAGAGGTTGTCGGTATATTACTAGTTTTTACGTTATATTTAAATATTATTTACACTCATAAGAATTGCGACATAATTAATGAAATATTTTGTGAAAAATAATTTGTCACTTATCATGTTTTCGAATAGGAAACTCACGTAAATTCTTATTCCCTGGATTCTACATACGTAGTAAAATGGGAATTTTTTCACAAAAAAAAAAAAAAAATAGGTTATAGGTCCCCGTTTGGGTCTCATATTTTATTTATATTTTTTTAAATTGAAAATTGCTTGAAATATCCAGGAACCCTTGACAATATCTTAAAATTGTCTTTTATACAGCTCTAATTTTTTTAAGTTATTTATTATTCGGAAATACAAAAGTAATTTATAAAATGTGCATGTTTAATTTTTGGCTAATTCTTTGAATTTTTGAAAGTTAAAGTTGCTAAAGCTTATAAGTATTTCGGCGTCTAAATTAACTTTGTTCTTCAAAACTACATTTTCAAATTATATTTAAATGAGAATAACCAAAGTTTTACAATAAGTGTTTTTTGGGGTGATTTGGCAAGAACTAAAGACAATTTTAAAAAGAAGATTACCTGAAAAAGAGCTTCAAACATTTTCATGAAACATTTTGCATTAAGGATAGTGGTAAATGGTTGAATGAAATTACTTATATGTCATTTGCATGTATTCTTTTTCTTATTTAAAATATTACACAAAGTATTCTTTTTCTTATATCGCTCATTGCTGACATTAATATTTATATTACGGATACAGTAATGCATTTGTCAGTTCTTCAAATGATTTCTGATGGACGTTTTCAAAAACTCAATCATTTTAAGTGAAATATATCACAAAATGACGCATTTTAAGAAACGCTCCAACGACATTTTAAAAAAATGGTTTTAACATTTTTCTTGAGACTATTTGTACAAAAGTGCTAAATGCACTGAATTGTTTGGCATATACACTATTTTAAAATAAAATTTTGATTTTTAAAAGATCATACAAACGTATCCTTTGAAATATCTTTATTGTCATCAATATTTACACTTGCAATTGCATTTGTGAGCATAAATGTTTCAAAATATTTCTTATATAGTTTCTTGAAAACTGAATAGTTTTCTGTGAAAATGAGCGAAAAATTACGCGTTTTCAATATTGTTCCAACGGCTTCACATTTCTATAATGAAAAACAGCATATAGGGAAATGTTGTACTCTACAGTAATATTCTTATAGTCATATTTCAATTCAACCATTAGGAGACCGAACAATTGAGAAAATGTCTTTAACGCTGGCAGGTAACAGCTGGGAAATGACCGAAAAACTAGCTTAATGCAAAGATAGTAGTTTATAAAAACATTAACTAGAGGTGTTACAGAATGGCACAGACATTTCCGTACTAATTTTTTATTTCCTTCGCCTCAGTTAACTGCAGGAACTTGCCACATCGTCTTGCCAGCTGCCATCAAATCCAAAAATACATTTTTAGAAAATTTCTATTTCTTTGTTTCCTAATAGCAGAACGGAAATATTATTTTTTAAATATTATTTTAGAAATGTTAAAGAACAGTAAAACCTCATCCTAACTATCAATTTTCTTCGAACAATTTGGAGGAGTTTTGAGAAAAAGTCACTTCAGGGCCTACTATAAATTTGACATTTGAAGCTCTAAATCAAAGAAAATTTTTTGATATACTTTATTAGAAGTTATATAAAGCGTTTTAACTTTCATATAAAATGTTTACAAATTGCTGGAAATGTGCATATTAACAACATGAGAGATTGTTGAAATAAATATCATTTGTGTACTTTTCGAAAAAACAAAAAAAATTCCCGGACATGAACTCAACTTTATATTAAAGACAGAACTATACGTTCGAAAAGTTCGAAGAAAAAATTTAGAGCCGTTTTCGAGAAAATTATTTTTGAGCGTATCAGAAAATGCGGAATTTTAAGCTAGTTTTCACACAAAATGGTTGAGTTATCGAGAAAGTTTATATACCATTATTTCAAGCACATGTACTCATAAATATAATAATGTGAACAAATTGCCGCTAATGTAAATATTAACGTAAGAGATTAAAGAAACAAATTACATTTGTGTATTTTTTAAAAAAATAAAAGGATATAGCATACGGCATTTATGTCATCTTGTATGGTGTATTTATCACTATTTCTGTCACCAAAAGTTTTTGGCAGTTTTTGAAAAATTCTTGTTTTTAAAGTTTTTAAATGGTGAATATTTCTCGCATTATTACACGAAGACTACGCAAAATTTTAAAAAACTGTATGTGACCTTAATGAAAGAACTTTCTATGAACAACAAATTTTATAAGAAGGAAAAAATTCTATGTTTAATTTTGTAAATATTGAAAGACACGCAAAAAATTCAAACTTCTGCAATTTTCGAAAAAAAAAGAGACAGTAAATTTCAGAAAACCAAGAAATTAAAAAAATTCGAGCATATTTTGAGAAAATTTTTAAAATGTCCTCGGGGCTTCACGTACAGTACCTCCAAATTTGAAGAAAGTTTTCCAAAATCGCAACGCTTGGAATGGAGCCAGATCGACCGCAAAATACCAATTTTGGAAATCATCGTGCGTATGGTTTAGTTGCTATTAGTGTTTACGGACGGACGGGCAGGCAGACAAGAGAGACAGGCAGATACAGAGACAGGCAGATACAGAGACAAGCAGATACAGAAAGACAGAGATAGAGACAGATAGAGACAGATAGAGATAGAGACAGATAGATAGAGATAGAGACAGATAGAGATAGAGACAGATAGATAGAGATAGAGACAGATAGAGATAGAGACAGATAGAGACAGATAGAGACAGACAGAGACAGAGATAGAGACAGATAGAGACAGAGACAGAGACAGATAGAGATAGAGACAGATAGAGACAGATAGAGACAGAGATAGAGACAGAGACAGATAGAGACAGAGACAGATAGAGACAGAGACAGATAGAGACAGAGACAGAGACAGAGACAGAGACAGAGACAGAGGCAGAGGGACAGACAGGCAGAGGGACAGACAGGCAGAGGGACAGACAGGCAGAGGGACAGACAGGCAGAGGGACAGACAGGCAGAGGGACAGACAGGCAGAGGGACAGACAGGCAGAGGGACAGACAGGCAGAGGGACAGACAGGCAGAGGGACAGACAGGCAGAGGGACAGACAGGCAGAGGGACAGACAGGCAGAGGGACAGACAGGCAGAGGGACAGACAGGCAGAGGGACAGACAGGCAGAGGGACAGACAGGCAGAGGGACAGACAGGCAGAGGGACAGACAGGCAGAGGGACAGACAGGCAGAGGGACAGACAGGCAGAGGGACAGACAGGCAGAGGGACAGACAGGCAGAGGGACAGACAGGCAGAGGGACAGACAGGCAGAGGGACAGACAGGCAGAGGGACAGACAGGCAGAGGGACAGACAGGCAGAGGGACAGACAGGCAGAGGGACAGACAGGCAGAGGGACAGACAGGCAGAGGGACAGACAGGCAGAGGGACAGACAGGCAGAGGGACAGACAGGCAGAGGGACAGACAGGCAGAGGGACAGACAGGCAGAGGGACAGACAGGCAGAGGGACAGACAGGCAGAGGGACAGACAGGCAGAGGGACAGACAGGCAGAGGGACAGACAGGCAGAGGGACAGACAGGCAGAGGGACAGACAGGCAGAGGGACAGACAGGCAGAGGGACAGACAGGCAGAGGGACAGACAGGCAGAGGGACAGACAGGCAGAGGGACAGACAGGCAGAGGGACAGACAGGCAGAGGGACAGACAGGCAGAGGGACAGACAGGCAGAGGGACAGACAGGCAGAGGGACAGACAGGCAGAGGGACAGACAGGCAGAGGGACAGACAGGCAGAGGGACAGACAGGCAGAGGGACAGACAGGCAGAGGGACAGACAGGCAGAGGGACAGACAGGCAGAGGGACAGACAGGCAGAGGGACAGACAGGCAGAGGGACAGACAGGCAGAGGGACAGACAGGCAGAGGGACAGACAGGCAGAGGGACAGACAGGCAGAGGGACAGACAGGCAGAGGGACAGACAGGCAGAGGGACAGACAGGCAGAGGGACAGACAGGCAGAGGGACAGACAGGCAGAGGGACAGACAGGCAGAGGGACAGACAGGCAGAGGGACAGACAGGCAGAGGGACAGACAGGCAGAGGGACAGACAGGCAGAGGGACAGACAGGCAGAGGGACAGACAGGCAGAGGGACAGACAGGCAGAGGGACAGACAGGCAGAGGGACAGACAGGCAGAGGGACAGACAGGCAGAGGGACAGACAGGCAGAGGGACAGACAGGCAGAGGGACAGACAGGCAGAGGGACAGACAGGCAGAGGGACAGACAGGCAGAGGGACAGACAGGCAGAGGGACAGACAGGCAGAGGGACAGACAGGCAGAGGGACAGACAGGCAGAGGGACAGACAGGCAGAGGGACAGACAGGCAGAGGGACAGACAGGCAGAGGGACAGACAGGCAGAGGGACAGACAGGCAGAGGGACAGACAGGCAGAGGGACAGACAGGCAGAGGGACAGACAGGCAGAGGGACAGACAGGCAGAGGGACAGACAGGCAGAGGGACAGACAGGCAGAGGGACAGACAGGCAGAGGGACAGACAGGCAGAGGGACAGACAGGCAGAGGGACAGACAGGCAGAGGGACAGACAGGCAGAGGGACAGACAGGCAGAGGGACAGACAGGCAGAGGGACAGACAGGCAGAGGGACAGACAGGCAGAGGGACAGACAGGCAGAGGGACAGACAGGCAGAGGGACAGACAGGCAGAGGGACAGACAGGCAGAGGGACAGACAGGCAGAGGGACAGACAGGCAGAGGGACAGACAGGCAGAGGGACAGACAGGCAGAGGGACAGACAGGCAGAGGGACAGACAGGCAGAGGGACAGACAGGCAGAGGGACAGACAGGCAGAGGGACAGACAGGCAGAGGGACAGACAGGCAGAGGGACAGACAGGCAGAGGGACAGACAGGCAGAGGGACAGACAGGCAGAGGGACAGACAGGCAGAGGGACAGACAGGCAGAGGGACAGACAGGCAGAGGGACAGACAGGCAGAGGGACAGACAGGCAGAGGGACAGACAGAGGGACAGACAGACAGGCAGACAAACAGGCAGAGGGACAGACAGACAGACAGAGGGACAGACAGGCAGAGGAACAGACAGGCAGAGGGACAGACAGACAGACAGAGGGACAGACAGGCAGAGGAACAGACAGGCAGAGGGACAGACAGACAGGCAGAGGGCAGACAGACAGGCAGAGGGCAGACAGACAGGCAGAGGGACAGACAGACAGGCTGAGGGACAGACAGACAGGCAGAGGGACAGACAGACAGGCAGAGGGACAGACAGACAGGCAGAGGGCAGACAGACAGGCAGAGGGACAGACAGACAGGCAGAGGGACAGACAGACAGGCAGAGGGACAGACAGACAGGCAGAGGGAACAGACAGACAGGCAGAGGGAACAGACAGACAGGCAGAGGGAACAGACATACAGAGGGACAGACAGACGGGAGGACGTTTTGAAAGAACATTTTTAGTATCAGGGGACCCCAAGACGAGTATTTCCGTTGAAAACTCGATATCTATTATCCGCAGCATTACATATACAACGTATACTTATACTATACTACATATACTCCGTATACACGTACGTTTACGGGAAAGTAAAAAGCAACTTCTGCAACAAAGTCTGTGCCATTCAGAAACATGACTTGTTAATATTTTTTCTTATTATGAAATGCAACCAAACGTTCCTCGATTACAATTTTAAATTTTGATAATAAATTATGGAATATCGTTTGAACTCGGCGATAGCAAAATACGTCAAACAGGAATTGACTGAATTTTAATGCATTATACATTTTTTGTTTGTTATTATTGTCATGCTGTTTGGTGATTTGAAGTTTTGCCATTGATTTGGAAATGAAGCATTCCCAACACTTATATCTTGCAATGATATTTTAATGGTACATTAATTTTATATTATTTGTTTTACTCCCTACTCCATCTCAAGTAAATTGATAAAATGAGTGTGGCGTGTAGTTGCTCTACTTTATTTAGCAAACTTTCTTTAAATCAACGTCGGAGTAAACAATTTTTCGCTAATAGAGAATTGAGGATGCTTGAGGAGCTCGTAGAAAAAGCAAAGGCTGTACCAATTTTGAGGAAATTTTGAAAATGTCGTAGGGATTCGATGTAAAGTACCATTACAATTTTTTTAAATACGTTTTAATATCGAGGCGACATTAATAGCGGTCTGAATTTGATGAAAGTTCTACGTGCGGTTTAGGTGCATGTGTCATTTATGCGCTTACTTATTACCAAAAACTACGATTTTCAGATTCAGAATAACTACGATCTAGAGAAAATAACTTATTGTAACAAGGAATCTAATTTTTATTATCATAGACCCAAAAAACGAAAATATCTGCCAAAGTATCTACATATTTCCTGTAGATAATAACTTTCTATACTACGTAGGATCTGCAGCAAACGAGAAATAAAAACGGAAAAATGAGCCTATTCAGTAAAAATCATGTCTATTTCAAGGTTATGTCGGTAAAATTCTTATTTGATTTTGCAAATCTGAATTGGAAAGTGTTTGACATGCTCATAACAGCTACTTAGAGGTATTTTTTAAAACGTACTCATTTAATATAGTAATGCTCATCTTATCCTCGCCAGAAAACAACAGCGGCAGTAATTCGCCGAAAGAAAAATGCCCTTTTTATGTTCTTGCTCTTACTTCATAGGAGAACAAAGTGTTTTAATCGTTCACCGGAAAATGGCGAATTTCTCGGCAGAAAAACTCTCATTGTCGTGCCTAGGAAACGAAAAAGTGGATAAACATTCGTCCTATATACAGTAAATTATTTCCTCTCATACATTGTGTTGATATAATCCATATTTTGTGGGCGCTTGATACCGAAAACTCGATTGTAGGCAAAAGATCCGTCCGTCCGCCCATCCATCCAGCCATCTGTCCGTCCACACGTCCGTGGACAACACTAGCGCCTAAACCTATTCATTTACTTATCTTTCCAATTCTTTAACTATTGAACATGGTCCTCCCCAGCAAGGTTCGATCTTAGGTCCTATCCTCTTTCTGTTACACGTAAACTATATGATCTCGTCTATTAAAAATGGAAAAACATTTTTATTTGCCGATTACACGAATATTTTTGCAAAAAAAGGAAACTATAAATAGCCCGATTACACAACTTTCAAAATGGTTTTGTAATATATTAATAGTTAACGAAGAAAAAACTTTTTCAATGCAATTTTGCATTTCAAATCAGCACTCGCATGCTCTATTGAAAATGAACAATATGCAATTAGCTGACGTTAAGGCAACAAAATTTCTAGGTCACTCAATTCAATCGAACAATGTACATATAACATAATTAAACACTAAATTAAGTTCATTATGTTACGCGTTCAGATTTCTTTCCAATTCTGTCAGGCTTCATGCAGCTCGTTGCGTGTATTTTGTAAATGTGCATTCCCGCCTGAGATATGGCATACTATTCTGGGGAAGCTGATCATGAAGTATCCAAACCTTTAGATTGCAAAAGAAAATTATTCGAATAATGAAAAAATGCCATCTGTATGATCCCTGCAAGCCTCTTTTCATTGAACTTTGAATCTTATCATTGCCTTCCCTATTTATTTACGAATTGTAATGGTGGAACATATTAACGGTGGAACATATTTTCATGCCACACTGATATTTATAACTTCAACACAAGTCATGGAAATCACGTTCATCAAGTGTCATTATAAACAGCTCATTACAAGAAATCCACATACAATACATGTAGGTTACTTTACAACTCATTTCCAAATGTTACTAATCTCGTGCTTTTTAAAATTTATTTATTTTGTTGTTTTCTTTGAAAAAGATATTCTTCTTCAAAAATTTGTAGTTAAAATGAAAATGTTAGTGAAAATAATGGGAAAGGATTCTTGAACTCAATAAAACAGCGAAGGTCTTGTCCCCCATACGTCACATACAGTTTTTACTGTTTTTACTAAAATATTAATTTAAACCGTTCAGTAAATTTTCCTAAAAACTGGTATTTCCCGATCGATTTGAAGAAAGTCAAAGTCCTGCAAGTTAGTTGCGGATTTTTTATTTAGGGGAATACTTTACACGAACTCTCTTCATTTTCAAAATGTTTTCGAAACTTACGTAAGTACAATATTTTTTCGGCATCTTCCTATTACTACAATATTGATGATAGAGATTCTTCTGTATTTTAAAGTACGTTGTTGGGAAATAGATATTGAAATAAGATATTATTAACAGATAAATTGTGTGTTCTTTCGAATATTTTTTGTAAAATTTATTCACTTTTTAAACAATTATTTTCTCAAAAACGGCTTCAAGTAGTTTCTTTAAATTTTCTCCTCGTATAACAGAACGGTAAAAAAAAGTTTTAGCCCAATTTGCGGCGAACTCTGTATTTTCAAAAATTACAAACACGTAACATCGCTAAACTAAAAATTTGAAGATAACTATTTTTTCTTAAATAAAATCTGTTCAAACAAGTCAGATCTTTAAAAATTGACATGCACAATGTTTGGAAAAAATAAGTAATTTTCACGCAATTTGTGCTTGAACTTACAGCAAATTATAAAAAAATTCTTAAAAAACACTCTAAATTATTTCCTTCATTTTTTTCCAAGAATAGACTAAGGGCTGCTTAAAAAATCGGTTCAAGTCTAATATTCGTTGAAATCTCTGAATTTTTGAAAACTGCAAAAGTTAGAAACAATACGTATGTTCTGTTTTAGCTTCAATAGTTTTCAGAATGTTTTATTGAATAATCGATGCAAGAAGTTCACAACCAGCCTCATAAATTGGAAAACTTGTAAAAGAATGACGCAGATTAGTGAATTCGGACAAGTGAAAATTGCCCCTGAAATACTGTGCGCCAGGAACGTGTCGCCGCAGTGGTATCAATGGCTGCTGAGAGTGCTAGCAACAGAAATTAAATTGGTAGCATGAACTGCATCTTGCAACAAATAAAAACGTAAATTGCGTATTCACCACAATCCAACAAGCTAGAATATACTCTAAAGAGTGGCTGAAGCGCCTCCATCGTTGAAACAAATTGAAGCCATGCTTTTTTGCAGTCAAAGGAGCGCCCTCTGAGAAACTAAGAATTCTAGCATTGCGTTTGGCGCTGGTTACGTACTGTTACACCGCCACTCATATGGTGTGACTTCAAAAAACATGGCGGCCACTTGTTCAGCGAGCCTCCACCAAGAGCGCTGAAACTATAGGGACAATCACTCTATGTTGTATATTCTAGCTCGTTGCCACAATCATAACAGATGCCGGAAGCGTTGTTTTCCTTCACTTGTTTCCTAACGATCTGGTTGCGACGAACGTAAATGCAATTTTTGCAATTAATGCAAGAGGCCCGATTTGGCTCGGCGCGGAGAGAATTTCTGCACGTTATTTTGTCAGGAGCAGCGCTCGCAGTGAAAGGACGGAGCGTGAACAGTTGCCAGTCGTGGGACAGAGGCAACCGCCTAGCTGATTGCAGAAAGCGCTCAGCGCCCACTGCTCGACGGCAGGTAGGCCGATGGACGCGGGAGGCTGTTTTGAATAGAGTTTGAACAGATTTTTTAACAGAATGAAGAACTGTAACACGTACACGAAAATTCATATATTATAAATTACGTAGCAGATGTATCGAAAAATCTAATTTCAACTTCAATACTGTAATATTTATAAGACTGCTCGGGGGAGGGCGCCAGGTTCAGCTCCTGAAATGTAACTGAATGGAAGAGTTGGGAGGTCAAGAATGAGCAATTGAGTCATTTGTGACAAACAACTGTTTATTCCTGGCACCAAAAGCTACCAGGTAAATTACAATGTCGCAATGGGCGACGCAAGTTTTTTTTTAATACTAAAACTACTCTGTGAATGAATTACAAGTGGTTACTCTGATGGACCTGAGCGCGGCCACTCGCAGTTTTTCGCTGTTGTAATCGTTCAGTGAGACGGCAACGTCTCATAGTTTTCACCAATGGCTGCTGGTCTTCGTGGGCAGGCCGAGGCGGCTACCTCAAAGCAGAGGCGGCGGCGGCTCCAGGTTGCTAATCTTCTGCGGCGCGTCTTCTCTCGCTCAGGTAGCGGCGATTCCAGATTGTCAGCTCCAGCAGGCTTAGAGGAGGCGAGTGGCCACGGGCGTTGACGTTGCGAAAAGGGCTGTCACTTAGCCCGGGACGAGAGGCGGCAAGGCTGGCGGGCCGAAGCGAGAAAACGGCGCGGGATCCGGTAATTTCCCGCCCGAGTTTTCTCCGCAACAATTTACAAGTCGCGTCCTGACTGATTCGGCTCTGGGAAAATCTTTTCCCAAACTCGCGTCCCGATCGTGAATGACTGAATAATTAGGCACATTCAGCTACCAAGAAGTATCTTGGAACTCTCCCGTAGTAACAAAACTTTATAAGTCTCTCTCGAAGAAATCTTAAAAGGTGAAGTCTCCGAAGAAATTTTACAAGTGCCCGAAGAAATTTTAACAAGTCTCCGAAGAAATTTTAATAAGTGTTTTCGAAGAGATTTTACCAAAAAGAGTGTCCGAAGAAATTTCAACAAGTGTCATTTCCCACTGTGCATCGCGTTTATAATAGAGCTACGTTTCCCCTTCCCAAAATGTTCCTGACACCAAATTTCTCCCTTCCCTCATGGCGAAGCTTCCCATTGGCCGAGGGTGGCTGCGTCGCAGAAATCTGATTAACCAATCTCGTGTCGATTTTTCTGTATTTTTCCGTCATTGTTCTCTGTCTGTCGCTGGTTTCGCTCTCTCGCTCGCTTCCCTTTGACAGTTGTTCCAGAAGCTGATCGCAGCTGTCCTGGACACGTGCGCGCGTAAAGGCGCATTTCACGGGTTCCCGACGGCCGGCAGGGGCTAATCGACACCCTACTGTGTTTAGAGAGAAACAGCTCCCGCGGGGCTTCTGGCGCCCGGACGCGTGTCAGAACGCGTGCCAGAACGAATGTGGGGAGTTAGCATTGTTCGGAAGAGGCCGAGAAAGGTTTCACTCACGACGTGTCGTAAATGTGTCTTCTTCGCCTAATTGACACCCGGCCAACTCCATCGAGCTTGAATTCCTCGGTCGCGCGGCTGAAGGAAGGACGCGAGGGTGGCGCTTTGTTCGGCGAGAGGGCCGGCGAAGGGGCAGCAAGTATTTTTATGGGGGGGTAATAAACCATTTGCCTCTGGGAAGAAGACCCGTGCGCGGTCGGGGGGTGGGCTGGTGTGACAAAGGAACCCTCCGCGGCGGTGGCCGCGTCCCGTTGACCCACTTCTCGACGCGAGCTATTTCCAGATGCAGAAATTCATTTGTTATTGGCGACGCCATAATAAAATTATATTTAATTAATCGGTGACGCCACAATACTCATTTAAGAAGTAATTACTATTTTATTTCAGCTCATTTGACAGCAATGCTTGCAAATGTAATCGGCGACAGCGTAGTGTTATAACATTGCAATATTCGTTGTATGTGTATGTCGCGAATAATCCCTTTTAAGATGGATTTTAAGCAATATCGCAATTATATCTTGAATGTTGTGGCGGTTAACTATACTGTAAAAGGTATGGTATTCATATTAAGATGTTTGTAAAAAAAGCGTAGGAAGTCAAGAAACCAACATTTCATTGCGTTAGGACCTGCACCCTGTAAAATATACATCATTCGTTTGTATATACTTTTTATTCTTCACATTTCTTTCCAAATGAATATATTTATATCTGTCATTTCTTGAAGTCAACATCTTTACGAATACGTATATTGCAAAATCATGAATAATACATTTGTGAAAAAAAGAACTAAAAATATGCCCTTGTAACTTTTAGTATAATTACAAATAGGTTAGATTTGCATGTTCTTTTAATGTATAATTTCGGGTTTCTTAAAACAACTTGAACTTCTTATTCAAATATTTACTTCTGACTGTATCGGCGCACAGTCAGCAAATATACTCAGACAAATTTCTTTCTTAATTTATTTAAAAGCTTTTACAACATATCTTTCATCTAATACTTATGCAAATCAATTGCAGAATTAAAAAACGAATATTTTTTTTGTGAACCAGCTTTTACAATTTAATGTTCTGAGATTTATAATTGCTTTTCGACACAAACAAAATCGAAGAGATTTTCTTCCGTTAGAACTTCGAAAGTTCTACAATTACAGAGAAAATTGATTATCGTGGAAACCGCTTTAATCTCAATACAAAGAAAAATAAAAGAATGTGATGACCGGAGAAAATCTTCAAAACAAATTAATTTTAATTAATTAGAATTTACAAATACACAGAAGTAGTATATTAATGTTTTAATTCCATTCCATAGTTCTTTCGGTAACTACTATTATTCGCCCGACTCTTACAGTACGAAGGACCCTTAAAATAATGGCGCAAGTATCATAATAGTTTATCGCGAGTCTGCGGGCCGGTGCCTCGTTACGAATTTCAACACACGAAACGAAGTGTCAAACCTGCATAGGTGGTTCAGGGCTTCAACTGATGGCACTGCAATGTCTCCGACTGGATGATCCTAGGGTTCGAGTCCCGACGGTGGCAGACAAATCGACACTGTCTGGAGGCCGGCTTCTCCGGTCGGTAGTTTTCCGTTGTTTCTACGATCAATACCAGACGAATGCCGGAGCAGTGCCCTAACACACGGGCGGCAGACAGCGCGCGTTCCTTTCTCTTCCTTGCCCTTTCCTCAGCCCCTTATTTACATACACTTACTCTTACATGCCGGAAGGCCAGTTGGCAGCTAACACCTTGTCCCAAATGGGGGCGGTGTCACGCCGGTAGGCGGAAATCTCCGCAAAACGACATAGGTCGGCGCCGAATCTCGCCACTCTGCGGGGAAGATCACTCCCATCTCTGGCGATTGCGATAGAATCATGCACTACACTGACGGTACTAATGACCTTATCAGTTGATGCGCCCGGAATCACTAGTTACTCAATCAACCAAAGGAAGTGTCAAGTATGGCTTAGAAGTGTTCAATAAAAAAGTGCTTTGGAATAAAATTAATAGTAAATTATCCATTGGAAAGGAACTCTGTTTCACGCGGGTTGAAGACCAGAGCCGCATAATGAAACTGGACATGCGTAGAAAAGCGTCGATTTGCCTTACAAATTTCAAGTTTATAATACACTGAACTAACCACCATAGACACACTACTGCAAACACAATCACCATATTGTAATGGGACGGTCGCACATCGCGGATGACGACAGGAGCCATATATTTATTTTATTTAGTTAAGAGCCGCGCCGCCGTAAGGAGCAGCCGGAAATGCCGTTTCCTGCTCAACCGAGTTGAGCCGCTTAGCGAGCCTAGGGAAAGGCGAGAAAGGCGCCTCTTTTGTTCAGCACAGACCCGAGCCGGGCGCACCCCTTATGACGTGTGGGGGAATACTCCGCCCACAACCCCTTCACCGAGCAACGGAATTACCCGCGCCTATTTCCGGGAATTTCGGTGACGAATGTTACTGCGGGGGAGGTTGCTGGAGGCGACTTCGCCGTTGACGCCGTGATTGGCGGAAGGGTTACAGGTGGCGCGTCATCCAATAGATATAGACAATGCGGGGGAGGAATCACGTGGTACGTGAGCCTTCCTGTAGGACCGCGGAGGGACAGCTCGATCACTTGTATCGGAGGTAGCGAGGAGGAGAGATCACTTGCATCGGAGGTAGCTAGGAGGAGACTTGTTTCTGAGGCAGTAGCGAGGCCACTTAATTGGTGCCTGATCGCCCGAATGCCACGCCGCCTCGTGAGACGACAGCCGGTCGATGGGACGAGACACTACTACTGAGTGCCTGACCGAGAGTGCCATGTGAGTGTGAACCGGGGACGTGACAAACTATATCGCGAAGCGACCCGTCATCGCCCGGACGCGTTCCCGCCGCCGCCGCACCAAGCGCCGCCCGCACCAAGCCGCCGGCCGCCGCCGCCGCTGGCCTAATCCGGGGCCGCCACCAAGCGCCGCCCGCACCAAGCCGCCGGCCGCCGCCCGCCGCTGGCCTAATCCGGAGCAACGCCGTGACTGCCAAAGGGCCGCCACAAAGGGACCTGGGGCAAGCTGACCGTCGACGCCCTCCGCCAGACCCGCTGAGCGTTGGAACGCCCGAGCGCTACACCCGTGAGCTGGATCACGACCGCCCGGGAGGGCAAATACACCGGAGCTGAAATGAACTCTGGCCATACCGGCCGTTAATAAGTTAAGACTAGATTTAAGTTAGTTATAAGTTTATTCATGTAATTGGGCTTCACCCACACACCATACTAAGTGATTAAAGTAGTTTATGAAAATGCTGGAGTCTTTTTCTCAAGTAGTTAGGCAAGCATGCATGCCTCCCTCTAGGGAGTCTGCCGACGAAGCAGCCGGGCAAAGCTGAATCGCCGAAGGAAGCAGGTAATCGGGGAGGCGGTGGTTACAATATGAACACAGCATTCCCCTTACGAGTGCATGTCATCGTTTTCCATATTCTAGAGAAAGGTTCATATTCCTTACGACAAAGGAAAATACTATTTAAAAAAGAACAATATGTCAATCATATGTTTCGTGTTCTTTTTGCCAGGTTGACCAAATGAGTTTAGTTGACCTTGAGTTGATATCTTGGAACAAATGAACAACGTGTTTCGCTCATAACCAGATCCCTGAATATTGTTTTGGAACAGACGTAACTAGCGCCGGCGAAAATGCGCTAGAATCGATCGTTCTCGCTGGCTTTCTTTCGAGGACTTGGAAGACGCTCCTTATCGGCTTGTGAAATCTATACGTTGGCCTCTGTCAGGGATTGGAACCATCGAACCCGTTCATTTTCGGCTGCTCTCGGTGTGGAAAGTGTCGTCAGAATCGGCACAGAGGAAATATATATTTTCTCAATAGTATAGACGGATGGTGCTCGGTACGATGTACGTAATTTTTGGCGTATTTCTCTTATGATAAGTACCTTGAGCTCTGTTCCAAAGAAGAAAATAATTTGATATAGGATTTTGATGATAAAAATAGTGACGTTACAGCAGCACATTCTTTCTCTCATTATTTGTAAAGGTAACTCACAATCACGCCAAATATACTCACTTTTAAAATTATTTTACAATACGTTAATTAAAAGTTTTATTTTGAAGTAAATATTTTATTAAGATAAAATTTCTCATATTACGCTTGTAGGAACAGAAAAAAAATTAAAATCTTGCAAATATTTATTCTCTTAAATACAGAGAACGATAGTGGGACTGGACCATTTTTATAAACAGCCTTTGCCCTACTCCAGAAAAAATATAGAAAAAAACTGGGGTCGTATGTGAGAAAATTTGGTTTCCGTATGTTTATAAAAGTGCCTTTAATTCACCCACAAATTGCAAAAATCACTCATACTGTCAAAAAATTGTGTAACTTACATAATTAAAAACTAATTTGGAATTTAAAAAAATATTGATGAAAAATGTCTATCAGTATGTAATTGTAGACTCAGAAATTTTCTTTAACTTTTGTCATTTTCGAAAATTTAGAGAATTCTAAGAAAATGGAACCTGAGGTATTATTGTAAACGTTTTGAAATAACTATAGATACAATTTTTAAAATGTTGAGATTTGATGTAAAGAACCTTCATAAATCAAAACATTCTTTTCAAATTAGCAGGATCTCCAGTTCGGCCAAATCGAGTAGGGAATATCAGTTTCGGAGAAAATCGCTTAAACGTTCCACGTGTTGATGTTGTAGACGGACGGACAATAGGCCATATATTTTTCGACAAAGTCCCAGAAAACGTAGATTCTGAATACCTAATATATTGGAGGAAGTAATGTACTTCTTATAGATGCAAGAATTATCCAATTTTTCGGTATCAGGAACTCACAACGTGAGTGTTCTGTCGAAAAATTTGAAGTTTTTGCTTCAGCTTTGCTGTTATTTCTCTTTACTACTTAAATACGTGAGAAATTAAAAATTCTAGACAAATGTGTATAAATATTTTGTTTACAATGGAAATGCAGAAATCATATACTTAATGATTGATGGGTTAAGGAGTAAACGTTACCGGACGGTTGCGCAGAATTACTGTTCGAAATAACGATGTTCCAAAGGAGAAAATAATTTAATATTGGATTCTGATTATAGGATATTATATTTGAATATAGGATTACTGTTTATAATAAAGATGTTCTAAATAAGAACTGCAATTTGCCTTGTGTGAATGAATTTTTATTCAGTTTATTTCGTAAATGAGTATTTAATACCACTTTGTGCATATAGTGCAATTTCTCTCTCTGCTGAAAGTGGAATGAATGAAGCGTTTAAGTTTTTAATGGAAACGCTTGTGCAATAAACGATATTGAGAGATTCAGTCTCCTCTCACATTCCTTATCAATTGTTGCCTATTTGCTTGTGAACTCGGAGGACATACCCCGATAACAGGCCTAGTATCGCTATCGTTCGTCCTCGATAATGGCCGTGTCGGAACAAGCGTTCTCGGAGATAGCAATCTCGACGCGCTGGACTCTTCGCCGAAAACGATCGGAACTGGTCCGACTCTACTATTTACTCAAATTGACATTTGGAGAGGTAGCAATTTATTACAAGTTACTGGTGCTACAAAATGGCACAGACTTTCCCGTATTATTTTTCTATATTCTTTGGTCTCTGCTAGCTATTCGAACTTTTCACATACTGTTGCCGGCTGCCATCTATCGCCGCCCAAAATTAATTTTTTTCATATTTTCTTAATTTTTTGGTTTACTAATAATTGAACGGAAAGACTATTTTAAGAATATTAAAGAACAGTAAAACAGCGTCCTAAATGGCAATTTTCTCTGAAACATTTGGAGCCGTTTTTAAGAAAATGGCGTTTAAGCGCTACAGTATATTCGAAATTTGAAGCACTTTTTCACAGAAAAAATTTTGCTTTCGAAAAACTTAATTAACAGTCATTTGATGCACATCAACTCACAAATACAGTAGTGTTTACAAATTGCTGGAAGTATCTTCAATTTTGTAGTTGTGGGAAAAACATTTTGAAATTTTGAAATTATCGAACATTCAGTGTTAAATCTGAAAATCGGACCTATGCTATCTTTATAAGTGTATGTTACTTTATTCTCATAAAAAAAATTAAAGAAAAAATGTGTAGCCGTTTTTTAGAAAATTTTGAAAATGTCCTTGAGATCCCATAGAGTACCTCAAACCCCAAACGCAAAGTTTCGACTCGAGCCAAGTGGACAGGGGTTTCTTCAATTTGGAAAAAAAGTCTTACAAGTGGTTTAGGCGCTAGAAGTGATCACGAACAGACGGACAGACTGAAAGACGAACGTTTTGAAAAAAACACGTTTTCGGCATCGGGGGACCCCAAAAAGGGTATTTCCGTTGAAATCTCGAAATCCATTTCCCGCAGCATTATTTCACTTTCCCTGAACTATGTATATCACTCCGTATATAGAAACGAATACGGGAACGTAAAAATTGAACGATTATTCCTTTCTATCCTGCAGATTACAGAAAAATCGAACAATTATCGATAAATCAAAGTTCCATTTTTCTGCCACCGTATTTCTGTCGGGTATTTCGTATTACACGTGCAAAATCGCCTGTTGTAGTCAATATATTTTGTATATCGAATTTTAAACAATTTAATTTTAAGCAGCACCAAATATTTTCTTAAAATGTTCTTCTCAAGTATATCAAAGGGCGGTAAAAAAATTAGTTCCCGGTTACATTTTTTGCCGGTTGCATTTAAATTAATCTCAACATTAAGAATACTGGAAGGTTTACTCGCGCACAATACCGGGCGTATAATTCTGTAACGCACGGTCCAGGGGTTTTTGAAGCTAGAATTCAGTATGAATTTATTTTCGCTTTTAAAATTATGGATTAAGAAGTGCGGAATGTTCGGACGGATCCAACTAGTTTGTATTTAGGATCAAACCAGAAATGACATCCAATTACGTTGGAATGGAAGGTATTAGTTGGAATGGAAGTTAATCGTAATGAAGAAGCATATGTAGCCGCAAGAAAATTTAAACAAGTTCTCAAATATTAAAGAGAGGGTTTACGGTTTTGCAACACTTGTGTATTACTAAATAGTGGGACTTCCCAAGGAATAAAAACCTATAAAAACGTATAAAAAATTCGAATCAGGGAAACTGTAAACAAATCATTACTCATCATTAATCAAATTAGTAGGATCGAACAAGTTATCCCAACCTAACCGTAAATCGGTCACTTCAAACTTAATTACAGATTTGCTAATCGCAATGTGCGTACATTGATCTGACTCTCTTGGGCTGAGGTTTATCTAAATTCCCTACACCACAGTGCCGGAGACACCCATCCAACTGAATATACTTACAAGACTACATCAAGGGTAGAGGAATTGGGTAGAGCGTAGTCAGCAGAGCTCATATCCTAATTACATCGTGGTCAGTAATTAATCCAGAAAGCTATTTAGCTTGGTCAGCAGTCCAACAGCTACGAGAACACTGGCCACTTACTGATTAAGGAAACTGGCTAGGTTAGTTATCTTAGTGAAGTCTGTCCAGAAGGGTTGGGATTCATTTTAACTTCTCGCGCCCAAATATATTGTGAATATTTTGAACTGTGAAACTACATCGTTAATACGATAGTTCACATTTACTTCCACATCACATCATATTTTTAAATATTCCGAACAACTGCTTTTAGAATTAAATTGTCTTACATGCGTTAGTATATTTCTCGAGAATTATATAAATATTTAAATACTATTGGAAAACTGGATATTTAAAGATGTGAGGTCGAACCTTCATTGTTCTTAAACCCTATTTTAATTTGTTAATGCTTTTATGTATCTAAATTTACAATTTTTGTACATCCTCCTGAAAAGAGCTACACTTTTGTAGGTTGGTCGAAAGGCGAACATTATATTGAAATACTGATGTTTGAAGTTTATCTTTAAGAAATATCCCTTTAAGGTAGTATGTTTGATCGACCACGGTGGATTACCCCCCCCCAAAATTACTATAAATGCAAGCAAAACCTTTACCGGCATAATTTTTGTATAAAAGAAGTTAATATTAGTACAGGCTCTTATGAGAAATGTTTCATGGGCATAGGTTTTAGAAGTTATAGAAGAATTTATATGGTGAAGGTACTTCTTTCTTTTATTCAATACGTAGTAAATATCTTTAGGAATCAGACGGTTTTAAATGTAACGTATCTCACCGGGCATTCTGAGTAGTATTTGATAAAAACTGCTTGAAAATTCATCGCAACTGAAAGTACTGGCTCTCGGCCATGGAGTTTGTTGTACTAATCGTGATATTGACACCACTGTTTCTCTTAGGCTACGAGATAAAAACAATAACTTAAAATTTTGTACCACACACAAACACAAACTGTTTGACGACAATCCACTTTCAATGTAAACAACGCAGGATTCCTGTTCGTAATAACGATGATCCAGAGGAGAAAATAATTTAATATAGGATTCTGATTATAGGATATTATATTTGAATATAGGGTTACTGTGGAAAGAACCGGCGCCGAAGTTAATCTAACCTATATTAAGTTCGTCAACTTGTGAAAATAAAAAGTCATGCGAGATACTAAATTTATTAGTAAACATTGTTTTTCTAATGTTACTATTCAATATTTCTATTTCAACTATTTATAAATAATTATTTAAAGGCACCTTTCTCGTTTACAAGCAGCTATTGTTAATCTGTAGATGTAATAAATGGTCGAGTGTTTGACTAGCGACTGGCACGAACATATCACCTTAAGACGTCGGTGGTCCAGATCAGGGCCCTGAAGCACTCTGAGGGCCTTAAGGATGACGCGTGTCGGCGGGTGACGTAAGAAGGCAGTGGCGGGTCGACGTTCGCCCTTGGCCGCGCCGAGCCCTTACAATTTTGTAGTCGGAGAGTTCAGGGCTCAGTTAAAAAGGAAAAGGGCGTGGCCACCATTGAAATGGATATGCGCCTGGGTTTCAAATCTGACTCTGCAATTGCGCTCGTTTTCATTATTATCTTTGTAATGTAAGGGCGAGTGTAGCAGAAGTAAAAATACAAAATGAAAAATCAAAACATTAGCTGCATATGCATTAGCAGTGTTTAGGTAATACCTGTTTTCTATGCCAACTATCATTCTTTTTACAGATATATGCAAGTTTTCACACGAAGAGTTCTTCAACATTTACAATTAATTACTGTTAAGGCACAACGCAGATATTCCCCTCGTAATATTCCGTTCTTGAGAGTCGAACGTGCACACTGAATTTGAACTTGGGACAATAAATTTCTTTGTACATTTAATATATGCCAGACAACTCTTAGCCATATTATATGACGTACATTTACATACAGTTAAATAATACACGAACCGAAAGAAAAATATCGTTACTCTAAACAACTAACTTGTTCGTATCAGAGTCGCCACGATGTTCACGAGGTATTTATTATTATGCAACTTTTCCACCACAATGGCGGCCTCCAAATTATTCCACGACAGTAGCGCTCTCAGCGAGTCTAGTTTATTTCTATTGCAACGTCTTCGGACAGCGCAGAGAGCTTGCACCACGGCGTGGGGCTCGGCTGAGTCGCGGGGGTGCTGTGCCCAGCTCCTTCCGTGCGCGGAATCTCCGGTGAAGCACGTCGCTGGTGGGAAGGGCGCCGTCTTGCCTTTAGTGTTTATAAGCGCGGACTGCCCCGGGCACGCTGCCAACTTTTGAATTTAGAATACGGCAAACCCGTCGCGTTGTGTTTTATTCATAGTTTCAGGAGAACCCGTTGAGCGGAACTTGTTCGACAGGCTTCGAATAAACACCCAATGTCTTTAGTGCATTGCGGACAGAAACTGCTTCACATCTTTGCAGTTCATTTCCTGGTACGTCACATATACTAGATTCTATAAACAACAAGCAGCCGGAGAACTTTTCTGGCCCAGGGAAGTGGTAGGCGTTATCTTTGGTGTACGAGTATTTTCGACAGGAATGATTTGCAAGGTAATAATTTTTAACTCGTGAGTGGAAAGTGAAACGTTCTGTAGAAAAAAAACAATAAAAAAACTGATTCATATTTGCAAACATTGACGTGAAATTATTACCACTGAAACAAGAGATTTTAATTGCAAATGTACTAGTTTCCACTACGTTTAATTTCATTCCTTTTGTTTCTGAAATAACGAAAATCATCACGATTGATAATTACAAACTTTCTAGAAAGAAGAATTGAAACACTATGAAGCAACCGGGCTTGAATAAGCATCGTAAATACCAGAAAGTCTTGTAAATGTTAACATACATTCAGGTACATTTTTATTTATATTTATGATTTCCGATTTTACGCCTATTTAATTAATTGCAATTTTGAACATAAAACCGTAAATGCGATATTTTAATAATATTTAAATGGGAATTCGAAGGGTCCGTTCAAGAGCTAAATGAAAACCAAAACTATTTTGATCTACAAAAACAAACATTTCTGGAGAACCGATCGGACGCATTCCAGATGTTTTGACGCTTCCACGTCCGCACCCGCGGTTCTTTCGTTGAAGTTGCCAGTGCAAGTGCTTTCCGAGTAGCTTGGAAGGGCGATCTCCAGGCAGCACGCGCGGGGCGCTGTCGATATCTGAGGGCGATACGCGAGTGCAGGCGACGCCGCGCGTCGATCTCCCGCGTAGGCAGCACGACATGACACGACACGATACGGCCCAGCACGACACGCGTGCGTCCTCACCCGCGCCTGCGCTCTATGTGCCATTGGGATGTTGCGATGCCCAATTCGATAGGCGAAATGCTATCCATAATACGCGGCAGGGAACTCCCTAAACTTAGTAGTAAACTTGAATTTAATTCTGAATATTTATTTTATATAATTTTATGTTCTAATATGTGAAGCAGTTGGCGAACCAGGAGGCCAAAAATAATCAATAATTTAGAGATAAAACTTGCACAGAAAACCAAGTATTCACTTTAATTTTATAGTAGATTATCTTTATTCTTTCAATCGTCTGCTTTATTATTTTAGTAGCATAGATTCCTTTTGCGGTTCTGAACTGCAACCGATCTTTAAAATGAGTTGTCTAAAGAATATTTCATGGCGATCTGACGAATTACACTGTGACTTAAAAATATGAAGGATTTCTTGAAAATACGCATCTAAATATTCATTTCAAACGCAACCCGCAATACTCGCGCAAAGTTTAATAATTCCTACACGAAACATTCTAGGACCTTTAAATTTTAAATTTTGAAGCTAAAAGCCCCAAAGAAACGGTTATCACTCCATTATCTACACAATGAGATATTTCTGGACATTCTATTGCATTTTTGTCAATTCGACGTTTCTTGATGCTACTACAGCATACTTATACAGCGGCACAGCTCTATGTTAAATGTCCTTTTAGGGTGTTGATCAGCGACTCTGGCGTGCCCTGCGATAACAAAGAAACACTAAACCATTTGCATTTAATACTGAAGTCATAATACAGTTTCGTTCTCCTGAGTATGAAAGGAAAGAAAATATTTATATATTTTAATTTCCTCTCGGATATAAGTAAATATACAACAGATGAGGTACAAATTTCAATTACTATTTTTAAGAAAAGAATTATTTAAATCTAATTGTGTCCATTGTCTTTAGAAATAACTATTTCTTTACTATTCATGGAAACGTTTAGAAACTAATGTAAATAAATTTAAAAAATTACACAAATTAAAAATTTGATTCTTAATGAATGCAAAAGGGTTTATGGAGGGTAGAAAATTTATACATCAACGGGAAAATAAAAAAGCGGGGTGATATTTATTGTTTATATTATATTTCAGAATATTACGAATTATTTTCAAAACTACATTATACTATTTCTATTTTTTACTAATAAAATATGTACATCCCAAATGCCGCAATTTAAATATTTTGTCTTGCTTTTCCCTTCCCGAAGTAGTTCTCTGTTGGTGAACTTCAACAAATAGTAAAGTCTTTTTCTCACAAACGTTTCCATAACTACCTTCTTCCCTTGACAACAACCACTCGCAAAATTGATTTCTCAGGGTTTGCGTAGTTGCTCAGTAGCAATATTTTGATGCGCAATTAATTTTCCAAATTCTGTCATTAAAACTTCTTCACACTTTGAGAAATATTTATTAAAACTGGCAGAACATATAGAAGTTTGAATTTATTTTGAACGTTTTCAAAGCAATAAACTTTTTTGTCACGTATTTTAGGCTCTCACAGGACGATTTTTTGTATTTTTTTACATGGATGCAACTCCATAACTTTCATACACAAATCCAAAACATACTCATTCAAAACATACGCATCCAATTCTACTAAATCCATATTTAATTTTCTTACACTTATTTCTGTTAGGGCTAGAGGTGAAGCATTTTTCCCTTTTAATATGAGGCTGCTATTTTGTTTTGAGAAGTTCTGGACCTCATATAAAGATAATATCAAGAAACAACACGAATTATTTTTAAGTGCTTAATCTGTTCTTAACAATGCAACTTCACAAACATTTCAGTGTACTTCAGCAATGCCCTCTGGACTTTTTTATTATCTATTTTTCTTGTTCAACATAAACATGTCCTTCAAGTATTTTAAAATATTTTACATAAATTACATTGATTTTGTGGTATATTACAAATGTAATTAAACATAAATAACAATCTTCGAGGTTGTTCTAGGAAGGGGTCTCTAAACAGTTATTACCCTCTGGAAAGCAAAACAGAATTGACTTCACGGGTGTGGGCGTTAATTTCAGACGGCATTGGCTTCAGCTATCGGTAGTTTTACGTTACGTCCACCAAGATTGCTAATTGTATGCGCGCGCATGCCTAACTAGCCCAAAAAAGGGGCTGAGCTGCGCTACTGTATGCCCCACTGCAGAGATGTGCAGAATCTGCAACTGTATGCGAAATTAAACGACTTACATGATATTATATGCGACTAAATTGCACAGGTAAATCTCTCCTTTCGGCAACAAAGATAAATAATATTGCAAAGAGGAGGTTTGCACTGGCCTGATCCTGTATTTTCGCATGGACTAATTTACATAGCTTTCTCAGGAGTAAAAACAAACTTTTCTAATGTTTTTATGACTATCAAGGAAAGCGAAAAGTTGCCTAGGAAGATTGAATAATTACTTTAAATGTTTTAAGGAAGTGTTGTAAACTGTTCCAAAAACATGTCTATAATACTGAATAAACCTATACTGAAAATGTGTTTCAAACACCAATTGCATATTTTATTTATTTTAATTTGATATTCTGCAAGTACATTCGAAATTAATGATAAACATTTTTAAACAAATAAACATGTTTTGTTAATAATCTTTTCTCTTAATATGGAAATTGAAGAATAGGGAAGAGGGTGGGATTTAACATGCGAGACATCCCGCACGGGTACGCTAGTTTAATTTAATCTCGTTTCTACCCCAAAGTGGGGGAATCCAGAAAAAGCTAAATCTAAAGAAAGGGATAGAAGGATCAAAATAGTTTTATTTAATATAAAACTGCTTACGATATGTAGCTCATTTCCCTGTAAAAATAGTATCCAGTTTTAAGGGCTAGGATGCACTGTTTCCGAGTTATGCCCCCCGATAGTAATGAGTGTCGCGGGTCGTACGTGCTCTTGCTTTTCTCCCAAACCGTAATCTACGAACGTCTATTTTTCTTCTTCTTCTTCTTAAAGTTTTTGGATGCAAGGTAATGCTTGTTGATGCTGAGGGGTAATTTTCTATTCTTCAGCCGAAACTTAAGGGGTTTTCTGTTGGTACTAGTTTGTAGAAACACTTAAGTCAATGTTCAAGTACGTGCACATGCATGGCCTCAGGTACGCGATTCGAATGGCAAAAGGACAAGGGAATAGCTAGTTTTAATTATATTTATTTCAGACTTGATATTCACTCCCATAGGAAATGTCAAAGAATAATTGATATAAAACATTATAAAAACTGTCTCAGATACCATCAGTTAAATAAACAAATATTTACAAAATTATAACATCATCCGCTTGGTACTGAAACGGGCTAATACAAACAGATAAAATCAAAATACGCATGGTATACGCATGTTATATTTTCTTATATTCTCTCTTCCATGTTCATATCTCCAAATGTGTGATAAAATAGCTTTTTCAAATTAGTGGTTAACAAATTGAATGATTGATTTAAGAGAGAAGCTGTTTCACAATCAAGTGTCATTTCGCAAATCACAGTAACTGAATTATAGCCTTTGTGGGAGCACATTAATAAGTCAATATATCCGTTTGAAAACCAAGTCAGGGTCCACAGAATGACACCGACAAATAACACTGTTTGCGTTTGTTGGCTAGTGCCTGCAAACTAAAACTTCGGGCAACTTTCAAAGTGACACTAAATATTTGTTGAATACTGAAATCATATCAGGCATATTTTTACTATATGGTTTTACGCAATTCCAGCAAATTTAATCTTCTTCAACTAGAGCAGCCTCTGCTTTCGAGAGGCATCTAGGTATATCATCTGCGCCACATCCTATTAGAATAGAACTTCTGGCTCAAAGTTGAATCTAATCCAGACTAAAATGCGGTATCTGTCGCTGCAAGTTCTAATGAACATCGTCCTGGAGAGTTTCCTCGATAACTGAATAAATAATACGAAAGAGTAAGCTCCCGTGAACAAAGTGAAGACTCTACTTTTACACTAGCATGAAATAAAATTCTGTGAGCATATTTTATTTTCCCCTTTATTCTGATACAAATGTATAAAATACAAAATTATCTACAGTGGAGCTAAACTAGCCAATTTATTTGTAGGTCACCCCAGCAGTTTGAACTAGAGGACAAAGCCCAATCTGCAGCCTCTAACGACCGTCCGGATGTGCCTACTTTTAGGAGACGCGAAAGGTGTAGGGGAAAGGGAGAGGGGGCTATGCAAGGTACGGCCTGGCCCGGCAGCCAATTAGCTGAGTGCCCAGACGGGACGTGGGAGGAGAGAAGGGGAAGGCAGTACAGAGTGCAGAAAAAGGGGCTAACTACGTCATCACACGTACATTTGTCACCTCTTCGGAGCGGTATTTCGGATTGTTTTTTTTTTCTGTTTTTTTTTTTCGGTAGAAAGAGCGTTTGATATCTTTGGCTATTTACCCATCTTTTCTCTTTAATAACTCCTCAGAATTTGTAACTGTATCTCGAGGCTGAACGATCGTTACAGTGATACAGTACGTTCCTAAATTCTATTCAAGCACGCGTAATTGAAATGGAAACGAACGATAATTGCAGCCTTCATAACTGCTTCCTACACAAGTTCCGCTCGCAAAGTGTGATGTATTTGTCAAACTGGTTTCGATTTATATTATAAAGAAAGTGTATATCTTTAATAAAGACCTACTGCATCACCAAATATTATTGAGCAAAACTGAATGGTGACTACTAATTATGGTGATTCTTAGTGTTTATTTTGTGTTTTATTGCTGATATTTATGCAATTTCAAAATGTCAAAAAAGGCTTCCGGACCATTCCCTATCTGTTTTATATAATATCTTTCTTTCTAGATTAGTAGTTTATTACAAATAGGATTTTAATCATGACTGCCGTAAATTGTCGTTAAGAGTTTTGAAAGATTTCGCTCAAGGCAAAAAGTGTGCCAACGTGTCAGATTATTATTTTTTTATACTATTAAATTGGAGAAACTGAAAGGTTTAGCTAAAAGAGATCGATTTGCAGTTAGGGCATCAATATTTCAAAGTGGGCGAATTCATTGCTGTTGTTGTTCTTGCAGAGCTTACTTTAACTGTTCAAATCGTCCGAATACGAAATCGGAGCGGCAAATCAATCTGCACTGAAGGTGGAAGCCACACGCTAGCGCCAGGCATCCGACCCAATGGCCTGGAGGGGAGTCCTCAATTCACTCGAGCCGAATGAAATGCTAAGCAGGCGGCGGTCAATGAGTTGCGAGCCAGACCCACGTGAGGACGAGGGGCATTGCAACAGCGGACGCTTGGGGGAGAGGCTTAGAGCAATTACCGCGCAGGGGTGTGGACCGACGGCAACGAATGCTGCCCCGCCTCGCCCCGCCTCGCCCCGCCTCGCCCCGCCTCGCCCCGCCTCGCCCCGCCTCGCCCCGCCTCGCCCCGCCTCGCCCCGCCTCGCCCCGCCTCGCCCCGCCTCGCCCCGCCTCGCCTCGCCCCGCCTCGCCCCGCCTCGCCTCGCCCCGCCTCGCCCCGCCTCGCCCCGCCTCGCCCCGCCTCGCCCCGCCTCGCCCCGCCTCGCCCCGCCTCGCCCCGCCTCGCCCCGCCTCGCCCCGCCTCGCCCCGCCTCGCCCCGCCTCGCCCCGCCTCGCCCCGCCTCGCCCCGCCTCGCCCCGCCTCGCCCCGCCTCGCCCCGCCTCGCCCCGCCTCGCCCCGCCTCGCCCCGCCCCGCCTGTCACTGTGCCATCTTGTCCCACCTTGCCCTACGTCTAGTCCCGCCTTGCTCTGCACCTTGTCCTGCCTTGATTTACGCCTTGCTGTGAATCTTGCCCCCATCCTCCCTTGCGCATTGTCCTGCGCTTCATCCTGCGCCTTGTCCACCGCCTTACCCCACGTTGGCGAGCGACTTGCTCGTCTTGTTCCGCCTTGCCCTACGTTTGTCTAAGTGCCTGGCCCCGCCTCGCCCAATACAGCCCTTTCATTCTCTGAACTCACCTGACCTAACCTGTACTGTCTTGCATTGCCCTTCTCTGCCCTCTTCTGTCCTGCCCCGCTTTACACTCCCCTGCCTAGCGCCGCCCTTCTCGTTCCTATCTTTCCGCCTCGCTGTCCCGCCCCGCCCTTCCACGTTGCATGCAGCCTTGTCCTGTGCTATCCTATCCTGCCCTGCCCTACCCTGACCGGCCCAGCTCCGTCCCGCTCCGAGGCACCACCTTCAATTCCACCCCGTCCGACCGACCGGCTCAGAGGCGTGCGGCTCAGCCGCTCGGCCCGGGGCGGGACGCGGAGGGGCGGGGCGCGGAGGGGCGGGGCGAGGCGGGGGTGGCGGGGAGAGCGGCGCGGCGCGCATCGACCGAAAGCCGCGCGTCGCCCGGGGCGGCCGGCGGGAACGCTGTGCGTCTCCTCTGAGATCGCGACGCCCGAACCGCCCGCCGCCCCCCTCCTCCTTCCTTCCTGCTTTATTTACTTTTCAGACCAAAAAGCAGAATCCGTATCTACCGTTTGAGAGCTACGATATGTTTCACGCTGAGCCAAATCCCACAGACGCCTCCGCTGTGCGTTGATCTCAACATAGCCGTGTTTTCAGTGCATTACCAACGCCAAACGTAGTAACGCTTTCTTTGCACTGCTTCCTCCTCGCAATGGCAGACGCGCAGACAAACAACATAAGGGAACAGCAAGCCTCAAATGAACTGCCTTGAAGAAAGAAATGGAAGAGTATCAAAGTACCGATTTTACATTTCCGTAGGGCGATCGTCCAATCGGAACATAATAGCGTCTACTTCCATACATGCATATCAAAGTTAATGAATTCTAAAATTCTATCACAAAACTTAGAAACTTACCACTGCAACTCTTATTTTGTAACGGCATTACTTCGTTTTAAATTTAGAAGAGGGATGCCGAGTCTCTTGATTGAAAGGGCCTGCGAGAGCTCAAAGTACTACCAACAAGAAGGTCTCGTAGTCTGTATTGAAAACACGTTTGGTTCGTCCTCCTGCAGTTCGCCCGCCTGCCTGCCTGCCTGCCGCCTGCCGAGTTCGGGGGCGGGTTCGCAAAGGCGCGGAACCGAGATGAAAGACGCAGCGCGGGCGCTCGGCGCTCCGCCGCGCCGACGCGGCTCGAATTCCGCGAAGGAGGGGGCGTCCCCGGCCAGTGAATAGCGCCAGGATATTATTTCCCGTGGACCTCGGAGGGCAATTGCTTCGAGTTACCGAGGCCATTCTACAATAATGTTTCACCCATCACGCATTCAATAAATTTTCTGAAGGAAAAATAGAGTCTTTTTAGATTTATGCAAAGAAATATAGGTATGGAGATTGTAGCGAGAAAATACGTAGGTATCTAAAACGACCAAATGGGATGATGAAATAATGAATGGAAATCACTTTTCTTCTATTTTTCAACGCCACAAATGAACTTTTTTCTATGTTTCTACGAAGACTCCCCCACATTAAGTGACAATATTTTCGCCCATAACATCATGTAAAAAAAATGTAAACGTTAGGTAAATTTGCAATCTTTTAGAAACAGAGTACTCAACAAATATTTGAATATATGGTAATATACCTTCGCCTTTCCTATTTGAATTCAACTTGTTTAAGAAAACCAGTCTTACAGCGCGTAACTTGGCAGATCTGCAACTCAGCAACACAACTCCGCATTTGCCACGCGTCAACCAACGCTCAAAATATTAGCAGCCAATTTTAAAAATTCAGAATTCCACCAACATGAAAGAGACGGTTCACCGCTGACGCGGCACAGATTCGTCAGATCAGCCGGTAAACTCACGTACGCACCGATCGGGCAAGCAGGGGTGGGCGGGGCGGGGCGGGGCGGGGCGGGGCGGGACGGGGCGGGGTGAGGTCGGGCGGGGGGTGAGGTGGGGCGGGGCGGGGCGGGAAGGGGTGGGGAGGGGCGGTGGTGGGGAGGGGTTGGGTAGGGCGGGGCGTGGCGGGGGGTGTTGGAGCGGGGGGGGGGCATCGACCGCGTCACACCTCCGTGACGTCATCGCGCGCCGCCGCCGCCGTCAGCCCCGTGCGCACGGCCTGGCCCGCCAGCGAAGGCCGCTGCTGACCCGTCGGCAAGCCACGTCCTCGCACGGCCGACATACGGCTAGGCGAGGGCTCCGTGTTAGCTGCCAGATCCTCAATTGATTGATCGATTAGTGATTACGGACGTGACAACTGCTAAGTTAATTAGTCCCGTTAGTGTGTTGCATGCTTTCATCAAGGGAGGTGGCGGGGATCTTCCGCCGCTGTGTGGCGAGATCCGGCGCCGACAGCTTCGGCTTGCGGGTATTTTCCCCAACCAGGCACCGCCCCGGCCGGGACAAGCTCTAAGCTCCCGACCGGTCTCCAGGCATGTGTGGTAGCGTAGTGCGTGTTAGAGTAAGTTCGTGCAAGTAAGGGATGAGGATAGGAAATGGAGAGGAAGCATCGGTCGCGAACGGTCCGTGACTCGTTTGTTAGGGTACTGCTCCGGCATTCGCCTGGTGTTGATCGGAGAAACCAGCCGGCCGCTACTATTCTCCTCCAGACAGAGACTGAATTCTACCTAGCTGATAAGCTAGTGACGAAAATTCTGTGTCCGTCCGAACTCGAACCTAGAATTTTCTGGTCAGAGGCTCTACATCAGTTATGCTCTGAGTCATCTCTCCCGATTGTTCCGTAGGCTAGGCACACTCTTGCACGGCCAGCATAAGGACAGGGGAGGGGAGAGCTCCTTTGCGGCAGACAGATCCTCCAGATGCGATCTGCTGGAGGTCACTGCATCGAACACTCCATCAACCTCTTCAAATAAAGCGTTCTATTGCGCTGAATGTAGCTCCACTATGCGCACGTTTTGTTGAGCTCACCTTTTGATTGTACTGATAGTAGAGCTGGGGGCGTGTTATTGGTTAGTTAGCTATTCAAATAAGTAAATGTGGTTCGTTTACCGATGCAAATACGTTTTCTATAAATCTGGAGTGAAAATGTCTAGTTTTCAAAAGTTGCTAATTCCGCTTTTTTAAAACGTTTATGCATCATTCAACTATTTATAGTTAAAATGTTGAGAAGGAATTCTGGTGCTCAAGACAAAGTGTGCAGACGATACTTTTCCCTCATACGTCACATCCAGTTTTTATTGTTCTTTGACTAAGAAAATCAATCAAAAAGAATGCTGGGTAAGAATTATTGTAATACCATCCTGTTTATTAAAAAAACAATATTGATATTACGTAAAATAAAGCAAAATCTAAACACAAACATGTTTGAAAGTGTGAGGGGTGATATAAAATATTCGAGTTAACATGTAATCAGTAGTATATATGTGAGAATAAAATATAACATGAATCGTATTAAATAGATTTTAATTTTTGTAAAGGTATTACGTGGATAATATATCACGTAAAAGCCGAAAAGTTCCCGTTCATTAGATTAAAAATCACCTGCCATCAAGCCAGAGTATTCGATATCGGGTTGGTTCTGTTATGTTACCTGTAATTAGGTGAATTCGTGAGTACATTCAGCACTGTTCAATATTAAACGGAGCTTCATATTGGAACCAACTGCAAATGGCTAGGTTCTGAAAGTGCGATACATCATATGCGTTACATCATATCTGAAATGTGCGTTACAGACTGTTAGTAACATGTATTGTTATCACTAATCAGCTTCATCCCAATCATTCGTTTAGTTATGAGTTTTTTCGTTTTTATTTTCTTTCTATTGAACAAATGCTGAGATGTCCCTTATTTAAACTTTTGAGCACTAAATGTAGCTTTTTACCCTCTCAAATGTCACGTACATTTTTACTATGTTTTTAATATTAAATGCATAGGTTTGATAAAGAGAAATGAGAATATTGCTGTAACTTAAAGCTGGTGACTCGGCGTGCTGCCGTCAGTGGTGACAAAAGGAAGGATTATTAGATGAGTGCATGAAGCGATGGGGGAACAGTACTCTGTTAGCCTACTGCAGTGTGTAATTCGTTGAAATTGTTGAAAGAGCAAGCGCCCTACGTCACGTAGAGCACCGTTCGTGGGTCAAAATTGAAGTGGAACGAAGTCGGAATACGCAAAAATGCTTTCAGGGTTTTGAAGCGTGCGTGAAGCATGTGGTGGTGCAGCTTTGCCATACTCTACAGTTGCACGATGGGTAAAGCGTTCAAATTAGGCAGAGATGCTGTGAAGTATAATTCCCATATAGGACGGCCCCACGTGGAGAACACTACAGTGCAACTCCTTGCTGCGTTAGTGGATGTTGATAGTCGATGGACTGCGCGAGAGTTGGTAGCAGAAGTTGGAGTGTTCCACAACACTGCGCTCCATATTCTGACATTCTGGTTACCGCAAAATTGCAGCGCGATGCATATCCCATAAAATTGTTGAGGTGGAACAATGGCACCGCTTTGCAGTCGCACAGGATTTGTTGTGCCGTTACGAAAGGGAAATTTACGACTTTCTTCGACGAATCATTGCTATCGACGATTCCTTAGGTTACTCGTACGAACCAAACTTGAAACTCCAAACAAATGGTTTTCTTCGTCCAAAGAAAGTGAGCGCTACACCAAGTGCTGTGAAAGTAATGTTCATTGTGGCTTGAACATTGATGGGGTGCTATTGCACCACGCTGTACCTCCGAGGGTGACGGTAGACGCTGCCTACTACTGCATATTTCTGCAAAGCCATTATCACAACAAAGCAAAGGATTTAAAACACAGAGATATTTTCTACTTTTAGTTTCAATTGTGCCTTGAAAAAAGTTGTTCGTAAATGGAGAAACGTAGGGGCCACAACACATCGACTAGGACCAAAATTCCAAAGGTTGAATTTGGATTGTTTAGCTTTTCTAGATGACATGGCATTAATTGCAAAATATATTCCAGGTGCACAGACACAACTTGAAATATAACATGAACAAGCAGCAAAAATCGGACTTCAAATTTCATTTGAATAAACAAAATTTATGACATATTTAAAAAAGCCCCATGAGAACTTGAAATTGGAAATAACAAATTCTTCCGAGTTAAAGAATTCAAATACATAGGAGAATGGATTTCTGAAAATTGTCATGAAACAAAATCCATAAAAATAAGAATTCAAAGAATGGAAACAGCATTTCAATTAACAAAAAGTATATGTAAAGAAAAGTGCTTGTCATGGAACTGCAAAATTCGTCATTACCAGACAGTAATCAAACCGGAAGCACTATGCATCAGAAACTGTTAACCTTCAACACAAAATTATAAATCATCAGAAGTTAAAGAACGCAAAAATTATGAGAAAATGCTTTGTCCCTAAAATCAAGAATTATATAATTACTGATAG
Source organism: Gryllus longicercus (assembly GCA_038098605.1). Classification (NCBI taxonomy): domain Eukaryota; kingdom Metazoa; phylum Arthropoda; class Insecta; order Orthoptera; family Gryllidae; genus Gryllus; species Gryllus longicercus. Next base: position 2,043,203 of record JAZDUA010000253.1, on the reverse strand, counting down.
GATGTATATATGATTTCCTTAATAAGGAAATCTGCAAACAAATTCCTAAAATCACAGATTCAATACGGATGCGAAGTATCCAGTGTATTGGACACTTAGAAAGGATGGATTGTAGCAGATTCACAAACCAGATCCATGTCTTCTTGAAAGGTAAAGCCACCAGACCAAATTGGTACAGACAAACAGAAAAGAACCATAAAGAATTGGGATGTCTAAATCTACAAGATCGTGATATAATTAGAAAAATGACAAAGTCGCAGATTTTCGAGGTGGGAAAGAAAGTCAAAGGGAACATATGGTCTGAGCAACGAAGCTACGAATGGGTCTGAGCAGACCCATTCGTAGCCTATGAGAGGTTACTGGGCTAACAAGAAAGCCAAAAAGTGTCAATTCCGCTTGGCCCTAAGTAACCAATGCGCGATTTTCATCGCGCATTGGTTACTCGAAGCGACAAAGCATGTGGTGTTGTACAACTACAAGTTGATTTATGTACGATGGTGGCGGATGTTGGAAGGTAACGTGTGTTGCAGATTGCACGTGCGCCCACCGATTTCTTTGCAGATGAAGCTGCAAAAGTCAAAATTGCTGGATAAAATCAGTATAATTCCCCCTAGTGAGGATAGGATATTCCGCATCGGCAAGTAGCATATTTACATGATATTATGTATACTGAGTCCTGTTATGGGAAAGAAAACGAATGAACGAACAAACGAGTAAATATTAAATATATTAACAAACCAGTACACGTTCGAAATAACGAAAAATAATGTTCACATGTGTGTCAATGAGAGTCTGCGAGTGTGGGTGTACGAGAGAGTGTGTATAAGCGAGTGTGTGCGTGTGTAGGCAAATGCGTGTGGCTAAGTGTGCATGCGTGTATCCAAGTGCGTTTGTGTGTCTAAGTGTGCATGCGTGTAACAAAGTGTACGTGCGTGGGTCTATTTGAGCGAGTGCGTGTGTAGCTATTTCAATGGAAGTGCGTGGGTCTATTTGAGCGAGTGCGTGTGTAGCTATTTCAATGGAAGTACATGTGTCTATGTGAGTGTGTGTGTGTGTCAGTGTGTGAGTGTGCGCGCGCGTGTATCTCTACGTTAGTTTGTGTGCGCGTGCTTGCGTGCAGCTCTCTCCGACGTCCGAAGCAGATTGGCCAGCTCACGCGAAATCACGCACCCACGCATGCACGCACGTAGGCATCAGTGCACTCAGTGGAAGAGCGCGCGTGAATGAAGGCTCGTTCTTTCCCAGAACGAGTTCCCGGTGCAAACGCCAATCGCCTCGACCACACACTCCGCTCTCGACTCTCGGCTGCGAGTTGATTTGTCGCTGCTGTTTGCTCGTGTGGATGTTGTCGCTGAAACAGTTCGCTTAAAAAATGGATGCAACACTGAGTTGGCTAAACCATACATTTCTACTCACTTGTATTCAACTGAAAAAACAGAATAAGTTAAAATAAGAGTAAGTAAAAAATAAACAGACCGAAGAATAAACGAACATAAATTGGAAATTAGATGGGTTGTTTTCGAATATTAATTAGTTTTGGCACAAATAAGTTTTTAAATTTCAATAGAGGAAAATATTACTCTAGGCATTCACTATTATTTAATGACTTATTTTCTGCCCTAATCAACTTTAAGACAATGAAATGTTTTTCATTTAAATGAAAAATATGATAAATTAAATCGTCATCGAGTGAAAGAGTAATGTACAACGTTTAATGTATAACATTATTAAACGTTTTATAGAACGCTGAATATTGTTTTGTAATTTTTAAATTTAATTGTATGGGTCCAAATAAACCTTTCTTAAACTTCGATTTAATTATTTATATTTTACGTAATTAAATGGTGAGCCTATTTGCAGAACTAATTAGCACTCCTGACACGAATCGTTCCGTGAAGTAATTCTTAAGCGCTCGCACTATTTTTTTTGTGAGAGAAAGTCGTAAAAATGTGGAAACTGACCTCCCAGCAAGGTAAACGTGTGGTAACTTCATCATTTACTCTAAGAAGACTATAACTTCTGCATATGACTATAATAGTGCTCCGTCGTGCGTCTAATTTTACGTTTCTATCGTCTTTTTCAAACACGACTCTACTTAGAATTTTAATATTCACATTATAACCTTACTAGAGCACAGTGTTTACTTTTCTAACGGCAGACCAAGACGTAATTAAAATAATTAATTCCGCCAAGCCCGAGAACTCAAAGTCTTACTTTAAATACGCTTTAACTACTTCGTGAAATGATATTCGTCACCTAAGAAACAGCATGAGAAACCATTTAACTTATCAATATTTCTGGTTTATTTGTATTAGTTTGACCAAGATTCCAATAGAACGTAGATTAACAAGTCTTAAATTGGTCACTGGAATGAAAATTCACTTTTATAGCAAAGTATGTTACTGAATGTTCTAGGTTCGTATGTGCATGCCGTCGTTTAAATAAATGAGCTCAAACTTCGCGCGCAGAAGATATCCGTTCGGAAAGGGATTTGTGTAAAATTACCGCAACGAGGCCGGGTAGCATGTTTTCGCATTCCTTCCCTTTCTCCGCCTGGCATGTAGCGTGGGCGTGTCGGACCAATTTGAAATTCATCATTTGGCAAGAACTGCGCGCTCATTTTGAGGGCGAAGGGCAAGAAGACCTCTTCCTTGCCCGCCGCGCCAGCCGAAGGGCAAAAACGCTGGCGGGAAACCGGACTGACGTTGAAGAGGGGAAGTCGGCTGAAACGTCACTGCTTCGCGTTGGAATTAGGATTATGAGCAACTTGTCGAACAAGATGGGTTAGCGACTCAACTAGGAGCACTGGTGGCATACGGGGGTGGGGGTGGGGTAAATTTCTTCGAACTTCACCTCGCGAAGGGGGAGGGCGGGTCATCCACTGAAGAACCTGGGTGCTCTTTAACAGGGGGCTCCCTCGGTCATATCATCCATCCACCAGCGGCGCCAGGACACAAAATATTTTTTTTTAATTTCCCCTTCACAGTCACCCTGAGGCGAACGAGTTTATTTACCTGCGTCGTACATGTAGTTATTTAAATCTAATTCCGTGCGATTTACTTAACTAGAGAGACTTTTTCCTTAAATATACTAGCAAAAACCAACCTAATTCTGACTAGCTGACTTTTAATGATTTGGGGAACTTAATTTGAAGAATTTGTTTTCTTACCACAGAATTATGAATAAATAAATTTTTGTGAATAAATTTTAAATCTTGTTTTTTTCTATTCACGCAACATTCATACTTTATTTACAACATGTACATTATAATTATACAGATACCCTTTGTCCGCAATTTTCGAGTTCTCCTTAGCAACACATTCCATCAATTTATCAATTCACAAAACGCATCTATTGTCCATATTTTTCATGGAGAAACTTAGCAATACATTGATATTATTTGACACAGTACTTACAATAAATAGAAAGTCCGTTGTCTGTCTCTCAATCCTACACTCAAGGAATAAATAGTACGTTTTTACTGTAAAGACTATTATGCACTACTCTCTAGTCAAGGTTTATCGCTCTATAAATACCTTTATTGTATATTACGTAGATTTATGTATTACATAGTTACATAGATGGTGGCATAAAATGATATAATATTAATAATAAAATAATGATTGTATTTTATTATTAATATTAATAATTGTTCTTTGTTTTATTGAGCATAAATAAAGTAATTCAATTTTCTTTGTTGGTCTTGCAAAGTAAGCATTATAAATCTGACGCTGTAGAGAGCAGCAACCTCACTCGCCTCACGTGCCTGGCAGAAGATTCGGAGAGGAAGCGGTACGTGCGCCCCGCAACGGCGTCCAAGAGAAAAGCATCGAAAAACGAATGCTCAATGAATATGCAAACAGACGAAATGCTTTGTTCGAAACCCATTGATTCCTTTTCTTCAACTGAATACGTAATAAAGAGGGGCGGGCTTCCGCCTATAAGCCACAGCAGTGAATACATAATAGATTCAGTATGCACAATTCACAGCGATTCACTTATTTTGATACCCAATTTGCTACTTAAAGGAGCAGGAGTAGATGAAGGAACGGACATTGCGGTCAGAGCGGGGTGCTGGAAAGAGCTAAAGGACTGGACAGAGGACAAGGGCTTCCTCAGTCATATCATCCACCGGCGCCGCGCCACCAACTTCCGTTTTTTTAAAAAGTAAATGGATCCAGATTATGAACAAGTGGTCGAACAAGACGGTTAGGGAGATAACTGGAGTACTGGTGGCATAAGAGGGTGAAGTGAGGTGATTGCGCGGCACAAGAGGGTGGTTGCGCTCAATTTCAGCTCAAGGCGTAGCGCAAAAAGGGGCGAAGCGATATATAAATACCCGAGTGATGCAGACTTCATTAAATGGAGTCATGATTTGGAGATAAAAATGAATGTTTTACGCGATGCAGCTTTTAATTACAGGACAAGGTTTTCCGATTTTCATTTACAGTCATTTGCAGGTAGTTAAGAGGTGTTAAATAGCCTATAAATTCCTAGAAGAAATAAATCAATATTCTTAACGAACGTTACGTGCAGAAATAATCTTATTTTAATGACTTCATTCAGTACAGAGTGAAATACTTCTCCAGAATTGGCACTCAGGCATTCTTCATTAAACTGATCGTAAAGCAAAAAACTGAAAAACTTTAATTTTGTTGACACACATTTTACTTCTTTTAATTGTTACGTTGAGTTTGCTCCCTTCGAAATAATGTAAAATGTGAAATATACGTTTCTGCTGAGTCTTGGAACAACTTTTCCTCTTGTAGGAGCAACTTCATCAGCCGGAGCTTAGATCTCATCCAGGAGCGATAAGACATATTCGAGCATCGTTTGCTTCTGTGTCTCCCTGGGACTTCAACTTAATCCCTTTACTTTCCAAAGGAATTCAGTTCACAGATTAGTCTGAAAAGGTTCAACTTCGGCCTTCTTAATGATTTAAGCTAAAATTAATAGAATTTTATCATTTTATTATACTTTTATGATAATTTTCTTCAATAGCAAAATTACGAGTTGAAAATTTTATGATTTTCAGTTCAACTTAATCCCTGAATATGAAAGTAATGTTCAGTCACTCCTGCTTGCTACAGACAGGGCCGCTGCTTATAATGAGAAGTTCTCGTCAGTAGAGGTGTACCGAGATATGTATGGTTGATATTATTAATCCTCATAAAGTTAATTTGTGATTATTTAGCTCGTATCCATAGGTCGGGAAGACAGTAAGAATACTACCCACTCACAACGCGCAACACAACTACCTCTCTATTCAGAACCAACTTACGCTTCGAGAGCGAGTACACCTGAATGAGTTGAGGAATGAATTGGGTTGCGCGAGGGCGGGCGCGAGGGCGGGCGCGAGGGCGGGCGCGAGGGCGGGCGCGAGGGCGGGCGCGAGGGCGGGCGCGAGGGCGGGCGCGAGGGCGGGTGCGAGGGCGGGCGCGAGGGCGGGCGCGAGGGCGGGCGCGAGGGCGGGCGCGAGGGCGGGCGCGAGGGCGGGCGCGAGGGCGGGCGCGAGGGCGGGCGCGAGGGCGGGTGCGAGGGCGGGCGCGAGGGCGGGCGCGAGGGCGGGCGCGAGGGCGGGCGCGAGGGCGGGCGCGAGGGCGGGCGCGAGGGCGGGCGCGAGGGCGGGCGCGAGGGCGGGCGCGAGGGCGGGCGCGAGAGCGGGCGCGAGGGCGGGCGCGAGGGCGGGCGCGAGGGCGGGCGCGAGGGCGGGCGCGAGGGCGGGCGCGAGGGCGGGCCCGAGGGCGGGCCCGAGGGCGGGCCCGAGGGCGGGCCCCGGGGCGGGCCCGGGGGGAGGGCGCGGGAGCGGGCGCGGGAGCGGGCGTGGGCGCGGGGGCGTGCGCGGTGTAGCCACCCTCGCCCGGAGCCGCTGCGTGGGTGTGCGGTGGCGGGCGCAGCGCGTCGAATAAAAGAGTAGGAGGCGGAGCGGGGCGGGGCGGGGCACGGAGAAGCCGCCGGCCATGCACTCGCAGCCGCAGCCACTCGCTCTGCTGGACCCCACACAGACGATCTGACTGGTTCTCAAAGACTCCCCCCAAACCCCACACGAATCATAATATTCATTCCATGTATGATAGGAAGTTGTTTGAGGAAACGCAGCCATTGAGAATTCGAATTCTCATATTTTCAACAGCTTCAAACATCTCGTTTTTTGCCATTTAAATTTTTACATATTTTTCGATATAAGAACGTACAAATTACGGTAATCCCGCTTTAACAGTTTAGAGGCTTCGTTTCTCTTCACAATCATAACATTTCATAATTTTTCATCAAATAATTTCACTTTCTCTTACACTAGGTAGTTTAAAGAAAATTATGCAATGGTGCAGAAAAAATACAGATTTTTCTATAGAAAAACGCGTTTCGTGTTACCCTCATACCGAAAAAGTGAGCTTTTGTCTTTGAAAATAGATGTAATTTTGGGAGGTAATTTACATAAAGCTCCCACATTTTCAAAATTTTCTCAAGTGGCAATTATCTTCTTGCTTTAACAATGTATTCTTATAAAAGGTGAGGTGTTCCGATTTTCAATAAAACATTCAAGATTTTTGAAAATGTCAAAACGTTTAACATTTCTTACATTTTTCTATAATTATATTATTGCCACTAAATTGTATAAAATGAAATGTGTTCTTGAAAACCAAATTTTAAATAATTTCATGTCCTAATTTTGTTAGTATTTAAGATCGAATTCGCGAAATTTTGACAAAAAATTGTGGCAAGTTAAAAAATGTCAAACATGATTTTCATTCAAAAACAGCTCCAAACTTGCTTTAAGTTTTTTTTGGAATACATTAGAGATCGCTTTATAATATGATATAGGTACGATTATCATTAAAACCACTGAAATGTTGATAGTTGCGAAAGTTTTAACTTCCCCTTTTAATGCGTTCGTGTACAGAAGAAGGGCTTGGAGGTAACGGATAGTTGGTGCCTATGTAGTTCAAATCCTAGCCTCACGAAACAATATTACAATATTATAAAACCGATGCAAGTGATAGGGAATAGCGTGCTTTAATATAGTACTACTAGTTAAATTAAGAGATTCGCAGGTAAAATTTACGAGTTACTTCACGGAAATTTGGTGTTACTTTGAATACCAGTCCCCTCCGCTGAGTCCGGCCTCCCCTGCCCCGTAACTGTTTTAATGATGAAGGCGAGCTTCATCCTCCATTAGAATTGTCTCCGCGTGAAACTTGAAACAATGAGCTTCGAGAGGCCTATTCCGAGGGGAAGTCTGGATGAAATGGTGATGACGAGAGGAGGTGGAGTGGGCGGTAAGGGATCCGTCCACCCGCCGGTCCGCGCCAGCTCTCCTTTCGACCCGCTTGTTCCTACCACCGCGCCTCGGCCCATCCGCCCGACCTCGACCACCAACGCAGGCGGCGGGAGACGACGGCGGGAGACGACGGCGGGAGACGACGGCGGGAGACGACGGCGGGAGACGGCGTTAGGGCCGGAAGACAGCGGCTATGGTGGCGACGGGAGACGGCGGCGGGGGGCGGCGGGGCGCGGCGGGGGGCGGCGGGGGGCGGCGGGGGACGGCGGGGGACGGCGGGGGACGGCGGCAGGCAGCGACTGTGCCCAGGGGACTGCCAACAAAAACCGGAACTCAGCGCTGCAGAGATGCGGTGTTAATCTCTTCACCGCAGCGCAGCTGTTTGCGCTGCGTTTAGGACAAAGGTAGACATCGCGGAGGGCAGTTGGGGTGCAGCGCCGTGCCACGCCGTGCCGCGATGGATCAGGAAATGAACTCGCGTTAGTTGAGCTGAGCTGCGTGTGTTAAGTTTTTGTGCGAGTTCCGACCTAAAGCACTCTGTGGCAAAGCGTGATTTTTCAATCAAGGGAAGTTGTCGTTTTAAGCAGTTGTGTGATAATGATCCACGATTTGTTGCACTCACAATGCTAGGAAAAATCATCAAGTAATTACTTTATTTTTTGTTTCCAAACTGAACACCAAGTTTAGCGAGTCTTCCTTCGTTAAAACTTTTTTTAATGGTTAACTGGAAATGAAACTCAGAAACGTTTTGCATTTGAACTCCGGGGCCTTAGTATCATGGCCGTTTCTTGGTCCGTTTCATTGCTGGTATCCGTGCTGTGAGTTTCCAACTCACATCCAGATTGTCTAATTCACTCTGCACTGTACACTAGCGGCCAATGGCAAAGCATCACTAAGCTGATATTTTTGACGTTACGTATTATAAATTATGTTTATAAAATATACAGTTATTATCATAATTAATTACTTACGTACTTACAGCGTGAATGTAAGAAGCAGAGAGTAAATAGTCTTACTGATTGGCGCGTTTTGCTATAGCTTGAATTCCATATTCGAGGGTTTTGAAGTGTTTTTGTAAGAGGCTCCCACAACCGACTTTGGAGAGCGCTGAAGGCGATGGACCGTTCATTTATAATGAGCTGTGATACGCATTACACAGTTATGTCTTTTTAGATTCTAAGCTGGATACTCAGAAAACACTGATCTTCAAAACTTGAGAATATTCTATGCCCGAGACCAGTGGCGTAGGCTCAATGGATATGAGTGATGTGTGATCTTCACGTTTTTCGATTTTTTAAAACTGTTGTTAAAAATATTTTCTTCTCTTTCCTAAGTACGTCTGCCTGTTCCATTTGTACTTTTCTTTTTTATTTATGCACTTTAAGGTAGACGTCTATCACCTTCGTGGATGTAACACACCGAAAAACTGTGACGTCGCGTATTGCACAAATCACAGACAAGATGGCTTGAGTATATATACGGTTTATTTAATATATACATGACACTCGTAACATTTTCTACTGGAGCATGCGCTCCCCGTTGACATCTAACTACGGAACGCACTGACAACATGGACCTGCGCTCATACCCGCATGCATGCGGCCTCCCTCGTACACAGGCGTACTCGCGACCGTCTTGCAACTGAAGTTTGTGGATCAATGGTCCCCCTCCGCTACCTGCTTTTATAGGCTCGCTGTGACAACGTCGCCCCCCACCAGTGGCAACTGCGTGGTCTTGTGACACCATAACTCCAGGCCAGAATGGCACCATAACTCTTGGCCTGCACCCTCGGGCTCGGTTCCCGCCCGCTTCCTGCCCGTTGTCATGCATTCCACACGTGACCACTCCGAAAGTGCCCACGCTCCCCGCAGTGCAGTGCGATGCCGCGTGATGAGTGGCGGACGCTACCAAACATCCCTTGGACGACTTCGCTTTGTTAGCGAGGTCATTGAACTCTCACCATGTGCTCTTGCTCTTAGCATGCGAGGTTTCGGCCGACGGAGATGCGACGCTGACTATTATATCTCGGACATTTAATTGGCACTTCTGTATCCCTCCTTCCCAATGCTTCGCTATCGCCTCCGGTGAGCACTTTCTGTACTTTCAGTGGACGGACTGGGAATCACAGTAGTCACGTGCTAACGGCGTTCGTAGCGGGCAGGGGGAGGGATGTCTTGACCACACTACACACGCATGTTTGCTAATAGTCCTGATACCGAATGTTGATGCAGTACGTAAAAGAGATGTGGGTTATCAGTACTGACAAACAACTCTTACATCCTGGTAATTGACGCCAGATTTTTTACGAGTATTCTGTGTTGCTTAGAAAGTGCTGAGTTTTTCTTGAAATTCCGTTAGAGAGTGTAACACGTACTTTCACTAATAAAAATCATAGTTTCGAAGCCGAAACACGGTAATTAGAAGCCAACAATTTTCGAGAGAAAAGATGCGACATGGCGAGCACATGGTTTCTGGAAGTGGAACAGTTCCTTGTGGCAAGAAACAGTGAGTGAAAACTCCCAAACTCCCTACGGAAGGTTTCAAAAACTCTATTTTGTTCTCAAGTATGCTACAAGATATCGTTAAATCGACCTCTAAACAATTAGGTGTATTGTTCATGATTAAATGTAACTTCTGTTCTTTTGTTTAATATTGTTAAAGAGATAAATGAAAAATTAGCAATTCTCAAAGAATATAGAGTAGGTACGTACATCGTAAAATGGAATACATAAACATCATGTAGTACGATGTCGATTACCTACATTAATTGGTCTACATTGTTTAATCGCAAAACTTCGATCGCATTCCCTTGCTCACCATGCTGTAGACGCCACAGCTCGCGTCGGAACAACTTGCTGTGGAGTGCAATAAAAATAAAATAACCTTACGAATTTGAAACGTATGAATTATTGATCTAAAGGGAAGTTAAGCTCCCAGCTTATCTATTGCCGCACCTCTCCTGAATTCACCAATCGAACCCAAACCTAAAGGAATGGCCACGAGAGAGAGGAGGTGGCTTTCGAGAAGATATCTATTGTTACTCAGTAGTCAAATAAACGGGTCCAATAAATGGAACCTGATCCAGGGGAAAATTTGGTAAGTTTTCTTATCATCGGTTCTATTTGTTAGTTGAGATGCTGCATTAGCATTTTAGATTTGTAAACTTGAGAAATGTCGGTTTCACAGAGAAAATTGCAAAAAACTATAAAAACCCTTTGTTGCCTTTGCTTTTAATTTTTTCCATATATCTTGAAATTACGCGCTTTTTTGTGTTATATGTAACACTACAGCAGATAAAAATATATTTTGGATGAATAATTAACTTTTAGGACAAACGGTTTAGGGCCTAGAGCTTGCTGAAAAACGACGGCGTCAAGGCCTTTTGGCTTAGACGAAAGAAAAGTCTTCTCTCGCATTTAATTTTAAGGCCGCGCTCTAGTTTCAGTATTACGATTGAAAATACTACTGTGAATGAATAATTTGCACTGATCTATTGATTAACAATCCGTTTCTATATTGAAGAAACGCGTTTACTGATATAGTAGAAACGTGTTTACTTGTGCGGGATATTTTTGTAGAGCTTGCCTTAAATTACAATACTATTATCAATATGTTTCAGATTATAACGTAAAGAAACAATTCTAAAAAAATCAGTCTAGAAACAAAAATATAGAATCAAATAAGTGCCTACATAATCCGCAAACTTTAGAAAAAATAGAGCACCTTTATAGTAACAAATTCGGCGGTAAAAATTCGCCACACATTGCTCAGAATTACCAAAATATGGTATGTTTTTGAACAATTGTTTTCTTGATCAGATACATCTCTATTTGCCAATCGCAGGACGTTCGGTCAAGATATTCTCGTCAAAATCAATCTTATTGCGCGTTTACACTTGGGCTTCGAGGTCAAAGTGCCTGCTCTACCAGAATAAGTAACACTGCAGTAACGAAAGGCATATCCTTATCCAAGGGATAATGATGTTTACTGAGAGGAATTTACGAATACAATTCCTACGAATTGGGGTATCCTGCGTAGTAATTCTGAACAATATAACGTTGGTTACAAGCACATTTTACAGTTCACTCGAACTTCGACTGCGTGTAGAAAGTCTCTACAGCGATAGATATAATTCTGAAGACTTTGTTTATCACCGCCATCATTCCGTGGTAAATGCGTATCCGTGTAAATGGTTAGTGTAGTGTTGCGGAGCGTCAGCACTAAATATGTAGCAAGTGACAAAGATGCTCACGTGGGATATGCGGATCTCCCGAGAGATTTTAGAATACTATATAACTTGCATAGAATTGTATCACGTAAGTGAAAAAATAAAATATACTACATAGATCTTCATTAAACAATTCGTAAACACATTTGCACTCATCCAATCTACGAAAACAAACGACACGAAAAACAGATCTTGGGGTACCCAAATACCCTGCGTGAATACAGGAGTTTTAATGCAAATGTATTACGTAATACGCGTGTTGAAATGTTAAAGTTTTTCTCTTTTTCAGAAATTACCTTTTCCTTCATTTTTTGAGAGTAGTGGCGAAGTAAAATAAGGTTTAAAAAATATTTATACAGGGTGTTATGAAATTATTACAATTAACACATAACAGCGCAATATTTCCTTTTCCTCAGTGGGTGAGTGGTTAGCTTACTGAATCCCTTTAATCCCAAGAGCGAGAGTTCGACCCGGGCTCACGTGCATGGATTTTCCCCGGCTCAGGTGCATGGAAGAGTGAAAAATACACGATGTCCATGACAAACCTGCGGCACGTAAAATAACCTAATCCCAGAAGCCCAGAAAAATTATATCCCCCAATAAAATCCCATCGTAATCAGATTCTGTTTTCACTTAGTCGGAAAAAAATTGTAGCTCCTTAACCGATAGAAATTAGTATGAGGCGAGTATTATCCGGGACCGAAAATTCCTATTTTCAATTTTTTCTAATCAAGCACCACGGTATTTGTTTAAAGAATTGTGGGGTTAACTGTGATAAGGATTGTAAAAGGTATTTTTTTGAAGATTTGTCCCACGAAGTAATTTTGAAAGCGATCTAGTGGATTCATAGTGTTGGCCTTTTAGTATACCATCGTGTGTGCCAAAAGTTGCAAACTTATTCTTGCAAACTTGAAGTTTCAAAAATATTCATCATTCAATTAATAATAAGGTATGTATGTTTGTAACTGTGTATAATAAAAGAGTGAGTTAGGAATTTTTGATTCCAAAGAAACGTGATCAGGTTGCACTTCTACCCCATACGTCACATACATTTTTAACTATTTTTGATGAAACAAAGGCAAGATTAAATTAAAACGCCTCAAGAAATGGATGAGTATTTCTGAGATAGTTGTGTCTGTGGGAGTCAGATTTTAGCGCAGGAAGCATTAGGGTGTTAATAAAAACTTTTCAGCAATTTCAGCTCATGACAAGGGTGGCCCATAGGATTAATCTTGAAATGCTCGGGCACCACAAACAACCAACCATGTTTCATTGTTTGAAAATGCTCTGAATGAATGGTGTAAAATAATAATAAAATATTTTTTACTGACTTTGAAAGATCCAGTCAGGTTTTGTATCATAACCAGTATGACAAGTCCCTCATAAAATTCGACGCTCTACAAGACAAAATGTATATATTTCTTAGTTAAATTACATTGTATCCCTTTCTTTTAAAAACAATCAACGTAGTACATACAAATTTCAACTCACATACTACGCATTCCTTATTCAACAACGCAATTAATTCTCCCGTTTTACACAGGTCAAAAAATCTCCTTTTGTCAGCGCGCTCTAGTGGCTAAAGAAAGTTTTCCTAAATATTTAAGTTAAAATGTGCAGTTTGTACGATATTTTGTCTACTTCAATTGTGCTAACATTCTTTCAAAAAATGCATAGTTTTTGGAATATAAGCGAAACACTAATGTTCAATGTAATTTAGCACCTAATGGAAGGTATAGAACCGGCAAGAAAGAACTTGAAATTTTCGTGGGTTGGATATCAGTTCACTGAACTTGCTGGGCGATCTCCTTTAAGCCCTCTTCGATGTATTCTCATCTCGAGAAAACTGCTTAGTTATTTCTTTTTCCCTGCTTACAAGTAAATTATGCCCATGGATTATCTCCAATCATACGGTCAATCATTATATGTGTGAATGTGAATGTGTATATGTGAATCACATAATCCCCTCAAAAATTTTCGTTTTACACGTGAAATAAATTTTGTATTACTGAAATTATTATGGGACATGTATGCAAGGATAGATGATTCAAACGTAAATTATACAATGTGAATAATATAATTTCTCCGCCATGGATATCATGTCAATTCATGTATATTAAGTCAATTCAGTAATATATAATACTCACAAACCCACACTTAATATGCAATAATGATGTTACCCGTCGTTAACAACGGACTGAAAATCTGAACCGTCTATGAAACCTCTAATAGGAGTAAAAGCTCCGCGCTAATGAACGGAAATACATTCTCATTTATCAGCGCTCATTATTGGCTGTTTGTAAGTCTTTGTTGTACTGATAATGAATATGGCAAGACAAACTGACTCTCATCTATTAAAGAAATTAAAAACGTAGGTGTAAATAATTTTAAAAAATGTGAACACTGCTTTTGGAATTTTTAGCAAAAAAACTTCTGAAACACTTAATTTCTTTGACCACCTCTTATTCTAACTTGTTTAAGTTTTTGTTTCATCGTTTCATTAAAAATTAAAAATAGCTGTTGTCGACAATGATTTCGTTAGTACTTAAAGACCTGATTACTTTAGTTGTTATACTGTAGGGTTAGGTAAACGGCCAATTTTTTGTATTTAAACTACTAGTAGTGCTACGACAGAAAACTTCAGTCATCGTTTCAAAACCTCTTAACTAAATGATGTGTACGAGATGCTGTTCTACATTTTCGATCTACATTTGTGATTTACATAGCACAAATGTGTAATCAAGAACTGAAGCTTCTTAAAGAAACTGGACATTCCACCCCCGCCGCACTAAAATATTTTCTATTGATAAAACATACGGCAACGGTAAGTAAACTGAACATTCTACATGTACGTCAATTGTGTCTAAAGACAAAGAAAATGTAATTTCCCATATAGGTGTTGTGGTGCGTTATCGTTGGCATTTTTCATGAAATAATTGTAAACGTTGTCATTGCCAACAAAAGTATTTAATATAATAGCAGCTTTCGATGGCTTAGCCATCATCATCAGTTGTCTGATACAAGAAGAAAAAACAAAACATTAGAACGTGAATACAACAAGATTATGATAAAGGTTACAAATTATGATAAAGGTTAATTAAGCTTTATCATAAAGATTATGATAAAGGTTAATTTTTTTTTAAACAGAGAAACATTTAAAAAAAATTTTTACGTTTCCTATTTCTATTTCATTCGCTTTTCTTTAGTATTAATGACTTAACCCCCCCACTTTTTCTTTCTTCCTGTTTCTAGAATGTTAAATTTATTTCCAAAAAATTTGTAAATTATTTGTAACCTTTATCATAATCTTGTTGTATTCACGTTCTAATGTTTTGTTTTTTCTTCTTGTATCAGACAACTGATGATGATGGCTAAGCCATCGAAAGCTGTTATTTTATTAAATACTTTTGTTGGCAATGACAACGTTTACAATTATTTAATTTCCCATAATTATAAAACGTTTGCTTAGCTACTTTAATATTCTTTTAATATTTGTTAATAATAATATTTATTATTATTATTATTATTTACAAAAGCCGACTTGTCTTTTATTGTAAAAACATATAAACGAAACATTGTACAATTAATTTTCTCGGTAAATGTCTTATTTGAAATCATTCTATAATTTAGTTACATGATTGTCATTCTAAATCGCACACTACACGGTACATCTTTTCTTTTTTATTTTGATATTACTTATGAAAACTTTTAATACTTCGGGAAACTTATTAAAGCACCATTTGAAGTGTTTGAATTTACAATTGCATTAAATTACAAAATACACTTCTAATATACAAATTTACACTGGTGTTATTCAAAGAAAATTATATATTACTTATGTGCGTTTTTTGGAAAATCAGAAATTTAAAAGAGAATGGCATTTGACATTTAAGTTAGGGTATTGCTACATTTGTGCAGGTGGAAATAGCAGTCGCAGAGATAATTTAATTCTCTCACAGCGAACAGAAATTGCCACAAAACGTTTTAGAGAGGGGATATTTAGGAAACTATTGAAATCAGAGGAAGTAAAAGAAGAATTTTAGCTTATAATTAAGTCAGAATGGTAATCCGAGTAATCTGGGACGTCAGAAGAATAATACGTTTTGTTGAATTGTGATTAATCTCAGTTTGATTAGGTGCTGTACGTTTCTTAGTATAAAAATATTGTAAATCATTGTTCAATTTATTTACAATAAATTTAAATGTTTGTCGTTAAAACACATGAAGAGTAGTCACAACTGTGTCTGTAAGTATCGTACGCAGCATAGATACGTATAGACACAGTTGTGGCTACTCTCATGGTCAAGAGTATCTAAAGTTTATTTCATTTCATAAACATTACGAAAAAACATTACATTCAACCAGAAATGGTAACCGTGGATTCTCATATTTAACAAACGAGCAAGATAGTTGTAAATACTGTCAATTATTAATAATTAATTTTGTGGGTGAGATTGATACTGTCTTACAAAGTTAGCAAATGTATTTTTTTCATCGTTTTCGCTTACAAAAGCTTTATTGTATTTAAAGAATTTTACATTTCCTAATCCTCAAAGCCTATCTTTAAGACTCCATATATTTTTTTATACATTTTATCGGTGGATGAGGTCCAGCAACAAAGAACATGCTTAACATGATGAATTCCTTCAAATGTAGTGAACATCTGGGCATTGTGAAGATTAGTAGTACCTTCCAGGTGATATGAATGTTTTAAGAAGACGGGGTAGATCATTGACCAGATAGTTGAGAGTATAAAGAAATGGGGATTGACCGCACAACAGACTTCACTATTCAAGAGCGGGACAGCATACTGTATGAAACGGGACAGGAACACGTTTTTCTATTGCAGTTCTAATTACTAAACACGTGAAATTATTTTTATCTATTCGGAAGATTCGTAAGTGAGTCCAAATGTTCGTGTCATTCGTCCGTTTGAACGATCAGAATTAATTGGTTCATTAGCGTGTACTTGCGAGGGCAGTAGAAGTCTTTCACATTTAGCGGACGGTTCATTTATAATTCGTAGTTTGAGATGAAACCCCTTGTAGTCAGCCGGAAGTTAATTATCACTTCTCTCAGTGAAGGTGTACTAGAAAAAGGAAATTGCATCATAGTCATAGTATGAGATTAAAAATATTTTATATTATATATGTAGTAGTAATATTGTAACATGTATGTGTCTGACATTCCGAACCCTCACGATTCGATCTTTTCCTGTCCACCGTTTGAGGCAATTGAAGAGACATTTGACGCGTCTCGGTCTACTGGTGGGGAACTGACCATTTTACTGTACTAAGTATAGCGTTTATTGAGTATGCCATTTGCTTCACGAATCGATAAACGAGTTTTACAAACGTGACACTGGTTTCTTTTTGACGTGGGGAACCTGTCAATATTTTATGGTGAGAACTGTTAGAAGATACAACATTGTGACCAGCCAGAGGTGCACTTTGAAAAATAATAAGAAACTAGCGGTGTTACAACAGAACACTAACGGGTACGTACATTTTTTATTTTTAAGTTTAAAAAAATTAAATCAAGAAAGCGATGATTTAGACACAAAGTAGGTAAATAAATTAAGACCTTAGACATTATTAGGCATGAAAATTCACGTTTTACGCACTTAAAATAAGATTCAAAATGACTAAACCAGGCAAACAAAACATGTGATATAATAATTAATGTTTCTGGGATCTAAAACATCCTCACAAACAAATTAAATTAGGCACTTTCTATTTTGCAGGAAAGATGTATTTTTTTAAATTTATGGGATATACTAAAATATTTTTATTCATTTTCATATTTAGCAATTTATTATATAATCAATATTTTCCCCAAAAATTCTACATCTATCTGTGTCTATTATCTGTTCAAATCATTTTGAAAGCTGAAAACGACCCTTCTACTAACACAGATTTATAGGAGCAAACATAGTTACACTTCTTATTCCCTGTTTTTCTGGAACGTCTTCACTCCCTCTCTCCCCCAAAAAAACCTGTACCACACGAACCATTTGACCACTGGGCCGTCCTTTGTAAGCGTCAGCTTTCCGACGGGTGGCTTTTACCTGACCTGCGCCTTTCCTCGCCTGGATTACGAAGACTATGCACCGCGGCGATAAGTCTCAACCTGTTAACAGCGCAGCTGCACCAGGAATGGGGGCAATTGCCTAAAACGTACGTGCTGAACGGAGACTTGCGTCAAACATCCTTTCTATGTTGGCTTGCAGAGCTCCTCCTATTTGGTGTGTTGGGTGAGATATTTCGTTGTGTTGTCAATCGTTGCGTTTTCGATCAGATATTTCCGTTTCGGAAAATTTGGGAAAGTATTTGAATTTTCGTAAAAAAATTCATAAATTGGTAACCTAATTACAATATGGTAATTCTTCAAAATTACTTGTTTTAAACAAAGTGCCTTCAGAGGCGCACTCGCCTCTCCCCGCGACTGGCTCCCACCCCAGAGAAGTCTCTCAGCCCACTGAAATTTTGTTTCTCATAAATGCACGAAGTTAACTTTTATCCCCACCCTTTCTCCTCATATGTTCTTGCTCCCTACAACGATCGCGTCGCTATTGGCTAAAGGTGATGGCGTTGTACACTAAATTTGGCCAATAAGCTCCGGCGGAGTAAAGGAATTTTTCATTCTCTCTGTTTGTGTGGTTCGTTGTTCTCCACATAGTGTCCTTCTGTATCGTCTCGAAAATAGGCCGCGTCTGTGAAGGGGCCTCCCGGCTACAGAATTATTGCTTTGGGTTTCCCCGATCACGATGACAGGCGTTTCGAAAATATTCCAGATGTGGCTGCGTCTGGGAGCTTTTCAATATACCCTTTCTTCGGCCGTTCGGTGGGGTGTCATAAACATCCGAAATGGGTCAGGGGATCGTGGCTGTTGCAAGAAGGGGGGCTGCGCGCGTGACGCCGTATGTTTTTCTTCAGTAAAAAAATTCTTAGGTCTACTTTACTCAAGTTAATTTATCTTAATAAATCTGTACCGCTACAGTATGTTCAGCCTGGTGTTGCATTCGGACTTTAGCAGAGAAATGTGGTTCTTACAAGAGTGCTTTTGCCCGAAGGTCATGCCCAAGATTTTACAAGAGTACGTACGACGTATTCGGTGGTTTCCAATTACGAGGGAAGGATTTTCATTTAAAAGTTTTGAGCTTAACTCAGTTTTTCTGGAGTACATTTTAGAACGGGAAACGCAACTGACGTTTATATTTTTACATTTGTAATATGTTAAGACCAAGTGTTTTACAAGTAAAATATTTAATTTATTTATGTTAAATATTCTGTTCCAACTGTCAGCTAGTGTCAAAAGGCGTTCACTTCACCAATTTTGTTTTATTCATTCATTGTTTGAAGTAGTTGATGTAAGTACATAATCTGTGATGTACATTTTTGTTCATGTTTCATGGCCGACTGACAATACTTTCGCCACGTCTATGTTATAGTGACTTGATTAAACATTTTTGATATTTTTTCTGAATTCTGATTGGTAGTTGTGAAGTTTTAATTGTACGAATGAATTCTGACAACAGAACGTCTGAGAGGAAGTAATTTACTATATGTAGGGGTATGACTTATCCACGTTTTCGTTACAAGGCCCCGGCAATAAGAGTTTTTGTGTAGAAAATTAACCGTTTCTTCCCACAGCATTACAATACTTTCTCTACTCTGCAGAAGCAGTAGCTAGAAAGAAAAAATGGCGTAAGGTGTGACAAAAGAACTAAAACCACAAGCAACTGATACACGAATATTAAGAGCGTGGTTGATAATCAACAGAGAACCAAAATATTTCTACCTTTATTGCAGAAGTCTATCATTAACTTCGAAAATATTATTAACCAAAATTTTAAAACAAATTTTATATCACGGTTCCATCATAGTGGCACATCATACTTGAGATTTGTGAAACATTGGCTAGGGCGTGAAGGTTACGTTACACGACTATATTGGACAGGTATTGAAGTTATTCCAGGCTTATGAAAGCTACGAGACACGTAGGAATCTGAGAACTATCAGGGTCTTTTCAGATCTGGTCTCTCATGTTTTAGAAGCAATGAAAAATTCCATTGTGTTTGATTTTGGCATTTTCAAAGACCTTCAATTGTGCACTTCATGCCAGAAATGCGTTAGCATTTCATATGCAATGTATATTAGAAAGTATATGCATAAATTAAAATTCGTTTAATGAGGTGACACAGTACATTTATTTTATACATTTCCACCTAACTAATCGCGAATGACGACATTGTCCATATATGAAAACAAAGTCGCCTCTACTTCCTGTACGAGAATAGGCCTAGGGCTTGTTGGGGGTAGAGTATGATTTATGAGTGGTAGCTTCCAAGCTAATTGTCACAAAATGCGAAATTCATTTAATATTGCAGCGTCAGTTGCCCCTGTTTCGATGCACACGCTTCGTTTTCACAGAGTAAACTGCGGGAAATACCTCCCCAGCTTTATGGCTTTCATTTGATGTTGGTATTGATACACTGCTTTTATCTGGTTAATAATTAATTTTCGAACGCAATGCATCAAAATTAAAGACCATATAAAACCAGAGTGTAATTTCATAATACATAATAGTAACTTGAAGTTTTCATAATATATACGAATAAACATTACATGTATTTTACACAATTAAATAACTATAATGGGGTAAATATTAACAGGACGAACAAAAATTAATATTCATAGATAATTGCCAACGACTGACTAATGTGGAGCAAATGTTTCATGAATGCGAACTATTGTTTCCATCAAACATGAATGCGAAAAACTGTCTATTCCCAAACATATATTGATATATTATACAAACAAAATTATATTATGGGCCGTATTAATGGAAATAGATGTCATATGATTAAATGCTTGAAAATTATGAACTCCCACATCGAGAACACATTTCTCTCATAATACCACAATTTTTTAAGTAAACTAACGGTCGAAATTGCATTCAATGCACTCATTTTGAAAATGCATCATCGAGAAGCAAAGTGGGCATCTTTTCCCTAGCATTGCAGCTCCGGAAGTTGTAAGACAACCCTGAAGAAATAGAATTAGAATTGTCAGAAAATTGACTTTGGGTACTTCGCATTTTAAAGGCAAGTCTTGATATCGCGAAGAGTTTACCCCATTACAGTCGGGTAGGTTTATTTGAAACAAATATCTTTCCTTTTTATTAGGGACAGTAACAAATAATATATGAGTAACTTGAGCTGTTGTTCCTAGCAACCACGTCTACTTTCATGAGTGGAATACCTTACTTTACATACTCCCACGTAACCCAAAATTTCCGTCGAGGCATCTTGCGGGAGGAAAGCAAGGACACCTCTCCTCTCGTTTACGAAGGTAAATCTAAATATCCCCCAAATAAATTTCGTCGGAAATATTAGATTTAGATTTTATTCGGTCAAAAAAACAGTAAAACTGTATGTGACGTAAGGGGGGAAGAGATTATCTGCGCACGTTTTCTTGAGTTCCATAATCCCTTCCCGTCATTTTAACTATAGATAGTTGAAAGGTGAGTAAAAGTTTAACACAAATTATAAAAATAAAATTAAAAAATAGTAAGATTAGCAATATTTGAAAAATAGTAATTTTCGTTTCTGAGTTCTAGCAAACTTATGTGCATCGGTACACGAATTGCAAGTATGATTTTTCTGCATTGCTAACAAAATAGCAACTCGCCCCTACCTGTACTCTTACCATTACAAGCAAGAGGAGAGTTCAACAAAACGTGCGCATAGTGAAGCTAAACTTACGTCCAGAAGCAAAACAACATCTCAACATTTGCTCAATGGATCAGGAAACTGGACAAAACACTGATCGAGATGTGGTTCATTGACCTGGAACTAAAGTACATTATTTGTTACAAACATATTAAGTCTTTTAAAAAATTATACAATACAAATGTAAACTAATTTATTATATATCACTATTTTGTCAAAATTCTTTTTGATAATCTGTATAATCTCTAATTGTATAGAAACAGTTATGCTTCAGAAAATATTAGCAACCATTAATGAGAAATTCTGGAAATATCCTCACCGCATTAGTTTGTGACACGAAAAATGTTTATAACACTACACATCATTGGATGGATTTCTTGAGATACTTCAATGGATTTCCATGATCCCTTCTAAATTTTCTTTTATCGAATAATTAAACCGAAAAAGCTAATTCCGTAGTCCGCGTTTTTGACCAGTTCAAAATGCCATTAAGATCACTGTATTTTTTTTGTTTTTCGTGTACGTAGTATTGAGAGATATTATATTGCAGCAAAAAATTGTAAGTAATTGTGAATGTAATTGTGACAATACGAAAAAAATGCATAAATTATATTTTCTCAAAAATATGTTCAATTTCATTAAAACCTCCAAAATTCCAAATTATTCAAATATTTTACTTTTTTAAGCGTCGGGAACGTTCTAGGAATGGTGACGTCCATGTAGTCTGGTGGTGTGGGACTGCTCAAACGCAATAATTTGGGCAATTCTGCCCTTCATGGCCGGTCTAGCGTCCGCCTAGACCTACTCGTAGTCGCCCGTGTGCCAATCGCCTTCCGCGAGACTAGAGTTGCTCGACCCGATCACCTCCCCTCCGTTCCTTCTCGTGCGTCGGATTGACTCGACAAACCAGGGCCCCATCGGCTGCCCGCAGACAAGTGCTAGGCCAGGGCATGTCAAGTAAGCCACCCACTTGAGCAGTCCTCAACCAGTAGATACGTACTTTGCTTGTGGAACCTATGTGCATGAATTCCAATTACAGCGCGGACATTTGGAAGCATTAATTTTGTTAAGTGAATATCGTGACCACAGTTTTGATGACGCTGTCAAAAGCGAGCAATATAGCCTACTAAAATGATGAATTAAATCCTAACAATGTGTCACATTTACTCTAATAATGCATTCCATTTCGAGAAGAAAACACCCAGACGAAAATAACCATCACTGTGCATTCATGTAGCATATTTTATATCATGTGGCTAATGGAGCTTGAACTTCGCAAATCGACTTCAACGTTTCCGCGCACGCGCGAGTGCAGGAGAAACCGGCAGCTTTTCGCTTCGAATCGCGGTAATCACGCTAAAGAGACGCGCGCCGCCGCGAGCAGGTCGAATTGCGGGCGCCCGCGGGTGCGCTTTAAGCCCACGCAACCTACGCACGCGCCTAATTGAAAGTCGATGACCGCGAGGCCGCGCCCACTGCTGCAGCCTCGAGGTGGCCCTCGTCATTACGCCCACCCTACGGCACCCGCCCACGTGCGTACGGACGTAAACAATTAACATTCATTGTCACTCCAAAAACTAGTCAACCTTATCGTGTACCAAATACTTTCACCAAATTCTCCATTGTATAATTAACGCGGCATTATTCCTGTCTCCGTTCATTTTCTCCTCTTATCCTCTAGCTTCTAACCTCAAATTCAACAGATTCCTTCAGTTCGAGGTTTGAAAAATGACTAACAAAATTCTCACCTTAATCGTCTTAAATAGTCTTCCATGTTAGTTGTTTAACCCTCCATAATTGTAGTTCAATCATTGTGACTTTATACATGTTAATTAAATAACTCGTGTATTAATTAAAATATCAAAACTGATGTAAATATTCAACAAATAATAATAACAGCTTAATGCCTTCTGGCCAAACGAATATTTGTATATACCTAACAAACGGGGTTATTGAATATGAGTGAGCTTTGAACCATCAACATCGTATGTTCCGCCTGCAGGAAGGTCATTAAAAAATCTGAAAGCATGTCGTCGAAGCTGAAAACTTTTCTAAACGTATTTTCATGTATTGAAATGTCATGCAGAGCTTTGTTCAAGTACGTTCTTACAGTATCTGACATTGGGCTTACCAATCAAATGTAATAGCTCATAATGTTATACTTTCGTCTCCAAATCCCAACATTCAATGGCCATTCATGTTACCACCACACAGGATATAAACTAGTAATATTGCAATCTCAAAATTGCAATAGCTATAAAAAATTACTTGCAGTTATAGATGATGGGAATAGTTAGATTTTAGTACAGACCCCTTTTTAACGCTTTTTTTGTTAATATGCCCAAAAATGCACATAAACGATCACCCGAAAGCTGTTCGTCAGTATTACCCTCTAACTCTAATATAAGATAATTTTCAATTAGTTCCGAAATTTCTGTAACTATATTTGATTCTTCCCCAGATTTGCTTAGCACTCCCATGCTTTTGTCTCCTAATTTTTAATGAGTTTAAAACTCCACAAACTCAGTCTGATTTGTTTTCATTTTTACTTCTGCAGATTGTCTATTAATCGTTTTGTAGGCAAAACTTTATAAACATTAAAATGTGGCTATTTTGTATGTTTATATGAATAAGGCGTTATTTAAAAATAATAGGAATAAGTTGTTTGATACATTCATTTGAAAATTGATATTTGCACGCTTAAGAACGTAAATCGTAAACAAAAAGACGCATTCAGATGCGCTTTCATTCTGTGGCATTACTCCTAATTGTTTTTTCTGAATCCACTGAAAGTTCTACGTACGTAGATTTTTGCAAATTTATAATTTAAAAATGGTAATGTGGATGAAATATTTTACTTCTTATAAATAACTTCATAGAAGCGCCATAAATTGTCAGACCTGCCGCGCGATCCACTCGGTATTGTTCGTAGAGTCGGCAACAATCAGTGTTGCCATCCTAATGGAACAAACTCGTGGTGTTGTGGAGTGAAAATTACCCCCGGGTGCTGGGGTTGAATCAACACCACCTAGATAGATCTATCATGGTGACACTGGTTTAATTCTCGATCGACTCAATACGATCGCAGCACTGCAACATGCATGAAGATATTTTTGGAAATTTGTTTGAGTTTTCTCGCAGGACCCGAAAACAAATGTTTAGTTCCCCTTCAGGAGACAGAGACGCATCGAATGACACCTCGATTAGTCGGAAAGCGGTCGCACGGAAGTTCCGGTAGCACGAACGGACGGATACTGGCAATTACTTAAATATATCTTGGGATTAGCGAAGTGGTTAGACGAAAAAAAAGTTGTTGCAGAAATATAAAATTGATTGTGTAAATCCCCGTCTCAATGAGCAGTACGTGCATAAACATAAACACAGTGCTACACCGCCATATAAATCAATCTGACTGTTTACAATGATTTCCATATCAGATTAAGGGAAAATGTTACCGTTGCATATTTACAACAGATTTGCAAACGTTTTCATTTTCGCTTACATGACTGGAAAGGACACATGCCTCAAATGGAAACTCGCCATGAAAAATGAATAATTATATTATTTTCTTTATAACCAGAATACACAAAGAATACAATAATACAAATATAATTACGCTTTTCGAAGAAAT
This sequence comes from Gryllus longicercus, assembly GCA_038098605.1. Lineage (NCBI taxonomy): Eukaryota > Metazoa > Arthropoda > Insecta > Orthoptera > Gryllidae > Gryllus > Gryllus longicercus. The sequence goes on along the minus strand of JAZDUA010000253.1, from coordinate 2,018,332 downwards.
AGTTTGTCTTAAAGTTTGTTTGAGATTTTGAGTAGATCAGCAACAAACACGTCATATTTTGTTTTTTAATATTCATGTTTCCGCAAGCAACAGTACCATCAAGCGGGGGGGGGGGGCGTTGAACATACTCTTAGTGTGAATTGGCATAATGAAGATATGTGCTTGACAAAGGTGGGAGCCCATGTGCGGGTGATTCAAAACACAAGCGCTATTCGCGGCCGCAGGAAACGCACGAGACCTCGATTGGATGTCCTTAATTATGGCGGCACGAGAGCTGCACATGAACAAGGCTGACGCGGGGGGAATGGGGACGGGCGGGGAGGGGCGGGGAGGGGCGGGGAGGGGATGGGCGGGGCGAGAATAAGAGTGTGGGACGGGCGGGAGCGCGGGAGGGGCCGGCGGCCGCTTGGGGATCTGGCGGGGAGCGAGCGGGGGCCGGGCGGGGAAGAGTCGGAGCGAGCTGAGCGGCAACGGCGGTGAAGGGCGAGGCCAAGTAGGAAAGGGCGGAGAAGGGGTGGGGCGGAGCTGAGCGAGGGTGAGACGGAATTGTATTTAGGGGAGAAGGGTTGGAAGGGAGGGGACGGGTGAAGCGTTGTGAGCGGGTATGGCGGTGAAGGCCGAAGTGGAGCTGAGAGAGGGGGAGTGGAGAAGAGGTGGAGTGGCGGTGAGAGGGGAAGGGCGTGCGAAGGAGGGGAAAGAACGGAGCCAGGGAGGAAGGGGCAAGGGCAAACGGGCGGGAACTGGGGAGGGAGCGAGAGTCGGGAGTTGTGACCTAGCTCTGTTCAGTATCGATTACAGCGTCAGCGACAAACATTAGGCGCGATCGTGCGAGATAGGCCATTTCCTGCGCGAGCGAGGAGCGCGCCGCCGATTGCAGGTACAAACGAGTCCGAAATAAATTATCGATTTTCCATCACGAGTGTTGACTTGCTCGTGTGCCATATGATGCTCTGAATGTGACAGTGGTGACAGTTTGTGAACAGAAATGATTGACATTTCCTGACTACACAGAATAGCGAAACAATGTTTGAAAATGTTCCAATATTTTCATCGGACGGTATTCAATATTACTCAGATGAAACGAAATGACTTTACAATGTACTCAATATTTAGAATGTACTGATGCTTTCAGAAATCTTAAAATCTTTAAGTTATCTTGTAGGATTAAAATCTAGATAAACATTAACTATTTTCGAAAAACTTATATTATTCTTAAGAAAATAAACAATAGATTAAATACACCAACTAAAACAACTGTAAGAAAATGTGTTTTTCGTATCCTCTCTTAAAACCCGTATTTGGCAGAGAATTTATACGCCACAAAGGTGAGCTTCGCCGGCCTAGGCCAAGAATGAATTTTAGAACGCGACTACCATGGCATCGTCCAGTAAACAAGACAATGTAGTTCCAGTAAACAATATAGGTGTTGTGGTGCGTTATCGTTGGCATCTTTCATGAAATAATTGTAAAGGTTGTCATTGCCAACAATGATGGCAATGACATTGTTGGCAATGACAACCTTTACAATTATTCCAGTAAACAAGACAATGACTGTTGACACATTGGCAAAGAATATTTATTATTTTTCGAATTCATAATGTTTTAACTTATTTATTGTTAACATTTATACAAAAAACAAAGTTTCATGTATTATGAAATATTGTACCTGGAACTGTTATGTCTTTTGTGCATTGAGCACTCGTGCTAGAAGTTTCAACAGAAATACCAAACACAGTTTCATGTTTCTCTCTTTTCCATTTTAAAAAAGCGTTCATACTCTTTTTTGTGTGAATCCTTTGATTTTTGACGAAGTATACACTGAGTAGTAACTTCATCTTCCTCAATTATAATCTCTGGAATATCGCACTCCATACTTACGAAACAAATCGCCAAAACCAGCCACAGATTCTACAGGCTTTAATAATTGCGACAGTACTGAGAACTTCAGAGTCGATAATTTAGAAGAACATCTGAATCTATACGACGAAACCGCATGGTATAATTGAGTTCTTTCTAAAAATTCGAACCTAAAATTGGAGATGAGTATACGAAAAATAGTTGTATGCAACTCGGTCAAAATTGAATGATTTTAGCGTCTGTTAGCTTACCAACCTCAGCTCCGCCTCGACTCGGTTGGTAAACAATCAAAATCATTCATTTTTTGGCATTGATTAATAAATAACTACGTTGGCTAGCCACAAGAAAAATAACTGTTTGGATTACTACTTAATTAAATATGGGAAGACGACACATCTGTGTCATGAGAAGTGGGAGAGGTACACAAAATAGAAAAAATAGAATTCATGATGAAAATCTCATTATTAATTCTATTTCTCCATTGGGTTAACCTTGCCCACTTCTCATAACACAGGTGTGCCATCTTCCAGTGTTTGATTAAGATGTCGCTGCTTTTTACTTCTGCCCAAAGCGTGTCGGCAGCCCGCTGAACACACAAGCTTCACAGTTTGCATCTCTCCCTCCAGAAGACCCGGCCGTAGAGAGAGGACATGCTTCATTCTTTTTAAGATCGGAAAAACTAGTTGTGCCACAGTATGGCAAATAATTTAATATACTAGATAGTCTTCTACTCCATTTATTCTACAGTAAATGTAGGAATACACCAAAAATTCAAACTTACCAAATTTTCAAAACTTCTGGCTTAATAATGAAAATTGGACCCAATACATCTTTTTTTAGTTTATTTATTTAAGGTCGCTTTTCAACAACTGAGTCATAAGCGACCACGAGAATCAATTTATAGTTTACACAAGAATATACATTTCTTACAGTTATACCACTATACAATTACATACAATTCACACAAACATAAATGGTCAAAATGTATTAATATTGTGTGTACTTACATAATTGAGATGGATACACACATTTATTTATTTACATTACACAAGTTCTTGATATTAACAACATTATTGAAGTATTATTGGATAGGAGATATAGGTAAAGGAGGGTCTTTGTATTAATGTATCATTTTTCTGATGTTTTTAAAAGTTGTAAGACTTTTATACATTCTTCTGGGGAGGAGAAAGAATTATATAGAGAGTCTTTTAAATTTATGGACTGTCTTGTGGGCTAGTTCAGGGCACTCCAGAATAATATGGGATGTAGATACTAGGGATCCACATTTAGGACAGGGTAATGAGTCAGCTTTTGTCATTAGGTGAATGTGTGAGAGGTTAAAGTGGCCAATACGTAGTCTGGTAATTTGCACTTGTTGAATTCTAGTGAGTTAGAGTTTAGGGAGGGCGGATTAAATAACGGATTTGCTTACGACGTGAAGGTTGGAGAAGGTAGTCAGCCATTTTTCATTCCATTGTTTCTTCACCATATCCAATACATCTTTATAAATGTATTTCACACTATTCTTACATGAAATTTAAAGAAAAAAGTGGAGCTATTTCTGATAAACTTTCAAAAATATCTCAGGGGCTCCATGTAAAATATCCTCAATTTAAAGGACTTTTTTCAAAATGGCAAGCGTCGTGTCGAAAAAATGCTACAAATAGTTTTTGCACTAGTGCTGCATACAGACGGGCAGACAGGCGGGCAGACAGCCAGACAGGCGGGCAGACAGCCAGACAGGCGGGCAGACAGCCAGACAGGCGGGCAGACAGCCAGACAGGCGGGCAGACAGCCAGACAGGCGGGCAGACAGCCAGACAGGCGGGCAGACAGCCAGACAGGCGGGCAGACAGCCAGACAGGCGGGCAGACAGCCAGACAGGCGGGCAGACAGCCAGACAGGCGGGCAGACAGCCAGACAGGCGGGCAGACAGCCAGACAGGCGGGCAGACAGCCAGACAGGCGGGCAGACAGCCAGACAGGCGGGCAGACAGCCAGACAGGCGGGCAGACAGTCAGACAGGCGGGCAGCCAGCCAGACAGGCGGGCAGCCAGCCAGACAGGCGGGCAGCCAGCCAGACAGCCAGGCAGGCGGGCAGACAGCCAGACAGCCAGGCAGGCGGGCAGACAGCCAGACAGCCAGGCAGGCGGGCAGACAGCCAGACAGCCAGGCAGGCGGGCAGACAGCCAGACAGCCAGGCAGGCGGGCAGACAGCCAGACAGCCAGGCAGGCGGGCAGACAGCCAGACAGCCAGGCAGGCGGGCAGACAGCCAGACAGCCAGGCAGGCGGGCAGACAGCCAGACAGCCAGGCAGGCGGGCAGACAGCCAGACAGCCAGGCAGGCGGGCAGACAGCCAGACAGCCAGGCAGGCGGGCAGACAGCCAGACAGCCAGGCAGGCGGGCAGACAGCCAGACAGCCAGGCAGGCGGGCAGACAGCCAGACAGCCAGGCAGGCGGGCAGACAGCCAGACAGCCAGGCAGGCGGGCAGACAGCCAGACAGCCAGGCAGGCGGGCAGACAGCCAGACAGCCAGGCAGGCGGGCAGACAGCCAGACAGCCAGGCAGGCGGGCAGACAGCCAGACAGCCAGGCAGGCGGGCAGACAGCCAGACAGCCAGAAGGGCGGGCAGACAGCCAGACAGCCAGAAGGGCGGGCAGACAGCCAGACAGCCAGAAGGGCGGGCAGACAGCCAGACAGCCAGAAGGGCGGGCAGACAGCCAGACAGCCAGAAGGGCGGGCAGACAGCCAGACAGCCAGAAGGGCGGGCAGACAGCCAGACAGCCAGAAGGGCGGGCAGACAGCCAGAAGGGCGGACAGACAGCCAGACAGCCAGAAGGGCGGGCAGACAGCCTGAAGGGCGGACAGACAGCCAGACAGCCAGAAGGGCGGACAGACAGCCAGACAGCCAGAAGGGCGGACAGACAGCCAGACAGCCAGAAGGGCGGACAGACAGCCAGACAGCCAGAAGGGCGGACAGACAGCCAGACAGCCAGAAGGGCGGACAGACAGCCAGACAGCCAGAAGGGCGGACAGACAGCCAGACAGCCAGAAGGGCGGACAGACAGCCAGACAGCCAGAAGGGCGGACAGACAGCCAGACAGCCAGAAGGGCGGACAGACAGCCAGACAGCCAGACAGGCGGGCAGACAGCCAGACAGCCAGACAGGCGGGCAGCCAGCCAGACAGGCGGGCAGCCAGCCAGACAGGCGGGCAGCCAGCCAGACAGGCGGGCAGCCAGCCAGACAGGCGGGCAGCCAGCCAGACAGGCGGGCAGCCAGCCAGACAGGCGGGCAGCCAGCCAGGCAGGCGGGCAGCCAGCCAGGCAGGCGGGCAGCCAGCCAGACAGGCGGGCAGCCAGCCAGACAGGCGGGCAGCCAGCCAGACAGGCGGGCAGCCAGCCAGACAGGCGGGCAGCCAGCCAGACAGGCGGGCAGCCAGCCAGACAGGCGGGCAGCCAGCCAGACAGGCGGGCAGCCAGCCAGACAGGCGGGCAGCCAGCCAGACAGGCGGGCAGCCAGCCAGACAGGCGGGCAGCCAGCCAGACAGGCGGGCAGCCAGCCAGACAGGCGGGCAGACAGCCAGACAGGCGGGCAGCCAGCCAGACAGGCGGGCAGCCAGCCAGACAGGCGGGCAGACAGCCAGACAGGCGGGCAGACAGCCAGACAGGCGGGCAGACAGCCAGACAGCCAGAAGGGCGGGCAGCCAGACAGCCAGAAGGGCGGGCAGACAGCCAGACAGGCGGGCAGACAGCCAGACAGGCGGGCAGACAGCCAGACAGGCGGGCAGACAGCCAGACAGGCGGGCAGACAGCCAGACAGGCGGGCAGACAGCCAGACAGGCGGGCAGACAGCCAGACAGGCGGGCAGACAGCCAGACAGGCGGGCAGACAGCCAGACAGGCGGGCAGACAGCCAGACAGGCGGGCAGACAGCCAGACAGGCGGGCAGACAGCCAGACAGGCGGGCAGACAGCCAGACAGGCGGGCAGACAGCCAGACAGGCGGGCAGACAGCCAGACAGGCGGGCAGACAGCCAGACAGGCGGGCAGACAGCCAGACAGGCGGGCAGACAGCCAGACAGGCGGGCAGACAGCCAGACAGGCGGGCAGACAGCCAGACAGGCGGGCAGACAGCCAGACAGGCGGGCAGACAGCCAGACAGGCGGGCAGACAGCCAGAAGGGCGGACAGACAGCCAGACAGGCGGGCAGACAGCCAGACAGGCGGGCAGACAGCCAGACACCCAGACAGGCGGGCAGACAGGCGGGCAGCCAGACAGACAGGCGGGCAGACAGACAGACAGACAGGCGGGCAGACAGACAGACAGGCGGGCAGACAGACAGACAGGCGGGCAGACAGACAGACAGACAGGCGGGCAGACAGACAGGCGGGCAGACAGACAGTGGAATAACGAACGGACACACAGACGGACGTGTCAATAAAAATATTTTTTTTCTTTTAGGGAACCTCAAAACGTGCATTTTCATTGAAACCTCGAAATCGGTTCTTCGTAGCATTACACAACTTTCTCTATACTACAGACATTATGCGTACTACATATGTTACTCCCCAAGGAAGTATAAACGAGACAAAATTAACTTTGAACAAAATTATCCGTTTTAATATGTAATGAACAGTTCAAATCAAAGTAAGGTCACATTTCTTCATGCAAATCAAGGCTCAAAAGGAAAATGTCAGCGTAGACAATTAATGTACATTGTGACATTTGAGATTGATCTAAAGATCCTTTTACTCTCGCACGTTGTTAATACATACGTACTATAGATAATATTATGTAATGCTCCAACAAAAAACAGCGTTTTGTTGGCAAAATATAGGTATTGTAAGCCCCTCATATATAAAAAAGTGGGTAATTACGGTTTTATTCCTAATTAATGTTATAAATTACTTTTTCTAACAAGTTAGGTAGCCAGTATGCAAGTTTTGTGGGTCCTTAATACCAAAAAATTGGTTTACGGGAGAAAAAGTACGTCCATGAACAATACTAACTATTACATCCAAGCATGATTTATACCAAAATTGATATTTTCCAATAGCTCATAATAATATGCATCAAATTAACTCTACTTCACGATATTTTGCTAAAAACTCCTTATTTTCACCGGTCAAAATTATTCGAAATGCACAAATGATCAAACTTTCTTTGAAACCTTCTCACCACGCAAAGATGAACAAAAACCCAAAGAAATATATTGCTATCAACCTAAAAGCCCACCCTTATAGATGCATTATGAAAACTTGAAAAATCCTACACAGCTGTAAATGTTTGGGGTGTTAAAAAGATATGAAGCAAACTGCTATTTATTTATATGCTTCACTGTTTGTAGATAACTTTTATTGCTTTATTTTTTATGTACTATTATTTGAAGCTTGTAATTAGTGTAAATATGGAAAAAGAAGCCGGAACCTCATCGAAATTTTCAATTTCTATGATGTGATTTACAATGGCACTTTTTGTAAAAATGCCCATTAAGTGTTATGAACATTTAAATATACTATAAAAATAGTTATAAGTTTCGTTTTGGTATTTGTAACGCTAGAAAACGACATCCTGACTTTAGATGCAGTAGAGTCACTTGTAAATCCTCATTTTACTGTTCTAGAACATTTCGTATTTGCACGACGCACTTAGGCTTATCCCAGACGCACAAAGCAGTATACGACACAGATGTCACAGCAGATCTGCGCTTTCATCCGCTAGGCGAAGAGACTTATCGCGCAAGCCACGGAGTCAGCGCAGTTTCCGAGCGCAGCGAAATAACTGGGTCCTCGGCGCGCAACGCTCCGCTCGCTCTTGTTTCTAGAACACTCGACGCGCGGCAAGCGGCAGCAGAGACTGGGGCGGGCTTGGGAGGAGGTGAGGGAGACAGAGAGGCGGTGCAGCCATTTCGGACCGACGGAGAAAGTGGAGCGAGGCAGACAGGGGCGGAGCGGAGGCTGAGAGTGAGAGTGAGAGTGAGAACAGAAGGGGAAGGGTGAGAAGCTGGAGCGGGGGAAGAACGAGAGAGAATGGCAGGAACGACGGTGGGAGTGGGGGCAGTAGTGTGAAATGGGAGGGAGGAAAAGGGTGAGGTGAAAGGTGGAGATAAAGGTCAGAAGAGGGGATAAGAGGAGTGGGCAGAGGCTGAGGGGAAGGAGGAGAGGGGGAAGGAGGTGGAGGGGGAAGGAGGTGGAGGGGAAGGAGGAGAGGGGGAAGGACGAGAGGGGGAAGGAGGAGAGGGGGAAGGAGGTGGAGGGGAAGGAGGAGAGGGGGAAGGAGGTGGAGGGGAAGGAGGAGAGGGGGAAGGAGGTGGAGGGGAAGGAGGAGAGGGGGAAGGTGGCAGTTGGGTGGGGGCAGAAGATGGTCCGTTGGGCGGTAGAGAGAACCAGGAAGAGGGTGAGTGTGGGGGTGTGGTCAAGGGCGGAGGGAAAGGTCAGAGGAGGGGGCGGGAAGAGGCGTGGAGGAGGGAGGAGGAGAGTGGCGGGTAGAGTTGAAGAGTGGAGGCGGACTGCACGCGGCAGAGGTCGGAAGGGTCCCCCGCGCCTAGTCGACGCCACAGTGCGCGTAAAAACGGCGCTGTCAAATCCGCTGCCGCCGCGGCCGCTGGTCCGTTTGCGAAACGGCCCATTTGTATGCCCGGGAAGCGCAGTTTCCGAGCGGACGGCGCTTGGGGTCGCACTTGCTGCGGACGTGTTGCGGTGCGGCGCGGCGAGGTGGGCGGGGCGAGGCGGGGACAGGATGAGGGAGGTGTATTTGTACGTAAGAATTCCCTATGCGAACTCCATTCATCATAATGCCAGTCAAGTCGACGCGAAAAAACATTCCGTTCGATGTACCTCATTTAACATTTTAGAATTTTCCTCCTTAAGTAACCCAAGCGGAATGTACGTATTTAAACAGACGGATATGTTTGACCCACCAGTGGATGTTTAAACGCAGCGAGTGTTGGAGGCGGGTTAGTCTTACGCATGGTGGAAAGAGAGAGGTGAGCTAGTTCGGGGCACCGATTTTTCTCGTCCTGCGGCACCAGTTTACGTAACCAACTATGTGATCGCAACACGGTAACCGTTTGAAAAGCTATACTAGACGCTCGCCTACATGTTGCATGGAGAGCGGAGGTGTAGAAGTATTAAGAAACATTTTGAAAGTGGCATAAAGTGGCCATTTTCAACTGTGATCATCCAGAAATTACGTGAAGGTATAATTAAAATAAAAGGAGCAATTTTCTAATTTCAATGGCTTATAACAAGGAGATAATTTTGATACCTGGTTCCATTTAAAGTTCCCGTAAAATTGTGAGGCAAACTGCCTGAAGCTCCTTGACTGAAATCGGGCACGATCCGCAGTAGCTCATCCAAAGACGCCAAAAAATTCAAACTTACCAAATTTTCAAACCTTTCCACCATTCTCTTATGTAAGACGGCAAGGGAACTTGATGGGTAGTGGGCCTGAGTGTGATCATATATAAACTAAAGTAGGTTTGAGAGGTGCAGGCATGGAAAAACTTCGACACTTCATGCTAACGCACGAAAATATTATGACACATCGAATAATTCTATACAAAACTGTGAATGAAATATTTAAACTTGAATGCACTACTTTTTTAATTTTTTCGTTGCTCTACATTGGATTTTACTACATGGTATAAAGCATTATAATAATGTGCTGCTGCACCAGCAAGAGAGTACAAATATATATTTCTGGCACCATTTAATTATTAGAAATGTGTATAAATTAAATTAAAATAATACATTAGTGAACAAATTTGCGCATATGTGTAATGGAATGCGAATCCTTCAATTCCGTTACAAAGTGCAAATGGAAATTAAGTTTATTTATAAAAGTCAACAATTATTAACATTTTTTCAAATATGTTTTTATTTCCCCTTTACTTGTTCTTCTTGCTATTGCTTTCAAAAACAAAAACGAGTCGCCAATAAAAGATACAGTTTGTAAGCATATCTAAAATTTTAATGTTTTTCCCGTTTTTCCGCCAAAAACGATGCTCGCGTAGAAGTATCTCTTTTGTACCAGGCGCTGAGCTAAAATACTCCGAGAAACCTGTTGTTGTTGTTGTTGGCCAACGCCCACCCTTGGCATGTTTGCCATTTGGTGACGCGTCGATCAGTATAGACGCGCAGACTTTCCCCTCAGCTTGTAGGGATCCGCACGTCCATAATGGTCAAGCGCGTAGGTGGCGAATGACTGAGCTCATTTAGCGTTACCCAGGGCACTCGTGTGGTAGACCACGGACGCGAGCATCTTTGTCCCCGCTTGAATTAATAATAATAATAATAATAATAATAATAATTATTATTATTATTATTATATATTAATTATATATAATATAATATATATATATAATATAAATAATATATATATATAATATAATATATATATAATATAATATATATATAATATAATATATAATAATAATAATAATAATAATAATAATAATAATAATAATAATAATAATAATAATAATAATTATTATTATTATTATTATTATTATTATTATTATTATTATTATTATTATAGGAAGTGATCGTGGACTTTTTGAACCATCCCAGCATTCGCCTTATGACCGAGGGAAACTACCAAAACCCCGGGCGGGATGGCCGAACCGGGAATCGAACCCGGACCCGATTGCGAAGTCACCGCGCTGCGCACTGAGCCACTTTGCTCGGTACGGGAAATTTTATGTCTGTTACTAGCTAACAGGTTAATGACAATGAAAGAATAAGTAATGTGATTTTTTAAACCACATCAAAGTCGATTTTAATGGAGCTCTTCATTAAAGAGTACGGACAATGAATTAGCAAAATGTTGGGATACGATACATTCTGCAATCCCGCCAAAATTGAAACAAAAGTTGAAATGAACAAATACTTTGATTTTTTTTGAATTGCGATACTCACATACGCATCTCCATTACATTTAAAATACACTGTCGATTGAACGTCATCGGAGGTTGAGAATTTCGCTCTTTTAGCTCTTTGGTAGTATGTCATTGAGGTTATCGTTCGTAGAGATATTTTGTTTCAAGCAATAGAGAAAACATTAAAATTATGCTCTATTAATAAAGGGTTGTGCAGAGAGATTAGCATGATGTCAGTCACGTAGTACAGGTACCCTCTATACACACGTACAACATAATGTGGAGTAAAGTGGAGGAAGGATATAATGTGGAGGAAGGACGGCCATTTGCAGTTATGGTTTGTGGGCATAACACCGCTCTTTTACTGTGGAATCGTACTTAAAAATAACAATCCCATTACTGTTCAAAGAATCTTTCGTCGCCATGTGAGGCTGAGACGTCACGAGAAATCTCCTGATCACCGAACAATTGCATAGTGGGTGAACCAATTTCGTATGAATGAATCTAATGCACAATGTAATGGTAGTCATTTGCCCTGTAAAATATTCATGTCAGAAACGGTGACGTGTCTATAATAACTAAACGACATACTATTACCTATGTTTTCAAGGTATTTTCGAATAAATAATTGTACAACTTAAAATATGTGGGACTTTTTAAATTCTACTATTTTTTATGCGTAACTCGGCACATTTTAAATATAATTTCCCAATTTTTATTCTGTTAAAAGAATAATCAGTAACAAAACTCGTAGGAACTTTTTCCTCTCATTATTTTCTTCATTCCCACGTGGAAAAATTAAGTATAATGATCGAAATTGAAATTTCAGCATTGCATGTTTAAGTAGAGTTGAAGGATTGGGTAGAAACAATTAAGCCACAATGACCACAACAAACAAATATTTGCAGTGTTATTAAAAAACTTATTTAAAATGTATTTTGGCAAAGTATTTAAAAACTAAATTTAAAGTGTTTTTCTCAACCCTGCCTATGGTGATAAGACTTGCCAAGTTGGATATCTAAACACATTCTGATAAACAATAACAGTTTATGAACACAAAACAAACAGGCCATAGCATAGTCTATTTACGTGAAGTACAATAATAGTCCTGGTGAATGCCGAGGTCGTTGCAGAGAGAAGTGCAGAAATAACACTGGCCGTAGGGAAGCGGAGTCGTATAAAAATCAATGTAGCCATTAACGCAACATATCCGGATGCCGTGAATTCGTAAGATATGTATTCATCTATACACCAGGCACGGCAAACCGCAACCGCGCGAAATACTTGTCCTCCCAGCGCCGCTTGGAGCAAGGGCAAATGTCCCTACACCATTTCGCTCCAAATACAAAAAGGAGCGCAAGTTGAAGCAGCATGAGGGGAGGAAAAGTGATTGGTACAAAAATATGTTTGCCAGATTTTTTCTATCAAACAAACAAGATTTGTTTTATTACTGCTTCATGTTTATTACTTTTTACTGTTTCATGTTTATTTGATCTTCACTTATTATTTTTTCACGTTTATTTTCTTTTTCAATTCCATATTATTTAAACAGATTTGTCATGTATCAGGAATATGTTTAAATGATGTTTTTTTTCTTTAATTTTATTTGCTACCTTCCAAGAAGCCCCCTTGAGCTCTTACTCTGGTCCAGCGCTTCTTCACGAACGGAATGCATCCTGAAAGTTTTTGTCGGTGTATTCAGTACCACTTTTGATTCCCTTTAATATTTTCTATAGTGTGAAATACTCGGGCCTTCCACTTGATTTTAAATTTGGGGAAAGAGAAAGAAATGGTGTGGAGCCGAGTCGGATGAATGCGGTGGATTAGAATGAACCGCCCTGTTGATTTTTGTCAAAACTGCTGCACGACGAAATCTGACTGTCGCCTCGCGATATCGTGGTTCCAGCCATTCCTTCACAACTGCCCTGCCACGTTTCCTACTCATATCCTCCCTTAGCCGTCTTACGAAAAGGGAATATAATTTTTTATTAATCGCCTTATCACGAGGTTCAAAAATCGTGTTGATTATCTCCTCAATATTGAAGAAACAGATGAATAAGTATTTCATGTTGCTCTGAACTTCACGAGCTTACTTTGACGACGTCACGATGGGCTCTTCCCCAAAAATGATTGCTGTTTAAATTCAGCAAAACACCCGTCCGTTACTCCGTCCGTGATAGCGCATAAACCGTTCAGCCGATTTGCTCCAAAATTGATAATCATGCTGACAGATGTCGCGGCCCCTGGATTTTGAAACCGATATTTTAATTTTGGGGGGTTCTTTATATGAAGACCCCAGACATTCTCAAAATATAAAAGAATGGTTCCACATTTTTTGATAAAATTTTGTAGTTGAATAGTGCAAAGGACGTTTAAGAGAGTGGCGTAGTGCTCTTAGTTCTCATTTTCGTTAATATCCCTGATTATTTGAATATTGCAAAAAAAATATTTCAGGCAAAAATTTATATCTTCAATTTTGTAGTTTTTAAAGTATGCTGTACTAAATTCTCTCTTTAAAAATGTCACTCTTCAAAAAATGAGTAGATTTTGCGTAATTTGCGATTAATATTATCGTCTTTTTCTCAAAAGCAGTTACAATTCCATTCTTTAAATTTTCCACATTTGTGTAGTAAAAGACGGTGAAAAAGATGGTGCTAATCCTATTTTCGGGTATGACTAGGTGTTTCAAAAATCAAACAATTTTTAAAACCACAAAAGTGAAGAGACAGTTTTTGCCTCAGACGAAGTATGTTGTAAAGCTCTTTAAAAACGTGTTGTATAATTTTTGAGATTGAGTATTACTTGCGTAATATGCGCTTGCAATTTACGATTTTATTTGTCAAAAATCGCTCAAAAGTTTTTTCTTTAAATTTTCTCCACATGTGTAATAAGGGATGATAAACAATATGGTGTGAATCCTATTTTCGGGTTTTGCGCGTTTTTTCGAAAATTGCAAAAAATTCTAAAGTGCAAAATTAAAAATAGATAGTTTTTCCTCAGCCACAATCTGTTGATAAAATTAGCTCTTTAAGAAATGTCATGTTCAATTTTTTGAAAAAACTAGTATTATTTCCGTAATTTCTGATGGAAATTAATGAATTCATGCTTCACACCAACTCCGGGACACAAGAAAAATTGAATGAATGATATAAAAAATAATTAATTTTATTTTATTTATAATTTACTATCAAAAATCCCAATATTAAGTTTATTTTTACTTTTTCGCTTCCTTTTTTTACTTTTAAGTCAGTTTGTATTCTCAATGAATTGATGTATTTCTTTTTAAGTAATCCGAACGTCGAGATGTTGGCGTTGATAAGGTGTTTTATTTAGTCCTGCTGGTGGTGATGGTAGTGATGGTGGTGGTGGTGGTGGTGGTGTAACTTCTCGATTGAGAGTCAGTACTTGATGAACCACAGAACCGACCCATCAATTTCGCAGCGGCTTTTATAAATTACTCCTCAGAATGCCCGGTGAGGTATGTTAAATACACTACTTAATATTTTTAAAGATCAGATCAATAATATTAACTGCGTATTGAATAAAAGAAAATGATGAAACGCTATCGGAACCGTTATCTTACGACGAAAGGCAACTCACGAGTGAGCAGACAGAACTTTCGTAATTATTTTCATGTAAAATGAACACATTGTAATTACTGTATTGATATTAGCCAAGCGATTGCACATAGTTTTGACAACTCTGAGCCGGCAATAGTGCGTTGATTGCTTCTTGGTTGAATTGGAACGTTTTCAAATATTAGTTGAAGTGCGAGTAGCGCAGAAAAAACAATATTTCAATATTACGTATCTGTTTCCAATAACGCGAGGAAGTATGTTATAATAATAAAGCTGTCGTACTAAACTAGCCTATTTTAATGGATCACTTCTTTGCTTTAGAAGGAGGAAGGAAATTAATAGAGCTGTATTTGGCGAAATAGACATCAAATGATTTCTCCAAAAGTCTGGACCAGGTAGCCGCTGATGTATCGTCATCTTGCAACAATTTGCACGACCGTTACTTTAAAATATCGTGTAATTTGCTCCGGATACAGTGCTCACGAACTCCACTTAACCAGTTATCCTGCCGTGACCCAAACCTGTTATACGCACTGCACCCAGAAAGAACATGGGGACACGAGTGTTTGATCGAGTTTAAATAGCACAGTGGCCCTGCGTCATTGAAACTCTAAGCCACAGCTTTCGCCATCGGCGGCGCTGAATCTATTTGATTGACAGATGGTGGAGTCCATTGCGGGTAGCACCTAGACGGCATAATGTTGGCATAATGGGATTATGTTGTAAAACTTAATTAAAATCGTTACGAGATCACCTCCAAAGAATGTTGTGTTACAAAATATTGCGTTTTCTTGTAAACAAATCGGATTGGTGTCTGCACGAATTTAGGAGTACTTGCTGGTGAGACAGACAACTCTTGTGCAGACAGTAGTTGAAATCGACCTAGCTATGCATCTTGTATCGAAAACACGTTTTTGGAGAAGAAGTCTAGCGGCCGGCTGCTGTGATCGATAATTTTTATCCGATTAACACCAAACGAATGCTACTCTAACAAACGGGCCACGAACTGCGCGTGATCCTTTCTTTCTCTTCCGTGTCCTATCCTCTCTCCTTACACACACACACACACACACACACACACACTTCCATGCACTACATTACCACTCATTCCGGGAGTCAGATCAGGAGTTCAGAACTTGTCCCTACTGGAGTGGTGCCCCTTTGTTGGAAGATACCTGGTAGTGAAAATCCCGTTTGGCAACGGTAGGCCGGCGCCGAATCTCACCATCCAGTGAGGGAAGATCTCCACCACCACCACCCGTGAGAGAAACACATTCACTACACTTACGGAACTAATGACCTTAGCTGATGTGCCTGGAATCCCTAACAATCAATTAATAAATCAACGAAAATGCGCCACCGAAAATCCTCGAACCTCAAGACCTTCCATAAAACGATGCTGCAGATACAATAGATTTCACCAATGAGTCATCGCAGTCGGCAATAGTGAACTAAAACATCAACAGTAAAATAAATCATTAAATATTATATAGAGAGTACACATTTTTGCTCAAGAGTACAGCACGATTTTTCCTCGATTTTTCAAAAACCTGTTTTCCTTAATCTTTGCAACCAATAGAAAGGACACTATAAGATCCGGAAATGTGCTATCAGTGGGAAAGTCATTTCCTGCAATATACGCCCTTAATGTCGGGTGTGAGGGATTCCGGGGGCCGTTGCGGAGGGCGTAAGCGGCAGTAATGCTGAGAAGCGGCCGCGACCATCGGAACGGCGAACGCGGCCGGGGAATGTCAGAGGCGCTGCGAGGCTCTAAGCACCGTTTATTACGTGACGGCCGCCAGCTGGCCGCCAGCCCACTTGACAGTCGCTCTCCTCTTTACCCGCATGGAAGGGCTGGACTCGTGGAAGGATGCTAGAGCAGGCAAGTTGACCAGTGACATTGTGGTGCGCTATGCGCCTCAGAAAAAAAAAATCGCTCCTCAAGAAGACTAAACAATGTTAAGAATGAATGAGCATTGGCGGTTCTCAAGAGCAGAGTCGTTTTCACACCTCTTATTTTTAGTGTAAATACCAAACAAAATATTGTATCTGATGGTAAGAGACAGAATGTTAATTTTTCTTTGTTAGCTATAAGTAAAATGACTTATAGATTGACTAGCGATTCCGGGTGCGTCAACTGCTACGGATCGGGAGAGGTTGCTCAAAGCATCAATTGACGTCACTGCAGTGTCTTTCAATGGGAGCTCCGAGGTTCGAATCCCGGCTACGTCAGGATTTTTGTCACTAGCTACTAGGTAGCTAGGTCTGTCGCTGTCTGGAGTAGAATTCTAGCGGCCAACTGCTCTGATCGGTAGTTTTCCTTCGTATCTCCGATGAACACCAGGCTAATTCCGGAGCAGTACCCTAACAAAACGCCATGGACGGTTCGCGATCTTTCCTTCCCCTTGTCCTAACTTCTTGCCTTACATACACTACTTGCTTGCACTTCACTACCACACATACCGGGAGACCGATCGGGAGATTAGAGCTTGCCCAGCTGGTGGGAGATACCTGGATTAGAGGTGCCCAGCTGCTGGGAGATACCTAGATAGGGAAATTTCCAGTAACCGTCAGTAGGCGGCGCCGGATCTCACCATCCAGAACGAGATCACCTCCAACTCTTGAGGAAAAACATGCACTACAATTACGGGGTTAATGACCTTAGTATTTGACGCACCAGGAATCACAAATCAATCAAATGAAACAAATGCTAAGGCCGTTCGTTCCGTAAGTGTAGTTCAGGTTGTTTTCTCGGGAGGTGGCTGGTTCTATTAGATGGCAAGACAGAGCGCTGGACTACCTGAAAGGTAGACAACGAGACAGACAAGCACACAGCGAGACAGGCAAGCACACAGCGAGACCGGCAGAAAATGATACTGGCAGGCAGTAAAACACGCAGACAGTGATATAAGCAGTTACGAGTCAGGCAGGCACACAGACCACAGAACAAACACATAAACAGTCAAGCAGATAGGACGGCACACAGACCACAGAACAAACACATAAACAGTCAAGCAGATAGGACGGCACACAGACCACAGAACAAACACATAAACAGTCAAGCAGATAGGACGGCACACAGACCACAGAACAAACACATAAACTGTCAAGCAGATAGGACGGCACACAGACCACAGAACAAACACATAAACAGTCAAGCAGATAGGACGGCACACAGACCACAGAACAAACACATAAACAGTCAAGCAGATAGGACGGCACACAGACCACAGAACAAACACATAAACAGTCAAGCAGATAGGACGGCACACAGACCACAGAACAAACACATAAACAGTCAAGCAGATAGGACGGCACACAGACCACAGAACAAACACATAAACAGTCAAGCAGATAGGACGGCACACAGACCACAGAACAAACACATAAACAGTCAAGCAGATAGGACGGCACACAGACCACAGAACAAACACATAAACAGTCAAGCAGATAGGACGGCACACAGACCACAGAACAAACACATAAACAGTCAAGCAGATAGGACGGCACACAGACCACAGAACAAACACATAAACAGTCAAGCAGATAGGACGGCACACAGACCACAGAACAAACACATAAACAGTCAAGCAGATAGGACGGCACACAGACCACAGAACAAACACATAAACAGTCAAGCAGATAGGACGGCACACAGACCACAGAACAAACACATAAACAGTCAAGCAGATAGGACGGCACACAGATCACAGAACAAACACATAAACGGGCAGACGGGCAGACGGGCAGACGGGCAGACGGGCAGACGGGCAGACGGGCAGGCAGACACACAGGCAGACAGGCAGGCAAACGAGCAAGCCGACAGGCAGGCAAACGAGCAAGCCGACAGGCAGGCAAACGAGCAAGCCGACAGGCAGGCAAACGAGCAAGCCGACAGGCAGGCAAACGAGCAAGCCGACAGGCAGGCAAACGAGCAAGCCGACAGGCAGGCGGAAATTCGGTTCGTCGGTCCTTCTCGTAAACCAATTTCTGGGTACCAGCAATACAAAGAACTACGCAATGTAGAGGATAGGATTTCATCAACTTTAGTTTTAGCGTAAATAGTCACATAGTTTGTTATGCTAATTACTTTTAGTAAAGACAATTTTGATGAGAAATGTTACCCTATAGTTTTAAAATGTTAACAAGTTGTTATTTCAATATTACACATCTCCCCCCTAAAACTAGTGCCTTCTCTACGCCACTCTGTTAAAGTGATAACGGAAAGAAAAGACCTTTCTCATGCCAATGCCATTTCGGTTCCCGGTGAGCCCCAAGAGGGAGGGGGAGGTATACGGGCGGACCCCAGAAAAATTGTAATATATTTGGAGGAAAATCAAACATATATGAGAATTTATTATACAAGTATTTAGCAAAATAAGTCATTTTCTGACAGTTAAAATATTTTCAGGTCTTAAGGTATAGCAAGCCATGTATTCATACATGTTCTTCATTTACAGTGTTCCTTCCATCGCACAACTGTGCAATCATCAACCACGACAATTTCTAACATACAATTGCAATGTGTTTAGAGGCAGGTTTATCTGTAAGGGAACGCCAGAGTTTTCGTAAAGATTTTAGCATGGTGACGGATTCGATGGTTTTGAACATCAGAGAAGCGTTGATTGACGAAACTATCACAAAGGGTTCAAAAAGGTTCTAAAAAAGTCCTGAACAATTAAACTTTAATTGCATGTCTAAACAAAGTTATAGAATGAAACTAGGCTGGGGACCATCCCCTTCCCATTGGCATGTGACTTAAGTGTTGTACAGCAAACTAAACAATATAAGTGAATTTTTCATTTAAAGAATAGTTGCTGAATGGCTCACATAACTAAATGATTATCAGCTGCCCGATAATTGTTTTGGGTTTCCGTGACAGAATATTAATTGTACCAATCCTCTACTGCACGAGGTAAAATGTGTAGATGTTGTCAGCGGTATGTCATCAGTGACATTGGTCAGCACGAAACGTTCTGAAAGTCCATGCTCTGGTGACAGCTCAACAAAATGTCAGAGTGATTTGTGCCGACGAGGCAGTAAAACTAATTTACATTAAATCAATATTCTAAAACAAAACGTGTTCCTGGACAGAAATAATTATTTTCATTAAACGTGACACAGTTGTGAACGTGTTTTGAAGTGCCAACTCTTTCTCAGTTTTCCCATGTTATCAAACACCATTTAGGTTATTAAGTTATTACATAGTAGTTTTGCGAACAGTGAACCTCAACTCCGCGTCAAAAAAAAGTCACCCGTACACGACTTTGAATTTTGCTAGAAATTCGAAGAAAATCAACAACCCATTTGATCGTGTCTATAAAACACATTTGCGGACGTACGATTCATATATTATAACCTGTCAATGCGATGTTGCTTACTAAGCCTATTTTTGTACAGCTAGATGTGGAGTGGGGGCTCGAAATTATACCATACTTATAAATGTAATATTTTTGGGGGCTATATTATACTTACAAACCTGTGTACTTTCCCTCCTTATGCTACAGTACAAAGTGGAAATGTTTTCGTTTATTGATTACTTTATTTCCTACCCGATCGGCCCTTCAGGCCTTTCGGGGGTTACTATTTACAAAATATACATTACATGAAGAACAAAACAGTCTCTTCCAGTTCCATCAGGGCACAAATACACATATTTGAGCTTACGTTTCAATCTATATACAGTTCCTGTTTACATTTAATACAAAAATAAAACATTGAGCAAAAATAACAAACTTGTGAATAAAACATATATACAGTTATTACAATCACATTTAATGTTTGTAACCTTATCACCAGCAATTCCTGTCTGCTTTAAGTTATATTTTGGAAAGAGTGACAATATCCTGGAAGGTGCATAAGCTGTATGGCCAAGGCTGAAAGTTCTTTTGCTAGGACAAGCTTCAAGTCTTAAATAAAAATGTTTCGATAGTTTATTTATGTACACATTTTAAAGCAACTAATATTCTCTTTGGGTTTGTGCATTAGGAATAAACCAGTGAGCTTTGGTAACCAGTCTTAGAAATTTGTTTTGGATTATTTCCAATTTATTAATATGCGTGTTTGCAGCGCCTCCCCATACTAAGTACGCATAGGTGAGCAACGAGCGAATTTAAGATTTAAAAATTGTCACTCCGTTTTCTACTCTTAATACATTTTTTATTTATTAATGGGTAAATTTTGACTATTTTGCATAGATTTTGTTAGCAATATGAACTATGTGGTTCTTCTCCGGCAATGGGGAACGTTGTGGAACTCAAGCTGAGATTCTGTATTTATCCGTCGTGATATCATGTATTTTAATATTAAATTATCTGTGTAGCAAGAAACTTCAAATTATATATTGAAGATATTTAAGAATGCCTAGATGGCGGAATTTGTATTTCAGTCCAGACACGGTCGAACACTTTAGTAATATATAAAAACAGAGCTGCCGTGTACTTTTTCTCCTGGAAACCCTTTGCAATCAAATTCGTAACTCTTAAAATTTGGTGTTCAGTGGAGTGATTTGTTCTAAAGCCAAACTGGGCATTAGATATGGCGTTCGTAGCGTATAAGAATTTATTTAACCGAGCTAAAGTCAGTTTACAGTTTCCAACAATTCAGCTAATGAAGGCAATAGTCTAAATGGCCTGTAATTGTCTAGTAGTTGTGGATATTTATTAGATTTATTTATTAGAATACTTATTGCGTTTTTCCAATTGTTTGGGTAATAACCGTGTTAAATCTACATTTAATATTGCTGCAATTGTAGATTTTGGTAATTCTTTTAATATTTTACTAGTTATTAGGTCGTGCCCAGCCGCCGATTTTATTTTGAGCCTGTTAATTGTGCGTTTTAAGTTCTGCGGGGATATGAATTTTGTTCTTACGTCCGGAGAATATAGCTTGCTTCTCGATGTTTAAAATTTCCTCATTAAACATATGGTTTACTATTGGATTGGGTTTAAAGGTATTTGAGAAGTGAATAGCAAAAGCCTCCGCCTTTTCTTCATTTATATACCGGGTGCTGGTGCTCTATTTTAATGGTGGTATTCTAGATTGCTCTCTGGTAACCTTTTTGATAGTGGTTCACAAAGAAGGTGAGCCAGGGCTAATTTGCGCTAAAAATCGCGATAATTGCTCGATTAGAAATTTTACGTTTTTGTATAAGGAGTTCCATTTCCTTTTAACGTGTGACCGTCTATACAACTGCCAGAGTCTTCTAATTCTGTGTTTGTCTTTTATAAAGTTCACGATGTGTTTTGGTAGCCAGTAAGATGAATGTTTGTTAGATTGCACTGGTTGACATGATTCTTTAACAGCGAGGCGTATTGTTTCTATTAGATTATTAATTTGTAGATCAATATCTGTTTCGTTTTTAATGTAATTGGGGAACGAAAAGTGCGTGGCTGTTTTTAATCTAAAGGGATTCCAGTTTACTTTACCATTTATTAGTATTCTTATATTGTTTACGTGGCGGTACTCTGAAATGATGATATTATTATGACATCTGAATCGAGATTAGGTCCGAGTGAAAAAAGAGGCAATTTATGTCTGTGGTTAGACTTACGTGAAGAATGCGTGGGGCGCATTTATTGTTAAATGGATACCGTGTGGGTGCAGGGGGGCATGGATTAATATATTATGTTTCTGATCACACTGTAAAAATTTACGAGCTGCTTCTGTTGTAATTCTACAGTTCCATGCTTTGTTTTAACTATTTGAGTTGCCTATGACAATGATTTTATTATTATTATTATTATTATTATTATTATTATTATTATTTCTGAAATGTCTGTTTTTAGATTTACTGCTACCGTCTCCAGGCAGTATCAAGTGATATATTCAATTTGAGCGTGACTAAGTTCTTTACGATTTACTATCTCGGTGCCACCCGCAGCTTTACGAGAAGGCCTATCATATCTCTTTCTTTCTCACAAATATAAACCAGATATCTTGAATTTGTCAGTTGCATTACGGAAACGAATTTCCATTCAAGCTATTAGTATTTCGTGAAAGAACAAAGTTCCTAAATGTATTCTCTC
Source organism: Gryllus longicercus (assembly GCA_038098605.1). Classification (NCBI taxonomy): domain Eukaryota; kingdom Metazoa; phylum Arthropoda; class Insecta; order Orthoptera; family Gryllidae; genus Gryllus; species Gryllus longicercus. Next base: position 1,995,995 of record JAZDUA010000253.1, on the reverse strand, counting down.
GTTTGCTTATTTCTTTCTCGTATTCTAATTTAATAATTTTAAATCAGTAAGCTGGTTACGCTTCATTTTTGTAACACGACCTAAATAGATTTTTGATATTTAGATATATATCTTAGATTATTAATTTTCTATTACAAAAAATCTGAGTAATTACAGTACTTGTGATTGATTCCATTAATCTATTCATATCAATGTCTTGAGTCGTGTACGGCGTCGTATTTCTAACGTTCTCTTGAGAATTATTCAAAGGTCTTGTCTAAGGGCCTGGTCTTTCGGGTAGGTGAGGGAATTGGACATTGCTAAAGACTGGAGATTGGCTGCATCTGGCTTGCCTGCTTTCATATCTTATCCCTTGATCTACACCTTGCGAACTAGTCAAAAACTTGTCCTGCGTTATATCTCGAACTAGTTGGAGATTTATTAAGTTTGTTTAATTCTTAAGGCCTTATAGAAAGAGCAACCACGATATTTCACCGTGTGATTTTCCTTGCAATTAGCACATTTAACCCCCGATTTAGGGAGTTTACATTTAGAGTAATGATTGTCAATAAAGCATTTAACGCATCGACGATTGTTAAAACAGTTAGCTTGCGTATGCCCAAAGTGTTGGCAATTTTTACATTGGATAGGAATCTTTTTTTTGTTCGTACCAGAACTCTAACAATACAGTAGACTAACTTATTAAGCTTTAGAATTGATCTATCAGCAACATTGTTCTCTATGTCTACAGCTACTATTTGCAGGGTTTTTCTGTTTTTACCATAAAGTCTTACTACTTTTCATACAGGGAATTTATCATTAAGTTCTTTTTTAATATCAATGACATCTAGACACTCCGGTACATCTCTTATTATAACTCAAATGCCCTTACAGATGGGTCATTGAAGGAGTAGAACTGTATCTCTTTATTTTCGCAAAATTTTATAAATTTCCTTAAGTCTTCAATGTTACCAAATTGAACTTTAAATTTATTGTTACTGTATTTGACTTTAAAATTTTCAATTTCATTTCTCACAATATTCTCTTTAATCAGTTTATAATTTGGCAATTCATGTTCTCTTGTATTGTAATTTTGAATAATAATTGAGGGAATTTTTACTGTTTTGAATTCACTATCATAATTCTACGTTCATCTAAAGATTCAAATCTGTTTTCTACAGATAACGTCATAAAGCGTTTACTTCTGACCGTTCAGGCTTTTTATCACTTAACATTTCACAAGAATCACTGTTTCTTTTTAAGACATATCTACTTTTTTTGGGTTGAGGCGTTGGAAATATATTGAATTACGCCCTGTGGGAGCTGCTCCAAAGTCTTTTTGGTGTCTTGTGGCTTCTAGTCACGGTTTTGCAGTTTCGAGGGAGGTATCAGAACCCCGGCAGTGACCCGATGTACTTCCAGCGGCTGAACTGTTTCTGGTTGCGTCAAACCTTGCTGTTGAGTTTGCCCCGCGTTTTGCATTATACCCTGCTGTGGCAAGTTAACATTCAATTGTGACTGGAATTCACCATCCTGATATTGCGGCAAAAATTGACCATTTTGAAACGCGATCCTAATGTTATTTTCTATTGAGCTCGTATGAGAAGATTCTCCAAAGGTTGCTTCATCACCATTTGTTGCGTTCATTGCCATTTTTATATGCTGCTCCGAATCGGGGCAGCCGTTTTCACACTTTATACTGATATAGTGTTAATGGCTTGTTACATACACTTTTAGAAAATAAATAAATACATAAATGAAAGAACAAGTAACTGGTTTTACTAGTGAAACCCTTTCACGAATACTATCAGCGTGTTGATAACAACCGTAACTTCACTGGTAGTAGTAGAAAGCTTATCGCAAGGAGCGGCTCTCGTGGAGATCTTACTCGGCCAAGTTCAAATTGAAGTGAAAAGTAAAAATTGACAAAAAACTTAATTGCGTCTTTTGAAAAAATTTTCTTTTTTAAAAAAAATTTCTTTATTTCACGCAAGAATGAAAAAAAACTACTAATATTTTGAAAAACCTGTACCGGACCTCATTCAAGATTTTAATTTTTGAGAGTAGATCTCATTCTGAAAACATCTCTATCGTGAACACTGTAGATTAAGGAAGACACCGAAGAATGTTACACTTTCGATATTCTCAAAACGTTCTACTAGATCAACGAAAATAAGATCTTCAGCTGTAGCTTCCTCGCCTCGTTGACAGCTAGACATCAAGCGGGCTCGGGTCATCCGCAGGGAGTAAACTTCCAACGGCGCCTACTCTCTCTCGGTCAGCATTTTCATGGATTAGATACTCCGGTAGCGTCAACTGCCAAGATCATTAGTCCCGTAAGTGTAGAGCATGATTTATCGCGGAACGTGGCGGCGATTTCCCCCCGTTGGGTGGTGATATCCGGTGCCGACCTACTCGTCGGCTTGCAGGTATCTCCTCCTAACGGGGCACCGCCCGAGCCGGGACACACTCTAAGCTCCTGTCAGGATTCCCGGCATGTCTGGTAGTTAGTGCAAGTTAGTGTGTGTACGTAAGAGGAGGATAGGACAAGGAAGAGGAAGGAAAGATGGCGCGCAGTCCGTGGCCCGTTTCTTATGGCATTGCTTCGTCATTCGTTTGATGTGGATAAAAAAAATCACGGAAAACAACCGATCAGTGCAGTCGGCTGGTAGAATTCTCCTCCAGACGGCGACTAAATTCATCCTAGCTATATGTAGCTAGTATCGAAAACCCTGGCGTCGCGCCGTCGGGACTAGAACCCTAGAAGCTCCCGGTCAGAAGGACAGCAGTGACATCAATTGATGTCTTCAGCCACGTCGGGCCGGACACGGCAGCTCAGCCAAGTCGGGCCGGACACGGCAGCTCGGCGACAATAGGCGCCCGTAGGCTCTCAGCGGTTTCTCCCCGGACGCACTCTCCATCCCATCAGCCGGGTGACGCACGGCCCGTGTCCTCGGCTCCACTGCCACGCCGTCGCCTCCACTCGTTCTCGAGGGTGACGGCGGCCCGAGTGCGTTAAGCGGGGTTCGCTCGCGGACGGTCGCGTGCTACGGACAAAACGTTCCGTGTCCTTTATTGCCCGATCACTGAGCTTATTCGGTAGAGCGGTTGTTTGGCCTCGCTGCGTTTCGGTGGTTCACAATATCGCGTCTGGGAGAAACTGCTCCGCTCCGCGAAATACTCCCAAGTCTAAGCGCGAGAATCTGGTTTGGTCGAGAAACTTTCTACGTCGTTTGATTGTTTCGCCTACGAACAACTGAAACACTCAGGACAAGGAGCTATACCCCACATTTCGTGAAATTCAGATATTAGTATTCAATATAACTTCGAATATTATTATTTTAGTGTAATACATTATTTAAATTCAGAATGTACATGTATGCAAGTACACTGTGTTTAAAAGTGTACGGAGTTATATTATGAAAGTTTTAGTAAAACCCTCAATATCTCAGAAATAGGTCAATGTAGGATAGCCCCAAGGAATGTTTTTCAATTTTAAAAATCTTCCGTCACGTCCGAGAAAACACGGTTTGATCTCCGAAAACCCATTTCCATCTGCGCAGAGGCTCTGCCTTTGGAATGAGAAAGTTTGGATTCCCCACCGATTCCTGATTGCTCGTATCTGATGTCAGGAGAGCGTGGCCGGGGGCGTCCTCGCACCAATCGATGCGCTCGCTTATTTAATAAAAATGCTGTTACCGCTTGACCAGGGCGTCGAAGCGTTTCCCGCATCTGCACGTCGGACGCGTCGCTGGTATGCGTCGCGGGAGGGGATCTTTGTAGTAGCCTCGTTCCACAAAGAAACGGGGTGAGTGGGGGCGGCCATCTATGAGTCGGCGTCGCTTCGCTAAAGGTCGGAGCGAATGCAGCCGGCGACAGGTCTTTTTCTACAAGACGTCTGTTCCGACGAGCTTTTACCGGTGCGCGGCCTGAGGGTATTGCCCTGACGCGCGGCCCCTGAAGAGGGCTGCCCCTTATGGGCCTAACAAGGGATCTTGCAACATGCGCAAAACGAAATCACGCCTGTTTTTTTTCTATTGAAACAAACTCACTATTTATATGTGCTGTGACAAGAGTAACTGCCGTCACGCACTGGAAGTTATTGAAAAGTTTGTTGGGCTACAGCAGCATATACTTTCTCGCATTTTTTCTAAATTTGCAATTTTCGAAAATACACAGTTTAACGAAAATGAGACCCGCGCAATTATTTTAAGCGCTCTTTGGTTTGACTATGGAAAAATTGAAGAAAAATTTGGGACGGTTTTGAGAAAATGTTTTTTTATAAAATTGCATGAACATCAAGCCCAAAGACGCGTAAAATAATTTCTTCAAAAAATTGTAAATTGCCATTTTTAAAGAGCTGATCCGTTAGAATAGATTGTTTAAGGCAAAAATTTCATTATTAAATTTTGTAGTTTTGAAATGTAACGTTTTTGCAATTTTCCAAATTACGGACATTTCGCCGAAAAAGGACTGGCGCCATATTTTCCCCTTCTGTGACACGTACGTGAAGAAAATTTTAAGAAAACATTTGGAGCGATTTTGAGAAAAAATTGCCAATTGTAAGTAGACACCACGGTGCGCCTACCGTGTGAGGCCATCCAGAACCATGTCGTAAATACTAATGACGCGCTCACGCCGCAGGCCCGCTTGCATGGAAGTGCGGGGCGGTTCTGCTGGCGCGCGCGCCGTAGCAAACCGGGGCGCGATCTGCCTCGCCGGTGGAAGTGTTAACCGTACCACCGCGTCCGTGGACTTTCCATGGCTAGATCGCGATATGAAAATAATATACAAGAGACTCCGCATACTGTTGGAATATGGATACCTGTTATCGTGTGTAAATAATGTACTTCAATTAACCCGTAGAGATAATACATAATACCCGTAGAGATACACATTTTACTCGGCATGGTCTCCACATGAACCAGATAGGAAAACATAAACTAGGAGCCATGCTCATCTCGCACTTACTGGTAACCCCTGCCCCGGCTACCTCACATCCATCTCCCACCCATTCTTCTGCCTCTTCATCCACAACCTTCTTACACACTCCACATCTTTCACCACCATCCAGTCCTCTCTTACCTCCACCAGTTCCTTCTCCTACTCCCACACCTCTCCTGCCCACTCCACATCCCTCACCTGCCCACAGTCCTCTTTTACCTACGCCAGTTCCTACTCCTACACCGCTCCTGCCCACTCCACTTTTTCCAACTACCTCCTCATCTTTCTTCTCTTCAGCCCCTTCACCTACTTCCACACTTCCTACTCCCTGTCCCATCCGTACATATAATTTCCGCTGCAACTGAAAACCCACTCCTGTGTATAACCTGTAGCATCAAACATCGGCAGGAAAGCAAACAATACACAAAAATAAAAACTATTTGCACATTCTTCACCAAAATGTACAGTCTCTGAAAAATAAACTCACTGATATAGAAATATTACTTGAGGAGAAACTCAACCACATCTCAGTATTGTGCTTCACAGAACACTGGCTAACTAAAGAACAATTAGATAACACATATATACCAGGTTTCTCTCTAGCCAGTAGCTCATGTCGAAATATTAACAATGCACATCATGCATATGGTGGGACATGCATTTTTATTAAAAATACAATTAGTTTTGTACCCTACACAAATCACACTCATCTTGTAAAAGAGAAAGACTTTGAAGTATCCATCACCGACTTAACAACAATAAAAACATGGGTATTATGCGCATATCGCAGCCCTGCTGGAAATTTGAAAACCTTTTTAAAAAATCTGGAAGTTATTCTAACAAAACTTCAAAAACGCAGACAGTATAAAACTATTCTTTGTGGTTACTTCAATATAAATTGCCTCACACAATCCAGTAATGAAAATCTATTCAAAGACCTACTAAAATCATACAATTTACAAACAACCATAAATACACCAACACGAATATCCAAAAATAGTAGCACTGCTATAAATCAAATAATAATAGATGCAAATAACCATTGTTTTTCTGTTGCTACATTTAATACAGGTTTCAGTGACCACATTGCCCAGATTCTAACACTTCCAACAGAAACAAAAACCGTGGAACAGACAACTTACAAAGAAATCCGTAACTATTCCCAAGGAAACATAATAAAATTTCAAAACTTGCTCAGATTTGAAAACTGGAATGAAGTATATAAAGCAACTGATACAAATGATAAGTTTAACTCATTCATAAATATATACTTAAGACATTTCAATGCCATTTTCCCTCAAAAACTGAAAAAGATCCAAAATAAGAAAACTAAATCATGGATTACCACAGGCATCAAAGTGTCATGTGAAAGAAAACGCAACATGTATAAAATACTAATAAATAACAAATGTAACTCAAACTTCATTTCATATTACAAAACATATAATTCGATCCTAAAAAAAGTAATCAAACAAGCAAAAATTATAACAAATGATAAGTACATTGCAATTGCGCGTAATAAAACAAAAGCCATGTGGGACATTATTAAAAAGACAACAGCACCAACTAATAATAAAAAAAACAACATAGAGCTCCACTACAAAAACGAAACTGTACAAGACCCACAAGAAATAGCTGATATATTCAATGAACACTTTTCACAAATTAGTAATAAGTTAATCTCTCAACACTCTCTAAACAATGGAACACACCAAACAAACACTAATATTACACAAATTGTAAATTCCATATTTTTATATGAAACAACCCCCTCTGAAATTTTTAAAATCATTGGACAAATGGAGAATAAATTCTCAGCAGGCATGGACAACATTCCAGATTTTCTTATTAAACACAGTGCTCCATGTATAGTGCAACCACTCTCTCACATCTGCAATTACTCTCTAAAATCAGGCATATTTCCAGATATATTCAAAACAGCAAAAATTAAACCATTGTTTAAAAAGGGCAATAGTTATGACCCTATGAACTACAGGCCTATATCCCTGTTATCAGGATTTTCAAAAATTCTGGAAAGACTTTTCAATGATAGACTTAAACAGTTTCTCAATGCAAATAATGTCCTTACAAATGCACAACATGGCTTCAGGAGTAATAGATCCACAGACACAGCCATCTTCTTCTTTTTAAATGACATACTTGTTGCCCTAAATCAGAAGGAAATTCCCATTGGCCTTTTCTTAGATTTGTCAAAAGCCTTTGACATCATTGACCATCATATACTTTTAAGAAAACTAGAAATGCTAGGGATTCGAGGCATTGCAGGCCAATGGATCAAATCATATTTATCAAACCGTAGACAATTAGTTGCCCTCCAACACACTAAAGAAAACAAAATCTCCTCATACTACTCCTGTCCTCAAATAATAAATTGTGGAGTCCCGCAAGGATCCATCCTTGGGCCAATACTATTCCTTATATACATAAATGACATGCCTTTGGCTTTAAGGAACAACAAAATAATTTTGTTTGCAGATGACACAAACATCATCATCAAAGCAAAAACACAACAATCATTAGAAAAAGAAACTCACAAAACTTTGCAAGCACTAGTAAAATGGTTTCAAGACAACAAACTCATCATAAACACCAGCAAGACAGTCTCTCTAAATTTCATGAATCCTCGATGTAAAGACAAACTCTCACAGCATTTGCTCATAAACAATAACCCTGTAACAATATCTCATGAAACTACCTTCCTCGGACTAACAATTCAAGAAAACCTAAAATGGAACACTCACATATCAAATCTTAACAAGAAGCTTAGCAAATCTTGCTATGCCCTATACACCCTCAGGTCAAGCTCCAACATTGAGACACTTCGAACAATGTATTTTGCAAATGTGCACTCACACCTAAAATATGGAATAATATTCTGGGGAAATGCCCCTGAAAGCACTCGCACATTTATTATCCAAAAAAGAATACTGCGAACAATGACCAGCACTCATAAGCTGGAGTCATGCAAACCCTTGTTTAATAAACTAAGGATTCTTCCTCTACCATGCATGTACATATTTGAAATAGTGGTCTTCACAAAGAAAATTCTCATGGAAAACAAAGACACTTTTACTTTAAATTCTGATGTACATAACTACAACACCCGTCAAAAGGATAACCTACATGTTCCCCACTCTGAAACTACACTTTATCAAAAAAGTACACTAATAGAGGGCATTACACTTTACAACAAACTAGGCAATGATATCAAAGACATAAACACAATTCATACATTTAAAAGTAAATTGAAAGCTTTCCTGCTTAACAACATGTTCTACAGTGTAAAGGAATTTTCAAATAACATTTCCCTTAAAAAATATAAATAAACAAGAATTTCTTATTCCATTAGACTTTCTGTTTCATATGAACTGTTTCAAGCTGAAAATGATCCTGTGAAATAGAGGGAGAATAGAAGAAGAAGAAAACTGGTCAAAACTTGCCTCCTCACCATTTCAAGTTATAAATATAGAATGTACTACTATTGTAAAATTTGATGTAGTTGCAAACATAATTGATATGTATTATTAATGTAATTATTATTATTAATGTAATTATTATTGTTAATGTAATTATTATTGTTAATGTAATTATTATTGTTAATGTAATTATTATTATTAATGTTAATTATTAGCAGATAATTTATCTACTGTATAATATCTTAATCTAACTGTAACAAGTATTGTATTTCTAGGCCAATGACCCCATCTCGATCAGGTTTTGTTCAGTTTCCCTGGTCCTTTGAGCAAATGCTGAGATGGTCCCTTGTTTGCTCCTGAACAGTAATGTAACTTCGCTCTCTCCACCCAAGGCAATCGTGTATTGACTCGTCATACACGATTGTAATTGTATATGTGACTCAATAAATATTACTATTACTATTACTATTACTAATACAAGTATTTTGAAAGAAAAACTCGTCTTCTTCGCTCTAATTATTGTAGTAGAGATGGACCATAAGATGTAGAGCCAAGTATGGACAATCATGTGGAATCAAAAAAAAGTCAATGTTTGCACAAATGGTATTTCACTGAAGGTGAAGACGAGAAGATGCGTCTCGTCGCTTCATTTGAACATCAATCTCTGGTAGAGGATGATGTGTGATTTTGTAAGTCGAATCCGAATAAATTATCACCGATGACGACGCCTAATTGCCCGTTGATGAAGGGGAGATTCTGGGGTTTTACCTACCTCTACCCATCACCTGCAAAGCTGGATCGAATTCAGTCCGAAGCAGAATTTTAATAAGCGGTTGCTCTCATCCGTAACTTTCTATGATTTCTCTGATCAATGCTTGGCGACTGCCGGAGAACTTCCTTAACAAACAGGACACGAAGCGCGCGATTTTCATTATTCATCCTTCTCCCTTTCTCACCCTCACACACATACATACACACACACACACTTGCATGCACTACATTTATATATGTCGGGAGTCCAGTCGGGGGCTTAGGGATTTTGATGGCTTGACTGGTGCCCCGCTGTTGGTGATACCTTGAAGGGATAATTCCAGCAAGCTGACGAGTTGCTAGATCTCATATCTCACCTTCTACTGCGGAAGAAACATCGCCACTTCCCGAGATATAACATGCACTACATGTATGGACCAATGACCATACCAGTTAATGTGCCTGACAAAAATCAATCAATAAGTCAAGTGAAGCTAAATGTACTTAGAATGCATGAATGCATCAGTGCAAATGGACAGCAGTTTTAGAATCTACTATACCGTACGTATACGTTTACCTTTTCAGAATGAATACAATCTGCACCCTTCATAGGTCATACTGACCTCTGCGTCCTGCTTCCCACGTGGGGCGAATCCACACGCATAAAAATGCTCGCTCTGTACTTTTAAACCTTTATCTATTTAATGGCCTAATTATTCTTGAAAAACAAAAGGTTCACGGTTTTCAGAGAAAACCGAGAATGGCTTTAGCCAACTAGTGCGGGTCACGGTGGATAAGCTCATTGTATTGGAAAAAGTTTGAAAGGACAAAACTTTTCAAATACATCATTTATAAGTGAGTTTAGCTCGAAAGCTATTAGAGATACACAAATGAACAGAACTTTTTATGCGATTTTATTCTTCTTTTGTTCTGAATATAAACGTTCACGTGGATTTTAGGTATTAAAGAAATAAGAATTATTTTCTCTCGTTTTTTCGAGTTTCAGACTCAAACTCACTTCCTTTTCACCAGACCTTTTGATAGTACCTTCCCTAAACACCACTAAATTGGATTAAAGCAGAACCAAAAACTTCGAAAAAGGCTGGGCTAAAAGGAAATCGCAATAGTTTTATGGGTGTACGATTCAAGACTGGCTGGAGAGTCAAGGAAAAACAAATTCTGAAACATGCCACCGCTCTTACCAAAATCTTAGAAAAGTTTCAAATAATCAGACGGACCATAAAATGAAAAAGGTTTTAGCAAAGAAATTGCCTTGGAAATGCATTGTATAATAAACAATGTTTAATTCAACGATTCAATTAAATTATGAAATCCGTCATACATTTTTCTCGGCAGAAAAAGAGCGCGGGATCTTATAATGTTATAATCTCGCAATGTTATATGGAACTGTGACTTAGCGGAGGATTACAGGCAACGGACGCTCCGTTGCTCAAATGTGAAGGCGGTGCCACACATTCGACATTCGCCGAGCAGTGAGCTACTGCTCGCCCAATCCCGAACATCTGATGTGTTCGGCGAATGTTCGCTCCCTTTGATGTGTTCTAAAGACCGACACGCGGTGGGTAAGGGCGAGCACTGAATGCTCGTCACTCGACGAACAGCAAGCAACCCATCCACACTACTTGAGGTTCGGCGAGCCGTTGCTTGCTGTTCGTCTAATAACGAATGAGTGGAGCCGCCTTTGGAGATCACTGCGGTGGATGTGCAGAGCACACTACAGTCCTATGAACAGGTTTTTTTTATATTGTTTCAAAACCCATGTGGGACAAATAGAAAGAAATCGACGACTAATAGAGCCAAGAGAAACAAGAATCCCATAATGTAAAACAAGAGCCTCGTTCATAAGAGAAATAAAAGAACAAACAGAATATACAATGCACTGTTTCAAAATGTCATGTTCCGAATATGAAGGATGGAGTGACGCGTATTTTACCTTTTAACATTCAAAAATTTACTTCTGCATTTGCAGTAATTTTTTTGGAATAAAATTTTTTCTGTCTGGAAAAAATAGTCGTACCCAACCCTCAAACATATTGCCAGGCTTATTGAATTACTGAAGGAATTTTTTTAAATTCTTTGAACAACTTAACAGGAATTTGTCAAGATCTCCAATTGTGAAAACTGTATTTTCTGTATAAAACCTTCTTCTGAACAAATAGAAAACCACCATTAACATTTTTATTTTCAATTGAATATTTTGCAATAATCTACGAGAAATTAATATTGAAAATTTTGTCTCTAAACTAGTTTTAATGAAACCTTTAATATGGCATTATTTCCGCACAACAGAGTAAATTTACTGAAGTTCAACAGTTCTCAGCGCAAGAACAGATCTATATCAATCAATGTTTTAAGTAGTTTAGTGAACTTCTTCGCCCAGAATTCGGCTCATCAATCTTCCATCCTGTCAAGATTCTTGTCCACTTCTCAGAACCCACAGTTGCTTGAAGAGGCAAAAAATTTACTCTTAGTCTTTGCCCTCCTTCAAAAACTAGAATGTAACATTTTCTGCCTTTTAAGAGTTGAAAATGTGCCTTATCACTCCTGCTCCAATATTTTTAAAGGAATGATACATTGGAACTTCAAAGTAACTCTGTAACATCTGATTCATAGGTAACTAATTACTCATGATGGAGTTAATTATATACACATAATAGATACTGTTGGAGAAACAATTTAAAACGTAACAAATTATTTGAATATAATTACATTTTCATTATTTTTAAATTTTATCGGATAAATAATGGACTTTCAATTTATGTTGCATCACCATTTGCCGTTCACTGAATTCACCCACCAACAATTGATATAATCCACCTTCGATATTAAAACGCGTCGACTGTAGCAGAAGATTAAAATATTGGGAATTTGGTACAATGAGTGAAGTAATAGTGACCACTTCTTAGTAAGGGCTCAATTTTGGGCATCGAATGCCCACAGAGGGAACAAACGAACGGAGGAGAACGGAGTTAAGTCAAATACATTCAACTGAACACATACATTAACATAAAACATACGCGAAGCCCGACTTCTACTTCTGTGCGCGGCGATGGTGTAACGGTTAGCGTACCCAAGTTGGCGGGTTCAAACCCGATCGAAGCTGTGGATTTTTAAGGGCGAAAAAATCCTTCCTTCGGAGGGGAAGTAAAGCCGGCTGTCCCATGTTAGTAGATTTACTTGCATGTAAAAGATCCTCAAGCCTCTGAGCCAAATCCAAAATCGCCAAGAAATACCTCCTTTCTCTGCTAGTTGGTGAAAGGAGCGTAGCAAAATTTGCGTGGTCAGACGAAAGAGTAGACCTCATGGCCTGAGTCTCGCCACGTAAAATTTAAATAAATATCAATACTTCCAGCAATACTTAGGAATGAAACATGTTCGTCCCGTTGGATCAGCCGAGCTGCGTGTGCGGCGACCGCTGGAGGTTGAGCGACTCGGTGTCGAGGCGGGCGGTGCGTCGGCGCTGAGGCGCTCCGTCGGCGCGCGCACCACGAAGCTGCCTCGCAGAGGCGTGGCAGCCGGCAAAGGAGCCGCGTAATTGAAGGGTAGAAGTTGAACCGGGGGCGGGGCGGAGCAAGCGCGCGAGGGCGCAGTGGCTGAGTATCAGCTGACACACGGCTTCTTCGTCTCTCCGTGGGAGTGGACTTTGATCACAGCCACTCTACTGTGAATATTATGCAAGGCGAAATGACCGCATTCAGCTGGGTCGCTGTAATCCAAGCGGGAGCTTTATTACAAATTAATTTGTAATACACTATGTGTTAGAGTAAATTCTTTTCTACATACAAGAAGGACGTTTATCCACTTTTTTGTTACCAGGACCCGAGATTAAGTGTTTACTTTCGAAAAATTGCTGATTTCAGTCACACGATTGATATACTTTCTCTTTACTACGTGCATAGCAAGACGAGGAAGTAAAAATAATAAATATAATTTATTTTAATTAATAAAATCGATTTTTATAACAATTTGATGATATGTATTTCCTTTGTTTGGAGGAGACACTTAATGTAAATAAACGAAAGTTATGTTTTGTGCTTACAAGAACTTGGGGCTTATTGGGAGATGTGAGGCCGACGAAAGTGTGTTTCGCCGGGGATATACTTCACTCGCCTATCGATAACACATAAAGCTGCCCTCCCCAGTCCTTCCAACCCCTTCCATTCCTTCGCACATCTCCTCTCCGCTCATCTCTTTTTTCTGTTTCACTACGTTGTGTGAGGGAATACATGGAACGGTAAGTAAAGGAATCTCAGTAAAATGAATTCCTTCCTTGTGATAAAGTATCGCGCACAAAAATACCATAATTATCATTACAATACTCTTCACGACATTAAACTCTCATTTGCTTCTTAATCTTTTTCAGTCGTGACCGCGCTTATTCGTTCCTCCTAACGTAGTTTGTACGTAGTATATTGATTAATTTCCAAAAGTCCCGTCTTAACAAGTAACACACGAGTTTTTCTCCTTCCAGAACAATACAAACTAAGAATACGAAGGCCGTTTCGGCTCACTAGTACTTTCAAGGTGGAGGCCATACACCTCCCCTCCGTATGCCAACATTACATTCGTATTGTACTTCTACTCCAAGTCAATTCCTTGAAATATTGGCACCTATTAGCACAGATAATGCGTTAGACGTATGAATAAGATCATTCTTCAATCCACCAAAACTCCAAAATCCTCACAATACCTTGCGTAAACTTTTTTCCTTACTCTTCAGAAAATAATGTGAGTCACCATGAAAATGTTTAACAGAAGGGGTTAACTCTTTTAAAGGTGAAGAAGCTTTATGTCCCATAAATTTCTAATATTATGAATATCATAAGACAGAAACAGTATTTAAACTCCTCCGGCTTTATTGTTTCGCACTTCTACCCGATGGCCAAGTTCCAGCGATTACGACCAATGACAAAGAGTATTTCACATGTGCCAGGCAGAGCGCTTGTGTTCCAAATCCAACAATCAGCACAGAATATTTGCCAATAGGAATGTGTCGCATTTCATTGGTAGCAATTCCGACATAGTACTCGGATGTAGAAAACAGCCTCCAGCGCTGCTTTCAGCCGTTTTATCGGCGCGCGCCATAAACATCCGATGAGCTTTTGCGAAAAGACTCCCGGAAAAGAGACCTTGGGGCTTGTGGAGCCTCGGAATCCAACCCTTCCCCCTCCGCCGTATCCCACATTACACAATGCCACATTACAACTTTTTAAAGACAACTAATGGAATTCAAACAGCACTTCCTCTCTCGCATTATTAATAACTTTTGTAATTTTCTAAAATTCAGAGATTTTAACCTAAATGGTTCACTTCTCATTTTCGTTGAAATCCATGCGTTTTTAGAATAGAAATGGCGTAGATCTAATTCTTTTTACAAATCTCTTAATTTTCAAAAATTGCAAAGGTTTTTTTTCGGAGTTTTTTGTCTTTATAAAAGCTGTTCTTCAAATACAGATCTAATAATTAATAAGGTTTTTCGCAAATATGAGAATTTTCCTCGTAATTCAGAAAGAAATAAAGACAATTTTTAAACAATTATTTTCTTAAAAAACGTCTCTATTTTATGTGGAGAAACTGGCACTTAAAAAGACGCTTGTCTCATATTCGGCGAACACACTGTATTTTCGAAAATTTCATACAGAAAGTTAATATTGTAAATCTACAGTATTGATGATAGAGTTTTCTTTATAAAATCTGTTCTTTAAAACTTAATCTTGAAATAATGTAAATAGAAATATCTGAATTTTTGAAAATTGCCATTTGCGATTTGCCACTTTTAAGTGTTGGTAAGGGTTTGAGTTTTGTTCTGGGGCTGGTAGTGTACCGGTAACGTGAATGTCATGTTAACTTTAATCTCCTGAGTTCTAAATATGTGTTATTCTAGCACTACTACATTTGTTAATCTTCACTTCACATTTATCTAGAGATGTAAATTACTTCTTACTTCATGAAAATATTTTGTAGAATTTTCGATATAATAAATGTATTGTAAACTTTTAAAAATTAAAACAGGAGTTTCAAATTTATGCATACTGTTGAAATGATATTTTGTTTTCTTTTTTCGGAGCGTAATTTTACATATATAGTAAAATACTTTAAAAACGTGAATGTTACAAAAATGAACGGTCACTTTAAATTTATGAGTTTTTTGTTTCTAAAATTACTTTTTGAAATGAAAATTCTAAGTATTTGAAATTTTCTTATAAAACCTTCACATATACTTTTCAAAATAAATCATTGATTAGACAATAATACTTCATAAAGATTAATAAAAAGCGGCCATCTCAAGATCACGGTCAAGGTAACTAGGCTTTGCCCCGCCTTACTCGAGTTTGCCGCGCACTGCGTTCAAAACAAATGCATGAACTGCTTAAGATTTAATATTACGTATTTGCACGAACTAATAGACGGGGGCGTAGATAAATGAGGCTCGATAGCTGGTCCTTGACATTCCTGACTGAATATGGAAGAAAAGTGAGAGCGGAGACAGGGGAAGTTGTCTCTGCCCGCAAGGGTACCGGACTTCCTGGATGGGCAAGTAACCCGCGCGGGTGGCTTTTGGCACGCTTGATATCAAAAATGAGTCGCAACTCAGGAAAAATGGAAACATCACTGATTTATACGAATGAAAAACGTAAAGACACTTTCCATAGTAACACTTATATTATGGATCATCTGATATGTCGCTGAGCTCACTACTCTACTTTCCTTACTATAGCTCGATACTTAGAAAAAAAACATCATGGCGTCGCTTACCTCGGGAGGCGTAGCAAAGCCATCCCCGCTGCTTCCAAAGGAGTTCAGTTGAACTCTAGGTCTGCCTGCAGTGATTACTGATTTGTTCTTGCAACTTAGTTCTCACGCTTCAACACTAGGATTCGGGACGTTCGTCAAGGCCAGCCTTTCTCCACCCCGCCCAGGCCGAGGTGGCGGCAGTGGCTCCTCAAGGCGAAGACGCGTCAAGGCGGGGAAGGTGAGCTTCTAAGAAACCTTCCCCTCCGCCACTTTTCGGGCATGCGCAGTCCAGTTTTTTTTAAGTGGTCGAGCTATAATTTGTTTACCAACTTCTATGCAAGGGATATATCTTCAATAATATATTTTATTTCTGAACAAATGAAATAGAGCAACAGTTTCGTGGCTTTGAATACGTTCTAGCTATCGGTAAGATAAACTGTTCAGTCTTTTCTAAATACTAAATACGAGTGACTAGTTGTCAGGAATCGTGTTCGGAATTTCATTGATTGTCATGTTACCGACTTCAAACGTACTACCGAATAACTCAGATCAGAAATGAGCTGGCTGAGATACCTTTATTCAGCCATCTCCCTTCTAGCCCCCTACCTCCCGTCTAGCTCTCATGAGAAATTCCACCGTCACACACCCGCAGGGTGCGAGAATCACACGAATTCCACATGTCATCGCACGAATCACATCGTGAGTTATCCGAGCACGTTTGCTGCCGTACTAAAGTAACGACAGTGCCTGCGCTCGGTAAAGTCACTATTTTTTCCATGTTCGCCTGATTTGACACGTGCGAGAGTTATTTGCCCTTTCCAGGTGGCTCGCTACCTTCCGTCTCTCCATTGGGTGGTTTTAGCACTGCACTTACCGTCTTAGACGTTTGAATATTAGCATTTTGTATTATGGTGCGACCGGCGCGGCGTCGGCCCTATGGTGTGGAAGTCATTCTTTGCGATAGCCATTCAATTTTATGCGTGAATAATGAGTAATTCTATACATTTATTAGGTTTCACAAAAAAAACTGTGAAAAATCTACATTAATAATGTCAAATTCGTGCAGAAATTTACAAAAAAACCATGCAACTACCCCCAACATATTAAACAAGCTGTTCTTACAAATGGCTCCAATTTTTTCTTTAAACTTTCTGTATGGATATTGCTAATTTTACTGAATAAAATGGCATAAACTCATTCGGATGTATTATTTTTTTTCAAAAATTGCCAATTTTTTTATACATCTCTTACGCCGTTATTATTTACACCACGGGCGCTTGTATTTGTGAGTACAAGTGATTTTAATGATTTCCGATGAAGTTTATCACAATCCGAAAAGCTAGATAAGACCAAACATATTAAGAAACTATCTGCTACTAGAAAGTCTATGCTATTCTGTAGCACCACTAGTTGATTTGTAATTGCCTCAGGAAACGTCTTATATAATAAGAATTGGCAGAATATCCTGTAAGTGCATGCAATAATATAAGAAAAGAAGTCTTTACGAGATAATCGCGGGAATGCAGTAAATTATTTCATAGATAGCTCAAACATTCTCCATTCCAGTGTTTCCTTGAACACACCTCATTTATGCACTCACTTCGCTTACGCCTTTCTATTAACCTTTTGAAAATATGAATTCTCACTAAGAAACAACAAACTGTTTCAACGGAGTTGTTTTCATAACTGTTCGCGTAGCGTCCTGTGTGTGCGCTACTGACGCTTGCTGAATCCGCAGCGTCGCGCGTTGACAGTTTCTACTCTAAAAAAGTAAGCGCCATTTCTATCTGCACGCTGAAACCCGTCATGGAAAGTCAGCTGCATGGCAAGCTGAGAGCAACAGCTTCTTTATTTATTTCTCTTAGAAGTATTGGGATGTCACATTGTTTTTAGATAGATACACACATCATGAAGATATTTTCATTCTCGTGAATTAGAATTGAATATAAATGTCAGAATTTTTTGTTCATTGTACGTGGATTAATTCAGTATTAGTATTAAGTCATTCTATTACGCCTAATTGCTGCCTAATGTTTGTCTAAAAGTAATTTACACAAAATATAATAAATTACAGTAAATCACAGTAAGTTATTTTTACTAGTTTGACGTGATTCTTTTGCACCGAAACTTTATCAGATATACAATTTCAAAATTGTCACGCTCACATTAAAATGAGCCATTCATGTAACCTCCAGCGGTATCTACGAGTCGATCGGTTTTTGTTCTGTATGCCAAGCAAGAACGCCGCATCCTTGACATTTTTCGTTGAGCACACACATGCAATAAATGCCACATAGTCCATGACACGCAATGAGCACGGTAGCCGTTTGTTAAGTGTGTCAACGACGCTGAAATTAGAATGGACGATCGAAAATCCAGAAGACGATCGAAAATTGTCCCACTAAAACAGATTTCCAGGCCAACGACTGCAACGCATGATTCCCAATACTGCAGCCCCGCGAATGTACTCTACACACTTTAGGGGATATTTTTATCTGCAAAACTCCGCTATACGACATGAGAAAACACTTATTTACTTCATTACGTTTCTTCCAAAAACTAATTTTTTCATACATTTTTTCCTCCGTGTTCTCTAAGCTCTCAGGCAGTTTTCCATTCCTAATATTGATACAGAACCTAACGTAACACAATGTAGTATTTATCTTACGTTCTTTTGACGTTTTTAAACTAACCGTGATTGGATGGAACATGTTACATAATTCACTGAGGTGGTAAAAGTCGAGCGACAGCAATATGTAAATACACAGATGTCAGTAATATCGCGTACAAAAGGTATAAAAGGGCAGTGCATTGACAGCTTTCATTTATGCTCAAGTGATTCACATGAAGGCATGGACATGTATTGTTTTTCTGTAGACGCGGTGGCTTTAGTGTCAGATTGTTATATGATTACGGTCTCACGGTGGGAATTAACAGGCTTGGAAAGTGAAATGGTAGCGCAAGCCTCACGAAGTCATGAACCCAAGTTTTAAACAAGGCACTGACTTCAGCTGTTTTTATATGGAATGGACTGGGTCCACTGGTCCAACTGCACCGATCATTGACTGTAAATGATTATGTTCAGCACTTGCAGTCATGCATGGCTTTTTTATGGATGACAAAGTGCTATGACATCGCCACAATTATCGCGATTGGTTTGAAATATTCTGGAGAATTTGGCCACCCATATCTCCCGAACCTATCAAACGTATGTTGGACGTAAGCGAGAGGTAAGTTCGTGCACAAACTCCTGGTAAGGCAACACTTTTGCAATTATCGACGACTATAGAAGCAGCATGGATCAATATTTCTGTAGGTGACTTCTAACGACTAGTTTAGTCCATTCCATGTCGTGTAGCTGTACATAGCCAGGGAAAAAGGAGGTCCGACACGATGTTAGGTAGGTAACGCATGTCTTATGTCACCTCAGTGTACAACAAAGGCGATAAATTTATATAAATCTTTTTTAACTGGCACTATACATTTTTCCACATGTAATAGATAGATCATGACACTTGTGTATCATTTGTTAATTACTTAGTAGTAACTTTGAATGAAAAATATATTTCTGCCACCATATTTCTCCCTCCGTGGTTGGAAATTGTACGTACGCAGTAGTAGATAGGGCAATATTTCCTTTGCCCGAGCAGCGAACACCTTCCAGGCAGAAGTCCTCCACAGCGCCCAGACCGGAAGCCAGGGACTGCTGCAGATGTAAATGCAGCAGGCCACGGTCCTGACAGTGAGGACACAAAAATAATATTATTATAAATCAGAATGAAACTATTTTTTCCACTGATTCAACTGAACAGAACGTTCCTTCCATCGATTGACAATCCAAATGTCAATCATTGAAAAGTAAAACTTTTCGCGTTTTTCGCGCATAATACTGAGCGCGTTAGAATGATAAACATTTCAAGATTAAAAAACATTTAGACAATTTTTAATGTAAGAATTAAACCACATTTGCAATAGTTAGAGCTCGGAAGTTTGGCAAAATGACTTTTTATTATTGTTAAGATTTTATGACTTAACAATAAAAATAAAAAATCAGAAGTTGTTTCATTATATTTTCATTTTGCCTTATTTGATCATTTTTGCGCCTTTTTCTGCCTTTTTCCCCCTCCTCAAGCCGATCTCAAGCTTGAAAACGTACCTGCAACCTAGTCAACATGAAGGCACGGTTTTGCATAGTATTTTTGTACACGTGGTGGCTTTAGAGTCAGATTGTGTTAAAAATCTAAAAGGGAAAGGAAAACAATACCAGTGAAGATTTTTGATATTTTTCATTGATGCTCGTTCGCTTGTTCGCTCACGAGAAATATCATCCTATGTTCGTGTACGGCTTCGGATCCCTTTTGAGGACAAAGTAGTCTGTACATGATAAACCCTTTTCAGTTCCTTCGTCTCCTCTCTACAATTCTGAAAATTGTACAGAGTAAAGAACGAAATCTAAAATTCTGTTTTCACTGATACCGTTTCAAGATTCAAAAGGGAGTCCACAATAGACTTCCGTACAGGCAGCGACGCGCGAGTAAAACACATTCGTAGTCGACATTCCGGAGGGCCATGTGCGATCAAGATTGCAAAGAAAAGGCAGTTCTATATAAGTACACATGTAAATTTTAGTGTTAGCATAAAAATGTGAATCAATTTAAGTATTGTTTACAATTATTACTTTTAAATGGTGATTTTATACCGTTTCCTGTGCTTTACCCCTCTAATTTAGACAGAATAAATGTTTTTTTGCCTGCGTATTTTAATAAAACTAAATGCCTTTTTGCTTGCCTACTTTAGTTAAAATATATTCCTGAACTTCCTGGCACTAGTAATAGATCTTTGTAGAAAGAAGCCGGCTTTTTCAACAATACAAATATAAGAGATGGGAATGAAATTTCCAAATAAAAAAACAACTAACATATAATGAAACGTCAGCATTTCTTGCAAATTTATTAGAACTAAGTTTAATACATGTCTACGCATAAAATTATGTAAGTAAGGTTTTATAATAATTTTCCTGTCGAATACGCCCGCCTCTCACATACATTTTTCTGGCTTCGATTTCCAGTGGGCATTCGAGTTTTCACATTAGTTCTGCATTAAGACAATTGGTCATAGAATTTATACAAAACAAAACGAACTAGGTTTTGAGAATACGGCTAATGCAGTACAGGACCTTGAAAAATGCACAATTATTAGGAAACTTTTTACTAGTTCATTTTATAATCTTATTTATTATTGGTGATAACGAATAAAATTGTTTTAGTTCGAAAATTTCACTACCCTGATACACAATCGCAATAATGAAATATCTGTAATTTTTCAGAAATCTATTATCTCTTAAATCAGAAGATTCTTTCTTCCTTGAGTATAATTTGTCGGCAGCAGAAGAAACATCTAGAACAACACGAATACAGTAACTATATCTCGAGAATCACACACTCGTATTTACAACGACTGTCACAAGTTGTACACATCATGCAGAAGAGAAACATAACGGCCAATTTTACACAATAGAATCATCAAATGTACATTTTGAATCAACAAACGTAACATCAAATGAAAATAAATTCCTCGAACATCATAAATAATGCATTCAATACCTTCAACAATTGCCTAAACTTCTGTACTTTGATTAACATACGAAATACATAAAATGAAGTTGGAGCTAGTTTCAGACGAAGAAAACTGGCATCCCTCTCGAATGCAGTACCAGCGCTCCACGAAGAGTCCCCCTCACCTCCTCCCCCCCCCGAGTCACTGCTCAAAGCCAAGAGTCAGTATAAACCAAGAGGCTCTATCTTACAAACGTTGCAGAGCAAAAGCAACGGGGGCCCAAGGCATTGGTTTGCGCGGCCAAAGAGTAAGTGCAGTGAAAGAAATTTAAAGCGTGACATTGGTGCATTGCCTGGGAGCGCACGAGACGTCGGAGGGGCGCTCGTCGAGCACTCTTTGATTTCAAAATTATTTCTGACAGTATCTTAATTACTGAAAGTTATTTAAAAAAAGTATATTTCTAACGAATTAATATATTTTTTTTCGATTATCTGGGGGTTATGCAACCGTGCAACCTAACCACGAGCTGCCACAGCAAAGATGTAGGGAAACCTTTTCCCCTGAGTGAAGTTTTCAGGGAGTATGGGAATAATTATTTGCAAGGCAACATGGAGACTAGCGGGGCAACGCGAGCAACTAGCGGGGCAATGCGAGCAACTAGCGGGGCAGTTGGTGCTACTTGCGAAGACCCTAAAATGCACATTTCCGTTTATCGATTGATTCGTGATTCAGGACGCGTCGACCGCTAGGTAATTAAGGGTAGAGCATGTTTTCCTCGGGATGTGACTGTGATTTTTCCCCGCTCGATGGTGATATCCGGCGCCGACCTACCGTCGGCTGGCGGAGTTTTCCCCAAACAGGTATCTCCCACCAGCGGCGCATCACCCTCGCCGGGACTAGCTCTAAGCGCCTGGCAAGTGGGTTAGTAGAGTGCATGCAAGCATGAGTGTGTACGGGTGTGACGATAGAACAAGGAAGAGGCAGGAAAGATCACTCGTGACCCGTGACCCGTTTGTTAGGAGAATGCTCCAGCATTAGCCTGGTATTGATTGGAGAAACCACGTAAAACTACCGATCAGAGCAGCCTGCCTCTACGATTCTTCCCAGATAGCGACTGAACTCGACTCGAGTTGAGAACCGTCGGGACTCGAACCTAGAACCACCCAATCAGAGGCACAGCAGATCAGTTGATGCTTTGAGCCATCTCTTCTTCGTTAATACTTACAAAATTTTCATAAACTTTTATAAGACAAAATATTTAGAGAATTTTAAAATTAACGCCATGATCTACTTTTCGTTTCCGTACATTAGGTACTTCTATATTGTGTTGAATTAAAAATCCTACATTTACCACCATCAGTTTTTTTTATTTTTCGTACCCCAAATATCTTGATCGAAATTAGGCTTTCGGTATATCATAGAGAATTTAATTCGTTCCCAATGTGGATTTCCAAAAAAATGTACCGTTATTCAGAAAACTTGGTTTTAACTTTTTCGGAACTGCGCCATTTTTAGTTGTATTTTTAATCAAAACCTTATTAATTGTTTAGAAAAACATCATTAGAGACACATTAAAGGTTTAGTGTGTCATTTCTACCCCCCAAATTTCGGTCAAATCGTCTCTCTTGCGCGATAGAAACAAACCATTGGTCGAATCCACTTCGCTTACGAAGCTCGTACAAGCGTCGCGATGCCCAAAACACGCGACTGGTATGTCGGCTATCCCCCCTTCCCCCCCCCAAACCATTAGAGCGCCCCTCGACCCCATGCAAGAGGAAAACACTTTTCCTTTGAGGTTTTGTTTCCTTTTTACATACAATGTTTAAAGAAGAGCGGGTTTTAACGCCGTCATGGCTGTGTTGCACGAAGTTTAGAAAAATATATTCTATAGTAGTAAACACTTTATCAGATTTACATGATGGACGGGACTGATTTGGGTTCTCAACCAACCCGATATGCAATTAATGTGACATATTTCTGATATATTTGGGCTTATTTCGCGCAGGAATTTAAAGTGCGTGGCTGCGACTGATTATGGAATATTAATGCCTTCAATTACATTAACTCCCTTTCAGAATGAGACAGTTCCAATAGCGCATACAAGTTGCACACGCTGATCTTTTGCAAATAAACAGTACTTATTCGTCTTGTATTATTATTTTATACAGAGTTAAAATTATGTCTGTAATTTTATATTCACAGAGTCGCTAACAAGTGCAAGCATTTCACGGGCTCCGCATTGGCACATACCAAAATACAAGACAGTACACATTAAGAGATATTTAATGATGTAGATTTTAGAACTAGCTGGATATATTGACTTATCTCTTTTCACGACATACTATATATAAATAATTAGAATAATTCGATATACATAAGTTTACATTTTTAGTTGTCTACACGATAGTCTGCTAGATGTTCGTATGCTATCCAGTTGGGAGCAACGAGAGGTGGAAAACTGCGCTCCTTTCTTCGTCGGAGCACCGCGTTGGCAATAGCCCAGACGGTGCGATGAGGCGAGACGGCAATCGAATTCTCCGCAGGCGGTTCTCGACCTCCTCTGCCCCCCCCCCCCCCCCACCTCGTGCAACGATGCAGCCAGAACAAGGCCAATCTCCTGCACTGGGTAGGGTGCAGCTTTCTCATAACGCACGTGACAACGCACATAAATTCAAGTGCAAACAAATCCTGTTGTCAAAATAGTTATTTACAATAGAAATTCTCCAAGGTATTCGTTTAAAGCCGAGCCAGGAGGAATTGATTACTGGGACTCGGTGTGGCTCTGTCTCTAGGTTCTAGGCTCATCTTTAAAGTTATTTACGTGTTGGAAAACGATGATAATTAGAACATAACGTGTGCGTACCGAGTATAAAAATGTTGTCACAATTATGTTCGAGAAGTAAGATGTCATAACTCTGAGTATTCTCTGATTAACCAGTCGAATGCGAAGCTAGAGGATAGTTTCGACTTGTCCTGAAATGTCTATGCAAATATTTTAGAAAATTATATATTATTCGTTACGGCCTTATCCTGAGAGCAGGAATAAGTTGAATTTCGATGGTTTTGAAATCGCGAACCACACACGGAAGACTTTTTGTAAACGAACACATAAAAATAAGTAAATTCAAAGTTTTAATGAAGATATTGTGGTAGCGATTTAAATGGCTGTGTCATCATCATGTTTCGTATTTTACTTTAGAACGCCAGAAAAGCGTAGAACTTGACAATACAAGTCTATTGAAGTTACTTATTTGCGTGAAATTCAAAATAATTTCTTAGTAACATGGAAACTTCAAAAATAGCAATTTTAATTTGTTGTATTGAAAAAGCATTATCGTGTATACTAAAATAAGAATTATATTCTGTATAATTTGGGAAAATGAAGTTCGAAAGCAAGTAGCTATCAATTTAACGATTCAACCGCAACCATGATATCTAAATCTTTTTGTTTTATTTCTACCTGATCCACATTACTGCCTTTCAGCATTTTAACATTCCATTGATATAACGTACAGGAATATTTTTTAACATTTACATATTCATCCAGATGGGTAAGTTTAGGAATATACGTTAATACTTTATATTTAATAATGAATACATGAAATGTGTAAACTGAAACTCGTTTGTCCGTTTGTTTGTTTGTTTAATATAGGAACACGTTGATTGTACAACTGGGGAGAATATATTTATGGTGGTCTAAATTTATCCTTTAGTAATTGCGGCTAAATTCTATTTTGTGGCGTATAAGTTCTTCCTAAATTGAATTGACGTATAGCGGGTGAGATTGGGAGAGATTTGAGAAAGAGAAGAATTTATCAAGAAAACTATCCTTCAATGGTGTCAATATTTACTTGCCCGTATACATATGCATATACCGAGACGAGCTCCGATGTAGGCCACCAACAATAAAACCAAAATGTGTGATGTTGGTCTACGCGCGTGAATTTCAATGTGGCTCGTCGATGTCATGGTCAGACGTCAGCGGCGGTAAAGCGAGAAATTGCAGCTGACCAATAACATTTATAATCTAAAGATAAGGAACTGGTAATTGTAATTGGACAAAAAGGCCAAAACCGAGGGAACCATTGGACGGAATTATTTTGTCCGTTGCGAAATTTCTACGAACATTTTTCGCGAGAGTAAGAGCTGTTAAAAGTTAACGTAAGAGTAAATCCCTAGTTTTCGTGAGAAGTGGTGTCATGCTTTAGTTTTGCTGCTTTAGTTGTTTTTTTTAAGGAAGCAAGTCGAATAGATAGAAGTGTTTTCTGGAATGTAATCCGTCACTCCACGAGCTATTTTTTTACGTCTCATTCGATAACTGCGGCGAAACTCCAGCACGAGTGGCTCCAAAACAACGCTTTCTGAAGAAAAGGGCGAGCTTTAACAATGCGAGGTACGAACACCTGAAAGCGAGCAGTGGCGAACTCAATGCGGAGCCCAGCCGCTCGACATCGCGCCTGGTGTTTGAAGTTTCAACATTGAGGTCGTGGGCGTCTTCTAGGATATGCTGCCGGCCGACGAGTCGGATCGACACCGTCACCGAACTCTGTGCGGCAAGCCAGCGCCCTCCCGATCACAGGCGACGTTTCCTGAGGAGAGGGTCGACTACCAACGTGGGATATGCGTGGTTACTACGCCAAGCAGGCAGCGTCAGCAAGGTCCATCAGCCAATTACAAATGTAGAAGCGTGAGGACTTGTGTAGGCGAAAGCAGTAACAGTAAATAGCAATATAAATAAAGTTAATGACAAAGTAAAACCACGAAATAGAAAAAATAACGAAGCCAATGATAAATGATTTAATTTCAGAGAAGAATAAGAAAATTAAAAAGGTTGTACCGTAGATAGTAATTTTAAACGATTGGGTCTCAAGTTTTAATTATGATGAGCCCATAAAAATGTATTTTTCTTTAATTGAAAGGGGTTAACATTAGACCGAGGTCGTTAAGACAAGGTTCTTTTTTAAAATTGCACCATTCGGTAGCATAGACAATTATTGTTATTGTTATCGTAAATTCAAAGGCGAGATAAAAAGGATCGTTTTCTTTAGTGGAATAATTATTAATTTGGCTGCGACGTCCCCGACCAGCATCATCCGTGAACACGTGACTCGTGTTCTTTCTTGTATTCAAACATTACATTGTTACGCTTTTTTCTTTTAAAGAATATATGACTTTTGTGTCACAAAATTTCAACTTTCGATCTTGTCATTGTCGTAAACTTGCCTATGTTCCTTGAAGTCTGTATTCCCAAACGGAGTATCTGGAATAAAAGTTAACTAAACAACTCGTTAAGTCTGAAAGCGGATCGGCGAAGATCCGTCGGGCTTTCGAGGTAGCACACCCGCTAAACTGTGCTCACTCAATGAGACCCGATCGCAAGTGTTGCTGAATGCCCGCAGTTCCACGGGATTTTTGACAGCATGT
Source organism: Gryllus longicercus (assembly GCA_038098605.1). Classification (NCBI taxonomy): domain Eukaryota; kingdom Metazoa; phylum Arthropoda; class Insecta; order Orthoptera; family Gryllidae; genus Gryllus; species Gryllus longicercus. The sequence goes on along the minus strand of JAZDUA010000253.1, from coordinate 1,969,149 downwards.
TCGGTTGCAATACGGACGTACGTCGAATAGGGAAAGGGATATAATGCTGCAGAAAATCGATTTGGAGATTTCAACGGAAATCCACGTTTGGGGATACCGAAAAAGTTTTTTTCAAGACGTCCGCCCGTCCGTCCGTCAACACCACTACCGCCTAACGATGTTTTCCAAAATGGATATTCCCGGCCGATCTGGCTTCACACGAGGCGTCGCGATTTTGAAAAAACTTTCATTAAATTTGGGTTTACTTTACATGAAGCCCCCCGAATATTTTCAATATTTTTTCAAATCCTGCTATAATATTTTTTCTTTAAATTTCTCATAAGAATAGAGCCAAATACACTAATAAAGGTGGCATAGGTTATATTTTCACGGTTAACTCTGAATTTTCGAAAATTAGTGAGTAGGAATTTTTGCGGCGTCTTCCCACAACACAATTGAAGATACAGATTTTTCCTTCAAATAAAATTTGCTGTCCTAAATTTTATTTTTCATTAATGTCATGTACAGTTTTTTTGAAGTTTTTTCATAGCTTTCGCAAAACATGACGTGCAATATCTGCAATTTTAAAAAATAACAAAAAATCTCAAAAATGGCTCCAAATTGTTCCTTAAACTTTTGTCAGGGATAGTGCCTAATGTACTCAGTGAGATGACTTAAAGCCATATTGCTCTATTCATTTTTTCTTTAAAAAAATACAAAAATGTAATTTTATTAACTTGTCTCTTGCGTTGTTAATATTTACATTAGCGGCGATTTGTTCACATTAAGTTATGTAGGATTATATGTGATTTAAATAATGTCATATAGACTTTCTCGAAAACTAAATCGTTTTCTGTGAAAATGAGCTCAAAATTCCGCATTTTCAATAACATTCAAACGCCATGTCTCTTAAATGGCTCCAATTTTTTTCTTGAAAGTTTTCGAACGGATAGTGCTCATTGCACTCTTAGTTATGCCGTAAACTTAATTTCCGGGTATATTTGTTTAAAAAAATTACACCAATGTAATTTTTTTAATGATTCCTCAAGGCGACAATATGCTCATTTCCAGGAACTTGTAAACACTATTGTATTTGTGAGTTAATATGCTTCAACTGACTTCTAATGAAGTTTTTCGAAAGCTCCAATAATGTATGTGAAAACTTCAAGATTTTGAATTTACAGTAACGCTTAGACGACATTTTCTTAAAACCGGCTCCAAATCTTTCAGAGAAAATTGCCATTTAGGACAAAGTGCCTACTATTAAGGAACCAAAAAATCAAGAAAATTTTTAAAAAATGTACTTTGGGCAACTGGCAAGAGAATGTGGGAAGTTCGTATAGTTAGCTGAGACCAAAGAAAATAGAAAACTAATACGTGACATTCTGCAGCACCACTAACAAATATTCTATGCAACTGAGTATTACCTATAAACCATGGAACTTTAACTATTTTACGAATAAATTTGTTTTGTAATATTTGTATTTTATGTAATTAGGAAGAAGCTACATTACACCAAACAGGACATCCCTATGTTAAAGCTGCTCTTATTATATATTTATACTAAAGATTTTGCATGTTTTAAAGGTTATAATTTGGACATTTTGAAGTATGATTTATTCCTGACCTATTAATGTGATATTTTCACGTCAAATTTCAGTCCAATGTAATTCCTAAATATTTAATAGATGTACTTTTGGGAATCCATTGTAATGTAGTGTTTTGCATCAATAATGGAGAGATCTTCGAAGTGAAAAAGAAATTGTTTTTTATAAAATTGATATTTATTCGCTATTTCTCAGATCATCTAAAATAAGTCTTCAGATCATTTCGAATATAATCATATGCTAGTTCGATGTCTGTGTGAGAAGTATAGTCTTTTGTTGCTATATCATCCGCGAATAGTGCCAATTGAGTATTTTGGAACTGTGGAATATCTGATAGTATATAGACCCTAAATAGGAGAGGAAATAGGGAGTTGCCATGATGAATCCCTGCGGGTGTAGAAAATTGAATAGAAATTGAGTCTTACAAAATAGTGTCTACTTTCAAGAAAACTGGAAACTAACTTATATAAATAATGTGGAGTGTCGAATTGTTTAGTTCATGTAGTAATTCCTTATTCCAAATTTTATCGAATGCCTTTTCTATATCTTATAATATTACTAGAGTATGTTTTTTGGGTGGAAATCATTGGCAATGTGTTCATTTAATATGAGCAATTGATGAGTTTTAGAACGATTTCTTCGCAAACAAAACTGAACATCTTGGATTGATTTAATTTCCATTAAATACTTATTGAGCCTATTCAAAATTAATTTATCGAAGATTTTTGATAACAATGGTAGCAGGTTTATTGGTCTATAGCTGTTGAGATGGCGTGGATCTTGTAATAGCTTTGCAAAATTGAAGAATAATTGCTGTTTTACAGTTATTAGGGAAATAACCTAATCTCATTGCAGCAGTAAATGTTTTTTTTCTCTCTTTATTTTTTGTCGCATCAACGGCTAAGGTTATTAGCGACAACATTTTTAATTACAGGTGTTTACAGACAATTATGACTTTATCTGTCATTACATAAACAAAAGTATCAGAATGTATTGGTCGTAACAAAATACAGTATCACAAATTACGTATCTTACATACCACCATCATACAGAACAATCAGGGCATGGTCATAACATCTTTTCGAGGGTTACAAATCATTACATTTACATAATATAACATAATAACATAACATAATATAACATAATAACATAATATAACATAATAACATAACATAATATAACATAATAACATAACATAATATAACATAATAACATAACATAATATAACATAATAACATAACATAATATAACATAATAACATAACATAATATAACATAATAACATATAAGTTATAACATACTATTATCTTACATACTTGTAACACAGTCATACAATATCATCGGGGTAGGATCATAACACATCAACTCTTAGAGATACGGGCGGGCTTACCATAACATTATATTTCAAGCATGACATTTGTGTAGTAAATAATGTTGTCAAAGCTGCAATTTATCTTCTATTAAATTCTTTTAAAAAATGTAATATTTATATGATCAAAACCAACAAATTTCCTAAATTGAAAGTACACTCCAATTGTTTAACGTCCGCTTTAGTATTTTAACATCTGTAAACGTCAGATAATCCGGAAAACTCTTTAAACAAACAGGGAGGATACAATGTCAGAAGGTAAATGACACATAAACAGTCCACCGATTTTCTGCCTCTTCTGTGAAATACATTCGAGAGTTACAATTGAGGGACCTTGAACTGCATCGAAATCTGATCTGCATAGTTTCTGATCAGTGGCGCTTCGACAGGAATCTAATGCACCTTCATTGGATCACAACCAATCTACTGCGAATATATAGAGAGTTACCCGACTTTACACACCACTCGCCCGCACTCACACACACAAACACCACATATATAGAAGTTCTCTGTCCACGTCGATGGCTCCAAATTGTAGGTCAAAGGGTATCACAGACTCCTGCAGTATTTGCATTTACTAGTAAAACGTGTTTGATTAATTTGAGGTTGACGAAGACAGAGAGAGTGCATTTGAGCAATGCTACAGACAACGTCAATTCGTCTCTTTTTACTTTCCTTACTTAAGTAATCCTTAGAGTTACAGAATTTGTGCAGTTTTTCCATTAATTCAGTCTCAATGCATTCTATTAAGTTTCTCTCTTGTGAAACCCTATAATATGTCATATTTCATCATTTTATAGTCACAACCGTAGAGTATCGTATTACATACAATGGTAATGCCAACTTCAGTTCTGTTAAATGGAAGAATATCGCATTTGGACAATATTCCACTCACCTCACTTGGCAAAAATGCAAAAAAGTTACCAATTGGAAATCTTCACCCAAAGAAGGCCTATGGCAATCTTTGTATTGCCACAGTTAAACTACCAGAAAACGTCGTCTGAGATAATGCCGGAAAGTGATCCTGAAATATTCTAATCATAAGATATAACGAACTGAATAATAACATTCGTTGAATGTCAAATCTTATTTCTAACACAGCAATAAACCTAACAAGAAACCAAAACAAAAATACGTAGAAACATAAAGCCACTTGAAAGAAAGTGCGAAAATCAAGTTTCAAATGCTATGAAAAGCCTCTCGTTCCGTGCATGGAAGGTTCTGACATATTTGGATTCGCTTTGTGAGGACAACGTCGTCTCTCCAAAGGCGACAATTTCTTGGAAATGGCTGACGGGACCACGCACAATGGCTGCTCGCAAGCGGAGGGGGGGGGGACGAGCGGCGGGCGAGCGAGCGAGCGAGGAGAACGGACGAGTAGCGAGGGAGAGAGAAAGACGAAGGAGTAGGCGAAAGAAATGACCTGTAGAAGGGGAATGCGGCTGATGGTGAGAGGTGTGTTAAGGGGAGAAGGCATCAAGGGAAGGGCGCACGGCCAGCGAGCAGAGCGGGAGCAGCAGTGCAGCTTTAACAGCTGCGCCGCTGTAACTGAAACACGCTGGCCGGTGCGGCGCGGCGCGGCGCGGCGGAAGCTTGCAGAATATCAACACTAGGAGCTTCGCAAGCAGAACGCTATCACCGGGTTATAATGCAATTCACAAACTGAAATAACCAAGTAAATCACCTCTCCGGGAAAATTGTACGTCGGAAATACATCGCAGATATCGGTTAGACGGCTGTTTTGTTTGAAATAAATTGTATTTAAACCTGCTTTCGAAAGGGAATCGTGTTTATTAAACACTGGTTTCATTTTCCATCACTGACATCTCTCAAAAAGTCATATTTCATTATCTACCCCAGTGCATTATAAGCGTTTCAAATTAATTTCATAAAATATTTCTTTATTATTTGTTTTTCTATCAGTAGGCAGAAGATAGGTGTGGATAGAAATGTTATAATAACTGAACAATAAACAATGTGAAATTCAACAATTAAAACGGCGGAATATAAGAGAAACGATTTCGAGTACATAACAGTAAAGGGTTTAGGCACCGTCATCTAACTTGACTTTCGAGGCTGAATCGTGTATATCATTACAATCGTACATTTTTTGCCCACCTAGAACGATCATGTGTTTCTTAAAAAATTACCACTCTAAAACAAATCTACACTCTGCGCACAAATATTTAAATAATATAAATACTAGCCGATCAGATGGCCGAGATCGCTAAGGCAGTAGTGCCGGAGTGGTCTCGGACCAGAAGATCGCGGGTTCGAATCCCGCCTCGGGCATGGGTGTATTTGTGTGTTTGTGTATGTCTATATGTGTTGTCCTTTCACCCCCATTATCATCATATCATAATTTCATCTCCCATACCCCCAGGGCTAACAACCTTGGGGTTAAAAACCGGATCCAGCTTAAATGCTGGTCCCCCCAAAGAATTGTCTCAAGCACCTGCCTCCGTGAGAATGAATAAAAACTGGGCCACGGTAAAGGCAGAGTGCTTGCCTGCGTGGTCCTAGTTGGCCGATCAACGAAAAAAAAAAAAATATATAAATACTACTAAAATGTTTAATATAAACTTATATAAAATTATCTTGTTAATATTTACTGCACATATTCATGAATATCATAATGATTCTCACGATTTACCTCATAATGTGAGTTACATTTTTCGAGGAGATATTATGTACCCAGGAGCAAACCATTTTACTTTCCAAACTTTCTGCTTTTCTCGGAAACTGTCTAATTGTACTGTTATATTTCAGAGCGCTTTTCTTCTCACTGGGGAGACACCATTGGAGCTGACTGACAGCCGTTGGCGATGTGTCCGCCACGCTGTCGCCCGCGAAGGTGGCGTGGGCGTGGGCGTGGGCGGAGGAGACGAAGGCGACAGCCCCGTCCGCATCGCGGAGCTGGGGTTTGCCTTCCCTTCAAGCGACCCTCAAGCCCTCCGTCCTTCCAGCCTGCCCTTCTGTCTCTGCCCTCTTTGCATCGCTGTCGCCTCGACACCGCCCATATTGCCGCGCATTGCTCAATGTCCTGCGATGCTTCTGCAACGCGCTGCCTACTCTGGCATCGCACTGGATGTGCGAGCGTTAGAAGCAACTCTAGTACACTGAAACTATACTCCTTGGCCATGTTCCATCTTAAATTTAAAATAACTTTCTGTACCAAAAATACGTCTTTACCGCGAGTTATAAACATCATTAAGTTACAAATGAAGAATATATACATATTTACTTGACAATTTCGATTCATATTTTGGAAAATTCTGTATCAATGTTGTAAATGTCAGAAATAATTGTTAATTTTTATGGTTGAAGAAAATTATATACAGAAGTATTCAGTAGATCTTTTGTAATCTTGAATACAATTTATTCAATTTTTAATGACTCCTCAATTCGTTTTATTGTTTGAATCTATAGAGAACACAGAATATCCAGACAATGCTTGAAATATGTGTATGTATATATGTATATATATATATATATATGCATATATATATATATATATATATGTATATATATATATATATATATATATGCATATATATATATATATATATTTATGTTCTATACTCACATAAATAATATTTTATTGAATTGCAATGGAATATACTATCTGCTATTTACTATTTTTCTGATTAATAAAATTGTCTTAATACGCTGATTAATAGCGTGATGAGGCACGAAATATGTCAGTTGCAGCCCGAGAACTCCAAACAGAACTTGGGGCAGTCGTCACAAAAGCCCAACCCTGCCTTTCGGCCTCGGATTCGCAGACGGACACCTTGTGTAGCATACTGCCTGTGCGATTACCGTGGCCTTACTGAAGACCTGTCGTGGTGTCTGTTATTCAGTCGAAGTATTCCGTATCCCCGTAACCACTACTGGCCCAATCATTCCTACCTCACCTCAAGCTTCTTCCTATGTCATTATTCTCCTTGCCCTTCCTTGCATAACGTGATGAGCGGAGGTGTTTTGGAATATACCCGCTCTGCTCTTCTTTCATAACTTTCTTCGCTTCCTTTTCTATACCTTTTCTGTTACCTCACCGATTTTGATATTTCTCAAGCGTGCCCTTACTCGGCTTCTCTTTTTCTCGAGAGTAAGCAAACATTATGCAGAGTTCTTAAATTCACAGCGGACACAAAGAAGCTACTTACAATATCAAACGGAACCTTATTATTCGTTTATTATAAATCTGTTTTCTCAAGTAACCACTTCTAAAACATGATAAAACTGAAAAAAGAACCTAACATACTAAAATTTGTTCGTTTAAATTAACATGGTTTATAGAGGCAAACTAGCCTATCTTCAGCGTATGTTCATCAATCAGACAAGTAAACAAATAAAAAATCCTCAAACGATTTGAGTCACATTCCCATTTTCTGCACCACGTTTCTCTAATGTGCCGAAGGTATATTTTAATAAAGGTTATTTAAAATGGTGATTTTTCTTTATCATTCGGTTGGTATCTTTTTGTACAGTACCAAAAAATGTGATAGTCATTCCCAAGAAAGCGTCTTCAGCTTTTCATTCACAGGGTAGTTCGTAGCTCAACACGAACAGGAAAGATTCTTCAATGTTTGCTCAAAGTTGCATTGTGAAGAATTTCATTTCTTTCGTATACTTTTAAAAAGCTTTTTCTTATTTCTCATTACTCAAAGCCAGTAAACAATAGCACATTTCAAAAGACTCCAATAACTTTTCTCTCGTGTTCTCCTGCCTTCATTTTCAAGTGCTATACCTGTTCAAATGCAGATTTTCACGTAACAGCGTTGGAGATGAGCACAATATTTATACGCTATGAAAGCTTTCCTTTTCGTTCTAAAAACGGGGTGTTTTTAAAACACTGCATTAAGTCACCTTTCTACGTGATCAGATATTACTGAGCAATATACAGTTCACTACAACATTATTTGAATATATGGGAAAATACTAAAAATGACTGGTATATCTATATTTGTTCCAGTTTCTGTCCTAATTAACAAAGATATATCTATACTTGGATACGAAAAGATGCAATACGTTTGCCAAAATATTATAGCTTTTGTTGAGCAAATTTTTATGAGAGAATCTCTAGAACGGGCTTTCCGTTTCCTTAGAAATAAGTTTTCTCTTGAATTAAGTCAGAACTTGTTTTCCGCTTCTCTCGTCGAGTTCATTCCCCTGAATCGCTCTTTCGGTTGTTTCAGACCACCCGTCATTTGCTGTCGGCTTTTCTAGTTTGTTTTCGTCTTTGCTTCTTGTGGTCCTAGTGGTTGGTAAGAAGCACTTTAAAGTTACAATGAGGCAGCGAGTTTGACATTAAGCTATCGTGTCAGTAAACACTGGCCTTCAAACAAAAGCAAAGGCCCTAGGGCTGAAGGACTGGGTACCTCTATTTTAACCATGAAATAACACTCTGATCTCACGTTTCTCATAATATTTCTCATAACTACATGAGATATCAAGCATGTGTACAACTGCCGCTAAGGGTTCTGTAGGTGAGAAAGGCAGAAGCCAACGCTACTGCTCTGAATTACAAGTTTTAATGTAAACGATATGTTTTTTTTACTGGGTCATTTATTTGTATAAAATAGTGGTCCTTCAATATTACATAATTTATATCGTTATTTCTAACTTCAGCAATGTTCGAAAATTTAGAGAATTCTACAAAAATGACAACTGCCCCATTCTCTTAAGTGTTACTGGTTTTATCGGTGGAAAAAATAAAAGAAAGGAGTTGGAGCCGATTTTGATACTATATTTTTTTCAAAAATTGATTAACTTCAAGCAGAAATAAGGAAAAAAATTAAATCTTAAAAAAAAACAACTGTGCATGACATTTTGTGATGTTTTAAGAAAAGACAAACATCACGCACGCTTAGCAGCAGTAGAAACCCACACTATTATACGTTCGTAGAAATGGTAGATTATGCAAATAGTTTAAAATGTCTATTTTTGCCCAAATAAGAAAATACTAGCGTACTCGAAAACTCTCGCATTTTGATTCCCACTCTTTCACTATACATTTCCGTATCCATTCAATTAATGAAACGTGATTTGTTATGAGAAACAAAGGGTATTTGGAGAGGCAGGGCGCCAGTTTGCTAGGTGCAAAAATTGAGGAATTATTTGTGAACTGAAAAGTATTGGACTTCACATCAGTACGTGAGAAAGTTGCTTAAACTATATTTACGTATTGAATATCTTAGTGAACAGACACTAAGTAATATCAATTCGTGCATTCTTTACAATATGAGTTTACAACTGGGCATTGATGGACAGACCTCCAGATACCGCTAACATTCAAACCGTGCGACTGGATTCTGATCGTTGAGAGTTGTCGAGTGACGTGCACTATTCTTTTTATAATTTTAAATTTGGTGTTGTTTCTTTAATTCACTCGCATAGTATTGTAGGCTAGCGCGTTTTGATTTTTGTTATTCATTTATTTCAAGCTATTTTACTTAGTTTAATTTAAAAATTTTGTTTTTTGTGTTGTGCCATACCACAAGTTTTCCTTTACTACCTCCGCGTGCCCGTGCGAGCACTCTGGCATGTTAAACCCCACACTCTTCCCGATTCTTCAATTTCCATTCTAAGAAGGAAAGTAGATAACGAAACGTATTTATTTGTCTAAAAATGTATAAAGGTAACTTCCATTGTACTAACACAATATCAAATAAAAATAAAAAAACAATGCAATTGATGTGGAAAGGAAATGTTCACTAACGATTTATTCAATATTGTTGAGAGATTGCTTGGAACAATTCACAACACTTCCTTCAAAATATTTGAAGTAATTATTCAATTTTCTTTGATAGTTTTTTGCTTTTCGTGATAGTCACAGAAATATTAAAAAAGCTTTTTACTCTTGAGGAAGCTACGTGACCGGACACGCTGACTTGAAATTTTCACCGAATCACTGCCGATAACGAAAATGCTGGTACAGGTAAAACACAAAACAAACCTAACAAAACACGTCTTCAATCATTGTACACCCACATCCCACCACAATTAGGTACACAGCACTTTTAGACTTCCGCAAAACGTTAAATGAATGTTTTCACTACACGCATAAGAAACAATCCTCATTTGTATCAAGCAACTATTAATAGTACTTGTAATACAACTATTTATAGTTGTTGCTGCAAGAGCGAATCTTGAATGAAGAATTATTCAAATAAACCTCGTCAGTCTGCGCAAACCACACTGTACAGAGAAAGAATAAATAGTATAAGATGGGGGAATCTAGGCCTTCTAAGCGTGACACCACAAAGATGTCCACCATCACTAAGGGTTGATATATAGGTGGTATTGGTAGTATCGATAAGTACCGAAACAGCAAAAATTCAACAGAATGTCAAAGAATATCTCATCCTGTAGACTTCGGTGTGAGAAACGCTTCTTTGAGGACTTCGGCTGACAGTCCTAGAGGTTGCATTTGACGTGAATATTTACAATCCTTCATATTTTTAAATTAAAGTGCAATTCGGTCCTTCTCCGTGAAATTCTCTTTCTTTAGAGACCTCAATTATAAATATCTGTTGCATGTGAGATCCGCAAAAGGTATGTACTACTTTACTACTGAAATAATATGGGAGACGATTAGCGAACCAATGACGTTTGGAGCGAGTTCGGTAATATTTACTTATGAGTGCAAAAATGTAACGTTATATACGAGATACATACGCTATTTTTTGTATAACAATATTATAAGTATTTAAGGAAACGAAGTTAATTTGGATGTGAAGTTGTAATCTCGGACCAACGTTATGACGTCATGCGTGCTATTTTATAAAATTTAAGGATTCCTTGCACAGAGAGATTTCGGAAGCAGCTGCAAATCAGAAAATATATTCATACCAAAAAGGTCATGAGAACTTTACGAGAAGGATTATTCAAATTTTAAGAAAGGAATGGATGAAACCGAAGCAAATTTTTGAACGTCAGGCTGTTCTTGCAGGTCTGTCGGAGAACGTTGGTTAACCCGGCAATGGGAACGTTGGGTGTGTCAGACCAACGCCCTCTCCACTAAGGCCACGACGCTTGTCTGTGACGTCACATCTAGAAGGGAAGCGTCCAACTTCACAGAAGTGTGGACTGGGTAGGCGTCTTCTCGCTCTACGACCTACTAGTGACTATTTTTTAAATTTGCGATTGTAAAGATTAATGATGTCGATATTAAAAGAAAATAATGATTAATTACATTGAAATTGAAATAATACGTCGAATCTTCACCTCCCTGATTGCAAGTAACTTACGTAATTGTGATTCACATAGTTTTTTGTAATAACTCTCACACTATTTTTTGATAAAAAGGTAATATACAACTAATATGTTGGGTATTTTTCTTTTAACAAAAAAAGCATTCATTGAAATGTAGGAACATAAAGTAAATCTGTAGGAATGTGACTTATATGGGAATATGAAACATCTTAGTATTAATTAAATTCTTTGTCATTTCGTTTAAAATGTTTAATGCAACTTATGAAAAAAGAGATAATTCAAATATTATAAGCAAATGGGACATTCAAAACAGTGTCAGTTGGTAATTTGCAATGATTTTATTTATTCTGTCTATGAAAAATGGTGATGAGAATTCACTCTGGGGTGATGACGGGCGATGATCTCGGATGATCATGAACAGTGTCAATGAGAACAAATATCACACAATCACTTTTTATCACTCGCTAATAACTTTTCTTTCTACGTATTTCACAAGATCTTCCCAGGAAGAAAATGTAATCCTTCACACACACTCGGGAACATATGAACTAGTAACAATAGTCCAGCAATAGTCCTTTTGCACATTGTCGTTCTCCAAACTCATTATTTTAGCTTCAGGTTGTTATCTTGAAGTACTTAATATACAAAGAGATTTAGGGTTCGGTAATATTGAAGGAAAAGCTTTATCGTTCAAAAGTGCTCTCTCAGTATCAAGACAATTTTGGCTATTTTTTTATTATTACATTAATATCTCCTTCCGAAAAGTGCATTTCACATGCCTGTAATAAAGTACGTAATGAGGTAAAGTTTTGTACATATTAATTCCTCAATCAATACTAGCATTTTGAGTTTCATATTACGTACTAATTCTCTTGTGCTTGCACAATTTTCTGATAGTCTCACATGTGATCTGAACAATAACGTTATTGTACTCTTTGAGTATCACTTTTCAATCACACGTGTTTATACTCATATTAGCCTTCGCCAACTCCTGTGTACGACAATAATATTCAGAATTCAATGGCTATGCCCCTTAGAGCAAAATTCCCTGCCCCTTAGAGCAAAATTTAAGTGCGCAATCATTCATATTTTTGTACATTTCATGTAGAAACCTTGAAATAATATGAAACGTTTCTTATAATCCCTCTATGTTCTACTAATATATTCTTTAAATCGCGACATTTCTTTAGCGACACACTTTATAATTCATTTCAATAGTGACATTACGCTATGAGTAATTTACGATCAAAATTGTTTCTGAAAGTTGGTGGTAATCAACTTTCAATGTTATCAATGCATAAATTTACATCTCGTAACAGCAGCAATGGTCCTTTAGGTGTAGCATCAGTGATCGTAACGAACCTAGGGGGATACGGTGTGCAGGGACGGTAACAGGTGAAGTAGAGCAGGGTGATGAAGGTGGGATGGAGCAGGGAAGAGAACGCCAGAATAGAACATGGCAAGTCAGGACAGGGATACGCTACACAAATAACACAGGTCGTCAAAAAAAAATTTGGTCACCTTTTTTAGAGCCAAAAACTGATTTTATATTATATATATATATATATATATATATATATATATATATATATATATATAAAGTTCAAGGATTACAAAAATAACTCCTATTACCCTTATTATATCAGGTTATAAAAAAAGTACATTTAAAAATCTTTAAAATATCTTGAACGTGAAAATCGAAAAACATTGTTTGATCACCCCAAAATTGAGGACTGAATTTTGTGTTCATCTTGTATCATTTTTTTATATCATAGTTAAGAAAATGAAAATTAAACATGTTAACTTAAGGCCATTACTTTACTATTATTGTTACACTTTACTGTTAAAACCACTTGTTTTTAGGCGTCTAAGCAGTCAATAGAACCGTTGGCGCTTAGACAAATCTTCTTATTCCACTTGTTCTCTTGTGCACTCTAGTAGGATCATCTCGTTACATTAACAAACAGTAATCAGCTATCATTGGTGTATTCCATCGCCTTTGGTAGCGCCTTTCTATGTCTTTAATATCTTGGTGAAACCTCTCACCCTGTTTACCACACAGCTCCCAGGGTTTTTGGAAAGCAGTCTAAATGGAAGTGAAGGAAATGCACTTTCAGACTCGTGTTAAGGCGTCATATTTTTTCAGCATATTATTTACATAATCCTCATAGTTTGGATCTTCATAATTTCCCAAGAACTTATGAGCTGCTGCTTTGAATCTAATCCAAGCTTCCCTTTCCGGAGTTTTCATACATGCTTCTTTAGCTAGTCTGATCTGCAGCCCTACAAAGATACTTTGACTTTTTTTCTGAGAGGGTGATAAATTTGTTGGTACATAAAGCAACTTACATTCTTACCCAGAGCCTTAGAAAATTGCTTCATTAATGCAAATTGAATGTGTAAGTGAGGTAACAGAATTTTGTCCGAATCTACTAAGCTGTTTTTTATAATTTTATTGGAACTTGGAATCAGTGTTTTTCTTCTAGGCCATTTCCGTGTTGTCCAATGATCCTCTCTATTTCGGCTGCCCCATTCACAAATGTAACATAGGTTCTCGGTGTAACCCTGTTATTGTTCTAACAACATACACAACACCATTAAATCACCGCAGATCATTCGTTTATATTCCTCATAATTTACTTTTTCGAGTTGCAATTTAAGATTGTCATATGTCTCCTTAAGATGGACGGAATGTGCGACTGGTACAGATGCTAAAGTGTTACCAATCTGTAGCAACACCTTTTAAACTTAATTTGCTTGAATAAATGAAAATCCTCCATCTGTTTTAATCTCTCCTCCTAACTTATATATGAAGTTTGGAATGTGAGTTTAATATATTACGGAGTTTTCCTGATTAAAAAACCGTACTAAGTCTTTCTCTCTCTCTCTGTAAAATGTAACATACGATCCTGGAGCTATCCTGAAGTATTCATTGAAATATAGGTTTGTGTTTGGTGCTTGTCTACTCAGATTCTTCAGCTGAGTCGCCTGGTGTTGAACTTTTATCAGAATGCAGTACTTCGATGTTCGAAGGAGGTTCTGGTCAGGTCATAGGAACGTCATTGCCATGTGGTACAGGCCTTCTTGTAGATTCCGTATCAGGATAAACCATTCCGTATCACTTCTTTCTATTGAATCCTTTTACTTTGCAAATAAAAAATGACAATTGTTTATATGGTTCTTTGGCTCGCGCCACACCATAGGAACTCCCAAACTCAGTTCCTTCCTCTTCCCCTTTGAATAGTTTCTTAACTTTGCAACACAAAAACTGCACACTTCATGAGCGGCCCACGGCTTATTCTGGTCCCTCTTTTTCAATCAAGAATAAGCGTTATATACACTTCTAACAAATAAGGTAATATTCTGTCTCTGTTTTGCAATCATAAATGTTCACAAATATAACAAAATATATTTGGGTCTTTCACACACTTTCTTTGCGTGGTTTTAGCATAACCAATACTTTAATAAACGAACTAGTTCTTCAAAATACTCTGCTTGAGATTCATTCAAATAACTTAATCAGCCCTTTTACGCAGAGTCCACTATTATAAACATACAGATATGAACACAGATATTAATAGGTCTCTGAATATAATACTGTAACGTGTTGTCATCTGACTGTGTTTTGTTACAAAATGATGCAAAATGAACTGATATAATTAATTGATTATTACGAATAATATATATTGGCGTTTGTAACTTATTGAAGATAATGTATATATTTTCAATTCAATATATTTTTATCGCAATTACTGCAATTATTAAAATGTGTGCTGTGATAGAACAAAGGTTAGGGCATAACTGGATTTAGGTTACGAACTTATATATAAATATAAAACAAGTGTCAAATTCAAAAAAGAAAAATCCATGTTGACCTGTGTAATCATTCATTTTCCTGCCTAACAAGAATTGTAAGCCGGTCCGGGTGGCCGAGATCGCTAAGGCAGTAGTGCCGTAGCGATCTCGGACCGAAGGGTCGCGGGTTCGAGTCCCGCCTCGGGCATGGTTGTATTATGTTCGTCCTTTCACCTCCTATCATCATCATATCGTGTCATCCCCACAGTTACCATACCGTTACAATCAATAGTGGTCGCTAATGACCTAGTAGTTGATGCGACCTTAAATAACAAAAAAAAAAAAAAAAAAAAAAAAAAAAGAATTGTAATACCCGGGCAACGTGAAGTGTACTCCTCGTTAAAGCCTAAGCGGTGTAACACCACGTTTCGTATTTTTAAATAGGTTGATAAATATTACGTAAGTTTAACATCAGTCGTCTGCAAGTAAATAGAACACTTAATTGCGGAATATATTAGACGAGTTTGGAATAAAAATGATTGGCTATTTCAAAATCAACACGTTTTTTTTCTGGGTATTCGTGTGACCGCCGGATTATTGTTTTACAGTATGTCAAGTCGTAACAGTTCCACAAGACGATGAGACTAGGGTCGATGCAATAATATCGTATTTTGCTAAGGTATTTGATACTGTTCCACATGGTCTTATAATTGCCAAGTTGGCGGAAACTGAATCAGACTATAGAATAATCTTGTGGAAGACTTTCTTATGGGACGCACTCAGAGGAAGTGATAAATATTCATCCCAAATGGTGGCAGAAGTCAAAATATTTTGTTATTTATTCGAGGCAATGCTATATGAGGTGCTCCCAATGCTAATGGTATTAATCGATTTCCAAATCTTCTAACTATAATAGGCATTACAACGAAAAAAGTCATAACAAATGCGTGATATAACCTCTGAGGCCGATATAATCTCTGGAGTCGCCCAGGGGAATGTGTTAGTGCCATTGCTGTTATTCGCGTTCATTAACAACATTGCTACTGGAATAAAATAAAAATAGACTATTCGCTGCTAACTGCATAATACATAAGAGTATTGGCTCGTCTACGGATCTGTGTATGAAACTACGTGTAGAAATAAGATGGAATTAAATCCGGAAAAGAGAAAAGCCATTTGCTTTACCTGTCTCGCTCAAATGAACACTTCAATTATGAGTTAGGAACCAAGTGGAAATAATAATTTTTGAAAAGGAGGGGGTTGTTCTGCGAGACGATTTGGATTGTTCGGATCCCATTAACAATGCGGTCAAAAAATTTCTGACTGCATGCTGTAACATACTGCATACTGCGACTCAGAGGGGGGTCGAAAGGGTAAATCAAGGCGTTAGATAAAATTCAAAAACGGGCCGGGATGTTTGTGAATGAGGGGCGTGCAGTTGATGGAGACGTATGGGAGTCTACAGCTAAGAAAAGGGAACGAGTGCGTTTATGCGTAATGAAGTACGAGGCATACAGAGGGGACACAGCATGGACAGATCGGTAAAATATTAGAGATGCCTGATAACACAAGCATAGGTGACCACCCTTACAAAATACGATGTAGAAAGGAAAGAACTGATAAAGGGAGATTCTTTGTGAATCCCACATTAGTAGATTGTAGTAGTAACAAATAACCTCCAAAGGACTAGTCTCTTTATTCAAATGTAGATAAATTTAAAAATATGCGTAATTCCATTTATACTATAAATACTGAGACTTCAATTTTTGTTATCATTATCGTTATTAATATTATTATTACTATTATTTTCTTTATTAACACTTAAAGCCTTTGTTATTTTTAAGTTATTGCTTCTATTATTACTACTATTATTAATGAGGTCATGTCCCGTATATAGGGAAGTAAAGTGGAGTGGAGTTGAGTGTTACGTAAGCTGTATAACAAAAGAAAATAAAGACAAAATGTTTATTTTGAAATAATTAGAAATTTACTACAACTAACTTATCAACTTTTAATTCTAATTGTTCAAATTCTAGTGCAAAGGTTAATTGATCAAATTCTAATTTCAATTCTAATTGATCAAATTCTAATTTCAATTCTAATTGTTCAAATTCTAATCCCAATTGTAATAATTAGAGCGGGACAAAACGGATTCCATTACCGAACGTTTTTGCTGGATTGCCTTCGCGGTCTTGAGAGGTTGCGCGCATTCCGTATCTGCTTGTGAAATCTATTCATCGCTGTGTATGTCAAGGCTTTGGCAGGGAATTGGGCAAGGGAATTGTCGGAACCGCTCATCCTTGGCTATTCTCGGCAATGTCGCCAATGTCAGCAAAAAAGCATTGCCTTTCCTCTATGGCAGGTCTGCACAGCATTTTGCACTTTGAACTCGGGAGCCGCGCGCGAACAACTTGAGTTCAAACCCGGGCCGCGTGGATGGGTGAGGATTAGACTCTTTCTTGGAGTATGGATCGCCAATAAGAATCTCTTCTAGAGAGAGTGTTTAAAAAAAATCAGTTTGAGAGAATACAGACATATTTACGAGAATTAAATGAAATATTGTGAATCCGTGACAAAATCATGAATTCCTGTAATCACGAATTCCAGAGAGACGTTTTCCTGCAAAGGAATTTTTCGGTATTAAGGTTCCACAAAACATGGATTCTGACTGCTCAAAGTACTGGAGAAAGTAATTTGCTACATATAACTGCAAGAGTTATACACTTGTTCGGTAGCAGGAACTCACAATATGAGGGGTTTTTTTTGGGGGGGGGGAGGAAATGACCATTTTTCGTTTCATCTTTGCAGTTCTGTCTTTTTATTTGTTTCATACGAAATCTTATTGTACAACCGGTACATCTTGTTTATAATTACCGATTTTAATGCAATGCTGACTTTCCACAGAAGTTGTTCAAATCTACGAACGATGCAATATCTACTTATACTTTACAACACATCATTCCTATGGTATTTACGAAAATGACTTACCATGACCATCAAAAACACAAAAAAATGACTTTACTACGTAAGTACGAAGTAAGCGAGAAAGTAAAATTACAGATAGATAGATAGATAGATAGATAGATAGATAGATAGATAGATAGATAGATAGATAGATAGATAGATAGATAGATATATGTGTAAAGTTTTCATTGATAATGGGAATCACGTGCTTAATATTAAAGTTTAATAATATTAAAGGTTTGAGAAAAAGATATCTAGTATCAATATTTAAATTCGTAAGATCTTTTTGTTCGCTTAGTGATCATCATCGGAGTAAATCTGAAAATAGGTACAGCAATGATAAAAATACAAACAAACATTAAATTGAGTATATAAAATTGAATAGAATGTATGAATTAGAGAAGTAGTATAACGCTCACGCGTCTGACATTTTACGTACTTAACATTATATTTTATAAATAATTTGAACATTTTTCAATTTATACTTCTCGTTTTCGCAGTTCCTCCACCGGCTGAAGTGTAAAAATATTGCTCATCTCGGAAAGCAGTGCTGCGGGCCTAAACCGTCGATATTTGGATTTGGGCATAATGAGATTCCATCCCGAAAGGGTCTTGTACACTCTCCATTGTGGGGATTGCTTGGTTAAACGACACTAAGTAATATCAAGGATTGATTTGCCTAGTTAAGCTAATCATAATGAGATGAAGGAATTAATTAATTAATTAAAATTTGACTGTGTAATCATAATTGGCTCAACGAAAGCTTCGGGCACTTATTTCGTTAAATATTACATAATGTTTCATTATTTTGCAAATAATTGTAGAAAATTTTAAAAAGTAACCAATGCACGGTAAAAGGCAACGAAGTCACAAGTACTTTTTTCATAGACCGTCTACATGCCTGGTTATGGCCTGTGGCAAAAGCGCTTTCCCAAAAATGAAGCTTGGTTATAATATCAATTATTTCAATATCGAAACGCATGTATTTTATTGTCCAGGCTGCTTATATTTATATTGCATTCTAACATCTAGTAATGAGGGTGCAGTTTGTTCAGTATAATATATTACGGCCATGACATAATTTTCCATGTCGGCGGTAACTGTTCCCCCGTTTCCATCAATGTTCGTTTCAATGTTCGCATCAAGCCGCAAAGCACAGAGATGCCATTGCTATTTGTGTCTTATTCTAAATAGCACCCACACATTGACTCAAAAGTTGTTATACGTACGAAGTGTGGTCAGAAACCATTTTTGTTTTTAGTATTTAGTTTAGTGCGCGGGAAAATTTCAATATTATTCATAATATTACTTTTGAGTTATAAATATAGAAAACCGGAAGTTGTATTGAATAATATTTTCAACTAAGTGTAAATGCTATTAATATTTCTTTAATCATAAAATCACATTATTACTATGGCACGCATTTTCTTTTATTACATGAGAATCAAGATTTTAGAACAATTCTTACACGGGTTCGAAAACCGTAGCACCCCAAATGCGTCAACTGAATGCCGGAAGAAAAGGAAGACAGAAAGGGAAGGAAGCAGGAAGTATCCAATACGGAACGAAAGGGCAACGAACAGCCTGTTTACGTTCCGTAATCCAATAAACGATCGCGCCTAACAGTGGCTACATAATTTGAGGTGAAAGCTGAAGGGTCGAAAACCCGATAAGAAAACAGTCGAGGAATGTAGGGGAGCGGGGGATGTGGGGGGGAGGGGGGAGAGCAATGAATGGGAGCCATGCAGAAAGGCGTGACGGACGGGGAAGGGGGGGGGGGTGAGAATTGAGAAAGTGGCGACCGCTGTATGTTTGCCCGAAGGCAGAAAGGAGAGGGGACGTAAATTATTCAGGAGCGCAGGACACGGCATGTTGCTTGAGGCCCAGCTGCCCGTCCCACTCTATTGAGCGCTCAGCAAACAAACGATGCGCCTCCTCTCCACTCTCCCCTCTCCACTCACACCGTCGCCTTCCACTCTCCACAGCGCCCCCTCCCTTCCTTCTCCGCCTCGTGCCGCACCTCTCTTTCCCGCCCCCTTAACTCCCTACTAACTACACTGTCTGTCCTCTCTCCCCTCCTTTTCGCCCCTCCCCTCCTTATCGCCCCTTTCGCCCCTCCCCTCCTTTTCGCCCCTCCCCTCCTTTTCGCCCCTCCCCTCCTTTTCGCCCCTCCCCTCCTTTTCGCTCTCTCCACTTCACGCTACTCCGCCTCTTTCCCTTTCTCTCCGGGCCGGCATAATCATTCCACCTGCCTACTCTCACAACTCTTGGCATTTCCGCCTGACCTAGCTTTCTCCGCTTCATATTAATATTATTATATCTCCTATACTTGTCTTGCTCTTTGATGCGTTGAATTAACACTTCATTCTGTTTACATTCTATTCTTTTTTACATTGATTTAAATTTCACATTATCACATTATATTCATTTAAATATATGAATATTTGTGCGTTGTTTTGAATACATAAAAATCTTCTTTTATCTCCCTTAAGAACGTGTTTTATACGACCCCAAGTCGACATTCTTTGTATGAAACAATACTCCATATTACCGTATAGGAAATTATTTCCTCTAAGGTACTAGACTATGGTATCTTTCCTTGCATCGCCTGTTGTTTTCCCGTCACCCCCGCCCATCCTCCTCACCATTAACCCCTTCCCCCGCACTTTGCGCCGCCCCTCCCCGCTCCCTTGCCATGGCTACCAGGTCTCGCCCCCGCGCTCTAATCCACCACTCAGCAAACTTATCTCCAGTTGTTCCCGAAACCAATTTAACTATTCCTGGATCTGCCAACCCCACAGAGAGCACCTGAATAATAGGAAATTACTTTACAAATGTTGCTACTTCACACCTGCGGTGGACAGCGATTGTTCTCCACCGCCTGTCCTCTCGAAAGACACGTTTTAATTTCAACTCCATCTCCTTGTTTAAGACCACGTATCGGTGTGTCCTGATAGTATCCACCTGCTTCCTCCAGTGGTCAACCTGAAACGTCAGACATTTTTACAAGGTGAAAATGTACCAGGGCAGTTTCAAAAGTACAGTCTCTAGAGCACTGCGAACGGAGGGAAACTGTTCGTGCGCATGTTGGCAACACTGTTGACGCTGTTGCTTCCGCTATTCCGACACAAGCCTTTTCGCACCTCGCTGGGACTCGCTGGGAAGGCGTTAAGAGTTTGAAATTCATGGTAATGTTGAGAAATGGCGTACGCATTCTCTATCACGTTTTCTAAATTGACAGAACATTTGGCCAGAATACACCTCACTAGCGACGAAGTGAAAGATGATGTCCAATCCATCTTCAACGATATGGCGGCATGAAATGGGTATACAAAACTGTTACAGCGCATATGAAAATACATTGATCGCAATAGCAATTATGTAGAAAAATAGGTAAGTGTTTAAGCTTTAATGTGAGGTAAAACATTATTGTAAAAAAACATTTCTTTGTTTTAATGAAAAATAAGAGACCTTACGTTTGGGATTATCCTTGTATTTGGAAATATTCCTAAGATGGTATCGCAACAGTAACTTAATAATATGCAGAAATCAGACAACGCAGCTCAAATTTCAATCATAAACACTAATTGATTTGAATATTTTCCCACTAATTAACGCCAGCAAGAACCTGAAATTACTCATTTTACTTCAGAAATTACATAATTTCTACTATACAGTGGTAGTAGCTTTGGGCGAAAGAAAATTTCAAAAGTTGCACGCAGATTTTGAGAGCCGTTAACAAGAGGGGAATTCGAGGATATTGAACGACTCGAGTCAAACTTTTAAGCACTTCGAGAGAAAGACTTGCCGTGTTCTTGATCTTTTCATTCAATAGAAACTATAAACCAAAATATTCAGCCTGTATTTCACGCTTGTGCGAATTTCCGAACAACTATAAACAATTTTATTTTTTGTACTCGTAGCCTCTGGGAGATTTTCCACTTCATAATTCTCGTGCATCGAGTTTGATATATTCCCACTCCAACAAACCCTAAAGTATGTGCCTGGATAGCCGAGACCGCTGAGTTTGGACAGTCATAGTTCCCTCGTGTCGTAAGGTTCGCGAGTTCGAATCCTGCCCGGGGCATTGATATTTGTGTGTGTCCGTATACTGTTACCGTTACCTTCAACGTTACTTGCAATGTTACTACATGACATTAATAGTTGAAAAGCGATCATAAATAAATAAAAAAACTGAGGTTGTTAAAAGTCCATTAACAGGAGCCTACCAACGCCATGTCGGTACCCGTGAACACCAATGAGAGAGGTCAACAACAGACCTCAGAATAAATTGCAATATAATTAAAGAAAAAACATGTGCCTAAGATCTTATTTTACACATACTATAAAAGTATTACAATGATTTTTTTGCAAGTTTGCGCTAAGAGATTTTTAAACTGTATCAATGGCATCAATATTTTGAACACTTTCTGTTCTTAGAATTATTTTCGCCGGGACATAGATGGAAAACTAGTACAACGTTAATAATATGGGAGGCTTGGTGGTAAGAAAACTCAAAAAAAAAGTTTGTAGAAGTTTCAACAAAGATTACTAATGGAAGCCGTTTCGATTTTTTTAAAAATAAAGGTGATAAGAACTTTATAATATTAAAAGTCCTAAATGATGAAATAGTAACTCCTTACCTAAACGAAACTAGAGGAAAAAACTGCGTTGAAGACCGCCCTCCCTTCCCCGACATGCGTCTGTTTAAAGGTGCACTCGTTTCGTGAATTATCATATTCATGGAGCATTAAGTTCGGAGCGGAGACAATGCTAGTTTCTTAATTGAGCGTGCTTTCTCCAATAAATTACCAGTACTTTCCAGGTTCAAATGATCTGCAGTTCAATGCACTTTTTTATCCTTTAGCACACATGAGCGACACAAATATGTTGAGAACAAATTAATTAATATATAAAATAGGAAATATATGCGTGAGAGAATCTCAAGGGACCAAGAAGCTTACTGTCCAATCCACTTCATGAAATGGGGATGTGATATCACACTCCATTAAATAAAAGTAAATACCTAAGTTCAACATGCGTCTGTGTGAAGGTGCGCTTGTTTTGTGCAATTATTAGATTCATAGAGCATAAAGTTCGTAGCGTAGACAGGCTAGTTTCTTAATTGATTAACTTTTCTTAACTGATAATTGAATTACTTCATAAATTAAACTCAGAAGGTGAGCTCTTTTAGGGTGTTCCTACAATAAGTTGGTTTTCGGGTTCATTGTGCACTCTAAGTGTCTCTACAGAACCACAAATCCTTTATGGAAAGTCCTGCACCAATCTTATATATTCACTCATTTCTTCGACGAATGCCATATAAATCGAATCCAATCAAATAAATGTCAAATTTGAGCTTGACTGCAACTTCTGAGCTGTTGGAAGTGCTTACTCTCGCCATAGCTATTGACGCTTGGATTGAAATTCTAAGACTTCTGAGGTTTTGCGCAGGTAACTTGGTCATGAACAATAATTCAAATGAATAATGATGTACAATAATGTATGATTTGGAGAGGTGTCATATATTTGTGTGTTATGTTTTAGAAAGAGGACAAATACAAGTAACAGGACATTTTATTTAAGAGTGTGGATCATCTGATGAAGGTAATGTAAGTGATTTTTTGTATTTCATAATGAACGGAAATTCACATATGAACTTTGCATACAAATATTTAACATTACAGTTCTTTATAGAACAAAAACTCATAGTTTCAAAATACGAACGAAGTAATGACATGAATTATAAATATCATCATATCGAAAATTTCTAAGTCGCAATTTGTCAAGTTGTTTTCAGATGGGCAAATCACTTTCAATTTTTTTCCATTTCATAACTATTCTTCGTTTTCTAACATCATAGTGTATGTTTTCCATCAACGAACGCAGTGCCTTGAGATCATGCACATTCCATGTAGTTTAAACGATCACTTCACCTGGATCCCTACTTTTTAGTAGTTTCTGCCAACCTACTTGATGTCGACAAACAATTGAGACAAACATTAATTATCTACATTTATTAAATCATAATGGTTTGCATAGGTTCATTAAAACTTAAGACTATCTGCATTTTTAAATCGGCAAGTTTTTCTCTGGCAGACCTCCCTATTTGGAGTATTGCGGGAATGCGTGGCAGTAGCCTTGGCTTCCGCGAAGACGTTCTGGACCCAGCCGGCTGCCAGTCGGCTGCAGGTGCGCCGGATAAGCGTCGGGCAGCTGTATATTTGGGCAGAGCAGAAGCACTCTGCTGACGGGAAAAGAGGCGTCTGCCGAGCCCCTCCCCCCTTGGAGCTGCACTTTCATTCGGTGGAGAGGTGGCTTACGCGGGCGTGACGTAGGTGCCACTGGCACTTACAAACGGATGTGTTACTTGTATGGCTAAAGTCAGAAATTTTGTCATTGTAAGGAGTAATAGGTTAATTTGCACATTAGCCAGATGCGCAATGATGGTCGATGAACGAATGATTTTGTATTTCAATTGGCAAATGTTGGTATTAGCCACCGGGCGTTGGATAAGGTGAGGTGAAGTGATTGTCCAAAAGTAATGCGTCTTGTGTTTGCAAGATGTATTTTGGCATTAAAACTTGTTGGAAAGTATGCGTTACTCGTGTAGTTTTGTGTAAATCGCGAAGATTGATAGTCGGAGCCTTAACGCCAACTCGGAAATGCATAGCGAAGCGTCAACTGAGGTACATAGCGAGGTTAGATGAAGAGGTAACACGTAAACAGAAATGAATGACTGACACAGTATAATTCACAACTTCACGTCTTTTCTCTTAGCCTTAAAAGTTTCCATCGGAAGTCTGATCCTGTTTTATCACATCTACTATTATTCACTACCATAAATTATGTCACATAATCTAACCATCTTATGTTCTCTAGTGAAAACGTCATCCGGATAAAGTCTTAAATATGCTTCAAAGCTACTTCAAATCTACTTCGAGCTTTATAAACCCATTTTTCCACAATGTGAACATTAAACAGCTAATCAGAAAATTAGTCGAATTAGAGCATTAGCCCTGATGTAAGCCCTAATGCTTATTCCTTATGCATGCATTTATTTAGAGATCCCATAAATCGTCCCCGCCAGTACTTGCTTCCCTTGCCCTACCTTCGCTTCTACACTGAATTGTTTGGCAGCATTCATGAAAACCTGTTGTTTACACGCCACTTGATTGCCGAAAACAGTCACATTTAAATTGGAAGCTAATAAGAAGCAGCAGGGAACATTGCTGGTGTTCTTTTAATTGAAAAAAGATACAGATTTTCTAAACTCAGAAATTTCGATGTGAAATAAAGTTATTTTTCTTGACCTTATGTTTGTTTTCTCAAAAAATTTCATTCGTAATAACCCCTTTATTCTAGAACATTTCTCTGCCTTTCCACCGAACAGAGATGTTCATGGACCCGAGCTAGCAGCCTGTGGTGAACATGAGAAAAATTTAGTGCTCTGAAATTGCTAGGGGTTATTTACGAGTCATGGTGAGTTAACAGCATCATATACCACTCGTTCGATTCACAGAAGACATGATCTCACATAGAAAAGAAATCAAAGACAAATACATCCAATTAAAATAGGCCTTACAATCATTATATTTTTGTTTCTTATTTTATTTATTTATTATATTTTTGGTTCCTTCATTTATTTTCTAAACTCACACAAATAAAATATAAAGTAACTTCGGAGTCGAACCGTAGCACGCCCGGGTATCTTGTCACAATACTGCAGCAGCTAGTCCGAAGAGATACCATCAGACATTCTGTCAACTGCTGGCTCCCTTGCGATTTCCGTGCCAGATACCGCGTCGCTCGCCGGATCTTCACCGACTGCAAAGACCTCTTAAGTCGGAAACCAGCAAGAAAAACGAGCGTTGCGCTGCACAATTCTTTGAATGTGTCAAAAGAAACTATACCCATGGAGAATGAGTAGGCAGCTAATTCCTGTTGTATACTCTTTGTTAGATAGCTAATTTTGTATTCAATATGGCTGACAGTTTGAGACGCCACATCGGTATAGTATACAACTCATTCACACTTTGGCTATCAAACGAAGACTACACAACGAGAATTAGCTGTATACTCATTCCCCATGGGTATACTTTTTTTGACACGTTCAAAAAAGTGTGCAGCGCAATACCGACACCTACAAGCCTGCATACTTGCTTTTCCCTATTCTTCATAACTCTGCATAACGTCTCAAACAAACTTTTGCTTTGAGCTGATCGTACGTGGTTATGATTGCTGGCTCCCGGTCTATCGGCCCCTTCCACTGGCACGGCGCAGCGTTTGCAACGCTTGTCGACTTGCCCCGCTCCTCAGTTGATCGACCGCTCGGCATCAAGATTTCAAGTTCCCGGGCCAGTCACTCGTTCAAGTGTGGCGCGATTACACTTTGCGCCCTTTGCTTCACGTATATTCCGTAAGATCACTTGATTTTTTGAATCTGAAAACTCAATGGACTGAGATCACATAATTTTGACAGAAGTAATCCGAACATTAATGGAGGAATTCCATTATTGATTTGTCTAATAGTACAATTAATTTCAGACTGAACCAGAGTCTGAGCAATGGACCGATTACTCTAGTGAGTCAATTATTGTCAATTAATGACTGCAAGGGATAAGATACATTAGAGCGCCGAGTCCAATTGAGAGCAGGAGAGCTCTCTGCGTCTGCTACCACGGATCGATTTTATCCGCCCCCCCCCCCCCGGCCCGAGCCTATCTCCCAACAGTTTCTAAACTTTGATAAGCGGTACTGCTCTCGTGGTGGGGCGGGTCCCACCTGATTTGTCAGTTTACGTTATGTGCACCCAGGGTAAGGCTCTGCTACTGGGTGGCTCCACAAGATGGTGGATAGTAGAAGGGTAGGGAGAGTGAAGACATGATCGGAGTCCTCCGAACCAAGGCTGCTAGGTTATCAGAGCGCGGGAGGGAAGTGGGTGGTGGGACTCCACTCGGCAAATACCGCATATGCTTGGGGACGATCTAGTGATGTGGCGAGCAAGCACCGCCATTAAATATGTGCTGCCCCCGCTGCTTTGCGGGTAGGGATTATCCCAAAGGCTAAGGGAAGGAAAATCCTGACAGAAAGGCACGGACAGAGGGGGATCTGAAAGGCGTGAAGCCAATCTCTCAAGGGGAAAAAACCCCTGCACAAATCTCGGCCCTCCGGATTGTGGATTGGAGCAATGGGGTTGCATCTAATTATCGAGAAAAAATATAAACTTCCAAAACAGTTCGGTTTTGACTCGGAAATAGAAAAGAACAATTAATGCAGGAAAGGAAACGGTACTTGAATATCGTATATTGGAACATACATCAGATAAGAACAAAAGAAGAAGGGGTTTTTAAAGAGCTTTCTCTTCACAATTTGACATAATAGGGCTGAGCGAGACAAAAAGGAAAGGAAACGAAATTCAAGAAGACTATATGCACTTCTTTGGTGGAGTAAAGAAGAAAAAAGAGCTAGAACTGGTGTCTCCATAGCTGTAAAAGAGAATTGAAAAAATAATACAATAGACTGGGCATACATAAATGAATTATTACCCTAAAAAAATCAGATATTTGGGCATATTTTGTTTATAATTGGAATATACGCCCCTACGGATAATTCAACCAGTGAAATAAAAAAAGATTTTTCGATTGTATGACAAACATTGGATAAAATATGAAAGAAGAAAAAAATGTTTCTTGAGAAATTTTAATGGACGAGTGGGAACAGAGAAAGAACAAAGAAAATGATAATGTGGTAGGAAAATATGGAGAGGATGGATAAAATTAAATTGGCATTAGATTAATGGAAATATTTCCGAAATACTCCTTAAAAGTACAAAATGGATTTTTCCAGCATTAAGAAATACATAAGTTTTCTTGGTTTCAAGAAACAAAGGGATTAAAGTCTGTAATAGACCATCTAATCTCCTGACAACATATTACAATAAAAATCTGGAGACTGCGTGCAGAATTCAATGTCAAATAGTTTCACGAGTTAAAACGTTTCACTACAAACTGCATTCGCCACTGTCCCTGTTTTTACAACTTGCATAATTCCAGCTAGAAATTGTTTTTGAAATTTTAGCAAATTGTATTCAAGTTACGGTCAGCGGTGCTTATGATTGAAGTCATTGGTATTGAACGTGCTTCTCAATCTAACGACTGTCTTGTGTTGTCTACGCTATCCAGGACGAGCCGCGTCACTGACATGGTGGCTAACATTTCGGCCAGCGTATTGTGGCCTTCTTCAGAGGGTACTGCTGCTTCAAAGCCAACGCAACCACGACTCTCTTAGCTGAAACCAGATAGTTAAACACTAGAATAATATAACTATTTATATTCAACATTTATATTCAACCTGGTCTAGTAATACAAACGGAATGTAAAGAAGTTGAGAGAGTTAATTTAGTCTTGCAGTGTTAATGTGTATAACGTAGGAATTATTTTAGAGAATTATTTCTGAATTCTTTTGTTTTTAAGTGCTATTATTTTTTTGTACTTAAGGATATTTGTGTATTTTTTTTCAGATTTTTATGTTTTTTTAATTTAATTAATTTTTTAATATGGTTGTTGTGTGGTTATTTTTGTGAGTGATGTCAACTTTTTGGTATCTAATGCTATTTAGCAAGAACCTTTACTACAATTTGCTTAATTTTTTGTAAATTTTAATAAGAATGTACTCTCTCTGTTAAGATTTTGAATATACCTGACAGTTATTTATAATTGAATAGAAAGACGGCCCCAAACTATATTACAGAATGGACATGACATCATTTGCATTAATTTTGTAACATTCCTTGTTTGTTCGGATGCCACAGTTCAAGAAAAAATAATTATTTGCTTGAGTTATGCATACAGAAACCTTACAATAAAGGGGGGATAAGGAAGGTGACACACCCGATTTGTTTAAAATGTATTCAAATACAGCTTTAAGAAATTAGTCAAGAAAGTCTACAAAAATGAGAGTCCAAATCGGGTCAGAAAATAATTTCAATTTACTGTTTGCTGACGACCAAGTTGTGCTTGCTGTAGATGAAGATATTATCTATATGATTAAAAAATCGTGTGGAAGAGCATAAAGAATGTGATATAGAAATCAACAAAAAACTTAATACGTAGTACTAGGATGTGAGGGACAAGATTTAAATGTTGATGGGAATATAATAAAGAATACTTCTAAATACAAATATCTTGGAGAGACATTAACACAAGAAAATAGAGATGATTGTGATATCATACAAAAAGATAACAAAAGGTCGACCTATAGTGTCTAAATTAAACTCTGTATTATGGATCCAAAACATAAGAATAGAAACAAAGAAACACATATTTAAATCACTGGTTGAAATTTGTACAATATATGGAGCGGAATCTACATAAAACATGAAAAACAGAATAAATGCGGTAGCAAATAGCTTTTGGAGACGATGCTGCAGGCTCACTATACACAATCGACTAAAACAGACGTGATGAAAGAGAGAGTAAATGTAAAAGAAAGCCTGACTGCTCAGATTGAAAAACAACAAATGCTGTGGTGTGGGCATCTAATGAGAATGTCGAGAGAAAGACGACTCTGGAGGTTTGGGAAGGGATTCCAACACAAAGGAGAATAGGAAGACCACGCGTCAAATGGAAAGGCCAGTTTGAATCCATGAGGGAGAGAAATACGGATGACGAAACGTGGAAGGACAAGCAAATATGGCGGAAGAATTTGCGATAGGCGTCGTAAGCTGTAAAGTGTCGCTACTACATATAAGTTATGAGAAACGTCGTGTCTGTAGTTCTACTGTTCCCCTAAGTCTACACTCGTGTGTCTGGACAACTCGCGTTTCTTGCCATCGTCCATATGTATCTCATGAAATGCTTTAATAAATGCTCCACTTAAGAAAAGTCTTCATTGTCAGGCCGCCAAATCCGTTTAGTGAGTAATTTGTTACGTGCGGAAGGGCTAGTCTTCCGACGTATATTAGTATTCAGGTCATATACAAGGTCCCTTCAGTACTAGAGTACTTAACCACGGTCGTACGATTTCTCTCAATAACCTTGTGTTTTCCTTTTGAAAACTGAAATGTGTCTTTGGGGGCCTTTGGTCATGATTAGGGCATAAAAGCATTATTTTCTGTGAGGTGTGGTGCGCTATGTCGTATCTGTAACGGTTTCACAATATTGTAATATTGTCTCCTGCATGGGGGGACACGTGACTGCGTAGGTGGTCGCGGTCTCTGGTGGAGAGTTGTGGACGACCACCCGGACTCAAGAGTTTCGCGGCGACAGCTTCAAGTTGGAGGCGGTGAGTAGACAGATAAGCTCATGGTTGTAGTGCGTGCCCGGTAATCCACCAGTCGGGCCTACGGCGCGTCAACCGTTAGGCGGCATCGGGTGAAGGAGATTTCTCAAAATTATCTCGAATTCACATATATTGTAGAAGTCCGGCGGGAATATCACCCGCCAGGTTGCCTAGGTTCTGGCGATGTAGGTATCGGAGGCAATATAGGTATTTCAGAGGTTGTTTCTCGTCTTTCTCTCGTCATTCTCCTTAGATGCCCATACCAATAACCTAAAGGTGTAGGCAGTGAGGAGATGGCAAGCGGGCCCCAAGCCGCTTGAACCATAGTTTGGGTGGTCCCCTGTGGGCTCTTGGATTCGTCGCGGCAGTGACCCAGAACTGGGCATAGAGAAGGAATTCGTCCCGGCGTATGTGAGTGGCGCATTATTTAGACCCCGGTACTAGCCTGCAAAGTTGCTGCTCCGAGCTGGCAGGGTAGCCCGTTCCAAGCACGGTATGGGGAAATTACCGAGAAGGAAAACTGCGTTATGGCGGCATCCAGATACCAGCCTAAGGGCGTCCTTGAATACCTATGGGGGCGCGGATAGAGGCTACTGCCCAAGTGTTCACCCCGGGGTTGATTCTTCCTTGGTCAAGTACAAGTGCGAGGTAGGCGCGCTGCTGTTCATTATAATATTGCTACTTCTATGCTGCTAGTTCGGCCATTTCTTCAACGCTTCATCAAACAAAGCATAAGAGAAAAAAATCTTAATTTTTGAAAACCCAAAATTTGTAATGAAAACAGCACTTGTACCATATAATTTAGTGCTTTGTGCTCTGTAATTACAAAAGAAAGAAATTTAAAGAAAACATTAGTCTTTTTAGAGAAAATATTGTTCTTGTATTTGTGAAAAATTACATAAAGGTCCAAACATCAACACTATTGCAATCTTATGCGTTGTAATTCCATCAAAGTCTTTTACGTTAATGACGTTGCACTTATCATTACGAATATACACTATAGCTATTATAGCCCTGAAATGAGATAAGTTAAATCACAATGATAATAAATAATTATTAAATAATTATTGTAATACAATTCACAAAGTAGCTCTTTTTAACACAGCAATATACGTTGTTCTCCATTAATAAATGTTACATTTAAGAAAATGTCTCCCAAAAATGGCGATAGCTACATACATTTTCCAAAAAATATTTACACACATTTATATGACAATTTAAAGGTGAAGAAGCAGATTGCATTAAGAAAGAAATCTTTGCAGGTTTAGAAAATACTGAAATTTGTCACCGTATATATCAATATTACATGAAATCTAACATTTTCAAACCTTTACATAAAATAGTAAAAATATATTATGCAGAAATAGATTACATTGTATAATAAATTCCTACCTTCCGTGTTGAATTCCTAGGTTCCGTGATTTGGGACACTTTTCAAAAATAGTTCCAATTTTTTTTCAAAATTCTGGAAGTTTTAACGAAAAAAGAATATATGCCACATTATTTAGCAAACATTTTTTTTAGCTGAGCAAAACATTTCAGGAGTTAGAATTTAGATCCGTTATTGAGAAAAAATAATTTTAAAAAGCTATTAACCCACTCAAAAATGTATGCAAAACGTACTGGTGTATCAAAAGATACTCTCGACATAATAAGACCTAATTTTCAAGAATATATTTTGTTCAGAAAAATATCACCAAAAATTTAATTGGCGGATTTGAAAAGGTTAAACTTTTGTAATTTTTGTAAAGATAAAGACATTTTTGTAAAACTCTGTAAATGTAAAAAAGCACAAATGTTTTTAAAACTGCAGGCCATTTTTGAGAAAAGTTCGAGGTCGTCTTTTGATTTTCATGTAAATATCAAAATATTCGTTTTAAAATGTCCCTTTCAAATATGAGTGACCGGGAATTATTAGGGGCCAGAAAATAAGGGTTATAGGGTAATAAATAAAATTTTCAGGCGTCGCACAGACAGTAGACAGTCGGACTGACTGATAAAGAGACATACGGAGACGTACAGAGAAGCAGTCTGACAGAGAGACTGACATACAAACAGTCATACAGAGAGACAGACATACAGACAGAGAGACAGACATACAGACAGAGAGACAGACATACAGACAGAGAGACAGACAGTGAAAGATATATACAAACATAGAGAAAGACACACAGAAAGAAAAAACATACAGAAACAGACACAGAGACGGACAAGCGGAAAGAGAGACGGACAGGCGGACTGGCCGACAGTCGGATAGGTGGAGTGATGGAGAGGACAAGTAACAAAAAAACAATTTTTCAATATTAGGGGCCACAAAATGTAAATTTAAATTACACCACGTATTAAAGAAAACCACCTAATACGTAAACCCGCTTATCGTATAGCCTATCGTTCTTTGTTTTTCTTTCCACTTGCAGGGTAAAGAGAATATTTGAAGATGTATTCTGATGAACGAGTTGAAGGGTGAAGCTGTTTAAGCTGCATTAAGCTTACAAATTGAAAATCATCGGATTTATATTTTGATTTTTGAATAATTCAATTAAAAATTAAATTAATTATTTTATCTACTATTTACTTGCATCTTTTTGCTCAAAAGATATTACCCGTTTCAAGTTTCATGTTATATTCTCAACTCTCCCCTAAAGAGATGTCTTAAATGCAGCACATCTTGGGATTCTAAAACAAATTCAATGAGATTTCTTTTGCGAAAGTCATGGAGACGAAAAGAGATGATGAAGGTCGAGAAAAGATGCTAAGAGTACCTCTGGGTCAACAGAGTGCGTTTGATTCACCTTTCGTTGGTAAGTTTCTAGTGTTTTTATAATTGAAAACTAGCAATTTGTTATCTTAACTGGAGAAAACCACGCTCAGTGAAGATTATGTGGCAAAGATGATTAGTATTGTAAGTATTGTAAGGTCATCTTTTGTCATTCCATGACTTATTTTTGGACACTCCCCATCACATGATTTGCGGTACTTATCTGCAAATATATTTGCCATCATAGCTTATTTGAAGTTACATCATCCCTCGAACCGCAAAATTATTCGTTTGCCTCATTCTTGTAGGGGTCTCTACAAAACAAAAAACATCCTACAGATCGAGCTATGTTTGTTGTGGTGGTCGTGCTAATTATTATTGTTTATTATTAGTAATATTTATTAATATTATTATCAAAAAATCATGTTCAAGATA
The DNA here is from genome assembly GCA_038098605.1 of Gryllus longicercus. Classification (NCBI taxonomy): domain Eukaryota; kingdom Metazoa; phylum Arthropoda; class Insecta; order Orthoptera; family Gryllidae; genus Gryllus; species Gryllus longicercus. The sequence goes on along the minus strand of JAZDUA010000253.1, from coordinate 1,935,741 downwards.
ATTATCTCCTCATTATTTCCAATGAGTGATGAAACTTTGTTATTTTCAATTACAACAATTTGCAACTTTCTGACAAAGAATAACTCATAAGAAGACATTTTGAAGTACTGAGACTCACTGAATATTTATTTGTGTTGTATTAATCCGCTCATGCGTACATCATTGTATTTATGCTAATCTCAAACAAATTCTAATAGTCATTGAATTAATATGCAACGTGACAATTTTAGTTGAATACAAAGCGACAGAAGTGTTGAATAAAATTCGCTTACTTTAAAACAAAAGCACACCGTTGAATCAAATATCTGCAACCGTTTTGTTTTCGAAACACGCTCTAAATGACTCGTAATCCAGACAATAATGAGCCATAATTAATGATCCCTTCAAAGAACCTCAAACAGAGCAGTCAACGAGTGCAGCAGAATATTTAATTTTCGCTATCCTTGCCAAAGCGGTATCGAATTTGCAAAGGCATGTGAATGGACTTAAGGTTGAAAATCGTAAACATTAACATAATACAAAAGTATCGAAAGATAATACAATGATATTCAAACAGGGTTTATTTTGCACTGTTTTGCTAAAAAATTCTACGAGCAATTGCCAAATAGCATATATCTCTGCAATGGAATGGTACAGTCTCGAATTTACCGCATGGATTGTACTTTATGAGTACAAATGAATGATCAAAATTTTCCAAAAATATCAATATTTGGTGATATTGCCACATTTTTGAAAAGCAAAATAGAAAAATACTATGGCCTATAGCAGCAAAAAAGCAACTGAACAAAAGTATTCAAAATGATTTTCAAATGTTGCACGCACTCTGCTCAATAACAACAAATAATAGAAAATACTCTCATACCATGTCAATAAATTGAATATTACAACAAGAGCAGTTTTAGTCGTCTGGCCGGCCGAGGTCGCTAAGGGAGTAGTGTCGTAGTGATCTCGGACCGAAGGATCGCGGATTGAAGTCCCGCCTCAGGCATGATTGTATTTGTGTTCGTCCTTTCACCATCACCATATATCATACTGTTAACCCTATCGTTAATCTATAGTGGTTGCTAATTACCTAGCTGTTCATGCAACCTTCAATTATTAAAAATGCAGTTTTCACGGATAATGTAATAGCATATCAAACAGTACAACAGTTCTTTACATACGCAGAATTTTGAATGAAATGGTGTTTCTTAACGCAACACGCGAGTTGCAAATATTTAATGAGGAGTCTCTTCTTCCTTGGAGCCTTGCTGACCCATGACGCCAGTTGTATCGTAAGCAGTGACACACAGAGTGTGAGAATTCAGTTGGCCCGCGCAGTATGAGAATAGATGTAATAACACAAACAAATGTGTATTTTTCTGTCAAAATCTAAACTTTCTTTTTTTTTGCCCGAGTTTCTGGGTATCTAACAAAACCATAGACACCTTTCACATGGCTGGAGACTGCATAGTTTTATTTCAATTTCTGCGCACATTATGTTTAGTAATACGGGTAGTATTAGGAGGATCTATTATGGACCTTAAAAATATATGCATATGATTCGAGAAATTAAATCACCAGCGGAATCGTAAATACAGAGCGAGTGCGAAACTCACAAAACTTCTTTTACCCAATGATTTTACTCATCGCTTAAATTTTACCGGGCACATTCGCACAGAATTCAGTTATCTGAGATTACTTACGTAAGTTTTTAACGAACTCTCTTTACATTTGTTAATAACTGTATCATGTGAATTTGTAGAAATGCAAAGAAAGCAGACTGAGTTGTGGAGACGTCTGCGAAAGCAACCATTTTGGAAGGCAATGGAAAACCTCTACATACCCAGTTTTAATTCGTGTATAATTTTTATTTACGATGTAAAAGCGAGGTAAATCTAAGTTACAGTTCTGACTGGAACTCACAAGCATTGTCACAGAACAAACGTACTTAAAAAAGAGCATACAAAACTGAATTTTGCGTTTTTGATGAAAAAGGTGAGAAGCTAATAAACTACAAAAGCTACAAAGGAAACAACAGAAGTACTAAATATAGCGAATCATAATCCATTTCTATTTATGTATCACTAATAGTGAATAATCTGGAACATAATTCACAAGTTGGTCTTTTATATGTAGAAATGTGAAAACAATTTGTAGAAACCGAATTTTATCGCTGCAACTCTTCATGCCAAATTCCACAGCCATGACCAAGCAGCAAACTGAACTAATAAGTACAGACTGTAGCCTCTTACGACCAGAATCAGTACAAAAACCTAATTCTTAACCAAATTCAACGAAAATTGCTGTTGACGTGTTTACTACTAAAAGATAATTATGTAATGCCGTAGAAATGAAAATGAAAATACAATTCTCGCAAGACTTTCTCCATTTGAGGAGAGCCTTATGAGGCTTAAAACAGCTCAAAACAAGAACATCCTAAGATTTATTGCGGAAATGAAAAAAAAATATTTTCCAAAACAGAATGACGTTTCTGTATTCCAAATAACTCAAGAAAGTCGTTTTCATACTTATTCGCATTTGAAACATTGGCTAAATTTACATATTTTCTTAAATAAATTCACGAATACCAAAATTATATTCCGTACTTCAACAGTGCGACATATTTTATCAGAAAATGTAAATATTTCTATTACAGGAAACAGTAACTTACATTTCCTTATCCATTTTTAATAGAGAATCGTACCTTATAAAACTTCCTTAGATGTTTTCTGTGAAATTGTCGTCATAAAACGGTCTTACGACTTAAAGAGATGTAACAGAAAACAATGAATATCTCCACCAGACGAGCCCCAATCTTCCGAGACGCTCCTAAGATGGAGTTCCTTTATGAGTCGGGGGAAATCGTGCGTGGGCTGCAGAGGATCTTGGGGCGGTCGTTAGGGGCCTCTCGCTGGGCGCAGAGGAGCGAGCCCGCGGCCGCGGCGCGCCGCGCCTCGCCAGGCAATCGATGGGCGGCGGGGGCGGGCGGGGGCGGGGGCGGGGGTGGCGGCGAGGAAGGGAAAGGGAACGCCTTCCGTTGAGGAACGCAGGCGCTGGAGGGCGGGCGGGGAAGCTGCAGCGCCGAGGCGCCTCGCAGCAGCCCGCCCCAACCCAGCAGGGCAGGGTCGCTTATCTCCTTTGCGTCGGAAGCCGAAACCGCCCGACAAGCGTCGTACGTCGCAGCACTAGCCAAGCGAAGATACGACCTCGAAATATGTCATCACGAGACCTTATCGGACACATCACTGCGGAGTCTACTGCCGCATTTTGCCCAAACGTGATACTCACGAACGCAAGATGGGGAAATAAAATATCGAAGTTATGTCGATGAGACTAGAATTGTTCGTTGACTTGCGGTAAATCCCGCCTTCAGCGTCAAGCGTGCAAACGTTACAGACAGTGTTGGCACACTAGGGATGACAGAGGCTGAAAAACATTGCTACAAAATTGTTGGATGAGTCTGCGATGTTTAAATTCGCGAGGATTTTACAATGTATGTTCCTTCCGCAAACAAATAATTGTTTCTTTGGATTTAAAACCTTTAAACTATCAAACATTTTCAATTGTACCAGGGTTGACCGTAAAATAAGGCCACCAATGATTTTAAACCGAGTGTAAAACGTATACTTGCACTGACACGTACATTTTTGGAAAGCTTGGATGCTTTTCTATTTTTTACATAAGCACCGTTGCGATCGCCCCATCTTTGCAAGAAAACTACTATCTTCTTTATGTCTGTGGTAAAGGATTCTCCCGCTGCGTCACGCAGGTAGCACAGGGCCTCTTCTTTCAGCTTCTCATCGGTTCTCAAGTTCATTCCACCCAGGCGTTTCTTCAATTCAGGGAAAATATAGTTATTTGGGGCTATATCCGGCCAGAACTGAGTTTGTGTGTGTATGTGTGTGTGAGAGAGAGAGAGAGGAGAGAAGAGAGAGAGGAGAGAAGAGAGAGAGGAGAGAAGAGAGAGAGGAGAGAAGAGAGAGAGGAGAGAAGAGAGAGAGGAGAGAAGAGAGAGAGGAGAGAAGAGAGAGAGGAGAGAAGAGAGAGAGGAGAGAAGAGAGAGAGGAGAGAAGAGAGAGAGGAGAGAAGAGAGAGAGGAGAGAAGAGAGAGAGGAGAGAAGAGAGAGAGGAGAGAAGAGAGAGAGGAGAGAAGAGAGAGAGGAGAGAAGAGAGAGAGGAGAGAAGAGAGAGAGGAGAGAAGAGAGAGAGGAGAGAAGAGAGAGAGGAGAGAAGAGAGAGAGGAGAGAAGAGAGAGAGGAGAGAAGAGAGAGAGGAGAGAAGAGAGAGAGGAGAGAAGAGAGAGAGGAGAGAAGAGAGAGAGGAGAGAAGAGAGAGAGGAGAGAAGAGAGAGAGGAGAGAAGAGAGAGAGGAGAGAAGAGAGAGAGGAGAGAAGAGAGAGAGGAGAGAAGAGAGAGAGGAGAGAAGAGAGAGAGGAGAGAAGAGAGAGAGGAGAGAAGAGAGAGAGGAGAGAAGAGAGAGAGGAAAGAAGAGAGAGGAAAGAAGAGAGAGGAGAGGAGAGAGAGGAGAGAAGAGAGAGAGGAGAGAAGAGAGAGAGGAGAGAAGAGAGAGGAAAGAAGAGAGAGGAAAGAAGAGAGAGGAGAGGAGAGAGAGGAGAGAAGAGAGAGAGGAAAGAAGAGAGAGGAGAGGAGAGAGAGGAGAGAAGAGAGAGAGGAGAGAAGAGAGAGAGGAAAGAAGAGAGAGGAGAGAAGAGAGAGAGGAGAGAAGAGAGAGAGGAGAGAAGAGAGAGAGGAGAGAAGAGAGAGAGGAGAGAAGAGAGAGAGGAGAGAAGAGAGAGAGGAGAGAAGAGAGAGAGGAGAGAAGAGAGAGAGGAGAGAAGAGAGAGAGGAGAGAAGAGAGAGAGGAGAGAAGAGAGAGAGGAGAGAAGAGAGAGAGGAGAGAAGAGAGAGAGGAGAGAAGAGAGAGAGGAGAGAAGAGAGAGAGGAGAGAAGAGAGAGAGGAGAGAAGAGAGAGAGGAGAGAAGAGAGAGGAGAGAAGAGAGAGGAGAGAAGAGAGAGGAGAGAAGAGAGAGAGGAGAGAAGAGAGAGAGGAGAGAAGAGAGAGAGGAGAGAAGAGAGAGAGGAGAGAAGAGAGAGGAGAGAAGAGAGAGGAGAGAAGAGAGAGGAGAGAAGAGAGAGGAGAGAAGAGAGAGAGGAGAGAAGAGAGAGAGGAGAGAAGAGAGAGGAGAGAAGAGAGAGAGGAGAGAAGAGAGAGGAGAGAAGAGAGAGGAGAGAAGAGAGAGGAGAGAAGAGAGAGGAGAGAAGAGAGAGAGGACAGAAGAGAGAGGAGAGAAGAGAGAGAGGAGAGAAGAGAGAGAGGAGAGAAGAGAGAGGAGAGGAGAGAGAGGAGAGAAGAGAGAGAGGAGAGAAGAGAGAGAGGAGAGAGGAGAGAAGAGAGAGGAGAGAGGAGAGAAGAGAGAGGAGAGAAGAGAGAGGAGAGAAGAGAAAGAGGAGAGAAGAGAGAGAGGAGAGAAGAGAGAGAGGAGAGAAGAGAGAGAGGAGAGAAGAGAGAGAGGAGAGAGGAGAGAAGAGAGAGGAGAGAAGAGAGAGAGGAGAGAAGAGAGAGAGGAGAGAAGAGAGAGAGGAGAGAAGAGAGAGAGGAGAGAGGAGAGAAGAGAGAGGAGAGAAGAGAGAGGAGAGAAGAGAGAGAGGAGAGAAGAGAGAGAGGAGAGAGGAGAGAAGAGAGAGGAGAGAAGAGAGAGGAGAGAAGAGAGAGAGGAGAGAAGAGAGAGAGGAGAGAAGAGAGAGAGGAGAGAAGAGAGAGAGGAGAGAAGAGAGAGAGGAGAGAAGAGAGAGGAGAGAAGAGAGAGAGGAGAGAAGAGAGAGGAGAGGAGAGAGAGGAGAGAAGAGAGAGGAGAGAAGAGAGAGGAGAGAAGAGAGAGAGGAGAGAAGAGAGAGAGGAGAGAAGAGAGAGAGGAGAGAAGAGAGAGAGGAGAGAAGAGAGAAGAGAGAGAGGAGAGAAGAGAGAGAGGAGAGAAGAGAGAGAGGAGAGAAGAGAGAGAGGAGAGAAGAGAGAGGAGAGAAGAGAGAGAGGAGAGAAGAGAGAGGAGAGGAGAGAGAGGAGAGAAGAGAGAGGAGAGAAGAGAGAGGAGAGAAGAGAGAGGAGAGAAGAGAGAGGAGGGAAGAGAGAGGAGAGAAGAGAGAGGAAAGAAGAGAGAGGAGAGAAGAGAGAGGAAAGAAGAGAGAGGAGAGAAGAGAGAGGAGAGAAGAGAGAGGAAAGAAGAGAGAGGAGAGGAGAGAGAGGAGAGGAGAGAGAGGAGAGAAGAGAGAGGAGAGAAGAGAGAGGAGAGGAGAGGAGAGAGAGGAGAGGAGAGGAGAGAGAGGAGAGGAGAGGAGAGAGAGGAGAGAAGAGAGAGGAGAGAGGGAAGAGAGAGAAGAGAGAGAGGAGAGAGAGGAGAGAGGGAAGAGAGAGAAGAGAGGAGAATGAGAGTATACCTTCAGAATTGAGCGATAAGAGCATTTGACCTTGTATTTTACATTTGTATAAATACTTGCAGTTGGTATTTTGTAGTTTCAAAAAACAAAAAAAAATGTTTTGATCCGCCGTTGAAAATTTAAATTTAAACATACAGACAACCCTGGAAAATAGAAACGTCAGTAACACTAAATTTTTATTGCAAGTAATTTTTATTCCCCGCAGAAGTATTTAAAAAAAACATTTTTTATAACTCAAAATTTTGGTTAATAGAATAAAATTTATTTCTCGAGATATAGATTAATAGATTTTGGAGACCCCTTCACAGACGTTGTATTATATTTTTTAAATTATATTTGTCTAATTATTATAAAAAACAAAAGAGTGTAGCAAAATTAGTTTTTGATATCTAAACAGTGACACTAGCAATATCTCCGAAATGTTTGAAAAAAAAGTTGGAACCATTTTTGTGAAAATGGCATTTGAGCGTTTATGAAAAAGCAGGAGTTTGAGCTCATTTCTACAGAAAACTTTTCAATATGGAAGAAACTTTATAGGTCACAATTTACAGCACTTTTAATACTCATAAATACAATGTTCTAAACTAATAATCGTTAAAGAAAATATTAACAATGTGAGAGATAAGTAATAAATATTAATTTTTTTGAATTTTTGGAGAAAACAAATTAATAGAGCAGAATGCCATTTCGTCATCATATAGAGTACTTTTAGCAGTTCCCCAACAAAAATTTTAAATAAAAAACTTGGGACCGATTTCGAAAAATTCTGGATTTGTTATTTTTACTTTCCCATACCCCTAATAACGAAGTAATATTCATAGTATAGGAAAAGGTATGTATTGCTGCGAATAATGGATTTCGAGACTTCAACAGAAATACAAGTTTTTGGGTCTCCAGATACCGACAAAGTAGAATTTTTCAAAACTTCCGCCCGTTTCTGAACACCACTAGCGCCTAAAAAAGTTTGCGTAGATTTCTTTCCAAATTAAAGAAACCCCTGTCGAACTGGCTCGAGTCGAATCTTGAAGATTTTGAAAATCTTCAAAATTTGGGGGTAGTATTCACGGAGCTTCCAGACATTTTCAAAATTTTCTCAAAAGCTGCTCCAATTTTTTTCCTTTAAATTTCTTGGAATTATAGACTTAAAAAGGATGCATATGTCAAATTTTTAGGGTTAGCTAAATTTTCGAAAACTTCTAAATTTTGAAATTTATGGGGAGTCTTTGTACAACTACAAAAATTGAAGATAGAGATTCTTCCTTCTAGTAAAATTTATTCTACATAGTAAGTTCTTTCATTCAGGTCTCTAACATGTTTTTGAAAATTTTAGTAGTTTTCGCGCAATATGTGCAATTTTAAAAATTACAAAAACAAGATTTTCCCTAAAAAGGAACCAATTTTTCTTTAAATTTTTAGTAGGGATAGTGACAAATGCACTCGAACATGATATAAATGCCATATTGCTCTATTGTTTTCAAAAATTACAAAAATGTATGTTTTTTTATTTGTTTCTCACTTCGTTATTATTTAGATTAGTAGCGATTTTTCAACTTTACTTTATTTATGAGTACATGCTTTATAAATTATTTCCTATAAAGTTTCACGAAAATCAAACAGTTGTCTGTGAAAATGAGGTCAAAATTCCGCATTTTCAGAAATGCTCAAACATCATTTTCTCAAAATAGGCTCCAACTTTTTTTCTTCATGTTTTTTCAACTGGTAGTGCTTACTACACATTTTAATATAACAACTTCATATTGGGATAATCATTTGTTTTTTTTTTTATAAATTCCTGAAATATAATTTGTTTGGAAGATTTCACGCGCGTTAATATGCACATTTCCAGCAATTTGAAAATACTATTGTATTTGTGAGTTAAAATGTTTCAAATTACTTCAAAAGAAGTTTTTCGAAAACTCAAATTTTTTTGTGAAAAAGGGCTTCAAATTTCAAATTTATAATAACACTTTCATACAAACGGTTCCAAAGTTTTGATATCAAATTGCCACTTAGGACGAGGTTTTCCTGTTCTTTAATATTCTAAAAATAATATTTTCGTTCTACTATCAGGAAACCTAAAAATTAAGAAAATGTTTAAAAAAAAGTACTTCGTACTTTCAAAAAATGTACTTTGTGCGGCGATAGATGGCAGCTGGCAAGAGTATTAGGCAAGTTCATATAGCTAACCGAGACCAACTAATAGGGGTAAATAAATAGAAGAAAACTTAGAAAACTAATACGGGAAAATACGTGCCATTCTGTAGCACCAGTAAATTGACATTCTAATATTGAGTGCAATATTGCGCGAAAACTACTAAAACTATTAAAATAATGTACATGACCTAAATGAAGGAACTAACTACTTAGAAAAATTTTACTTGAAGGAAAAATCATTATTTTTAATTGTGTAATAGAAGGAATAAGCCGAAAAAGTTTCAAATTTTCATTCTGTCGAAAACTCAAAGTTAACATTGAAAAACGGACATATGCCATCCTTATAAATGATTTTTACTTTCCTCGTTAAAAAATGCAAAGAAAAAATTTTGAAAATGTCGCAGGGGCTTCATTTAAAGTATTTTAAAATTACGTACATACGGACGGACGGACAAATGGACAGAGAAACGAACGTATAGCCGTCAATCGATTTTTTAGTTTCAAGGAGCCACTAAACATAGATTATGGCTTCACGTTTTAGAATTTTTTTAAATTTATCAACTGGATTTATCCACTTTTTCGTTTCCAAGGTCCGGCAATAAGGGTTTTTCTGCCAGACATTCGCTGTTTTTTCGCTCAGCATTACATAACTTTTTCTCTACTGCGCAAGCGATAGCGAGAAAGTAAAAAGGAAACGATCAAACAAAATTTGATGATCTTGTAACAAAATTCTATGCTAGTTTTAATGGAATACAAGGATGTTTCGCAATATAGAGGTTAGCATTTAAAGTGTCATTCACGATTATTTGTATGAAATTTGTAGCCTACTGTATTCACATAACAATATAAGGAAAATATGTATTTTTATGTAATGTAATGATTTATTATGATTTGTTATTAATGTAATATTTTTAAAGAATGTTCATGAATATTTGTATACATTTCTAGAAAACAAATGGCCATTTAAATAATTTGGAGAGAAGGTTTTGCTCTAATTCCAAATCACGTGATGATACATTATTTGTTAAGTGCATTTATCCGAAGAACTTATTTTTAAAAAGTGTGTACGTTTTTAATATACAAATATGTAATAGATGGAAAACAGAAAATACAAACTAAAAGAAATATACAAAAGGCCATGAAAAGGTAAAAAATTTAAAATGTTCAAGTCTGTATTGAATATTGTTTAATATATTTTGTACAATAAAGGCAATGATATGTTTATTTATTTACTTATTTATTTATTTATTTATTCATTCATTTTCATTCCTACATTTCTGCCATTACCATATAATTAGATGACTCTCCTCAGTTATGACCTTACCCAAGTGCATTACGAAAATAGATAATTAGTACATTTGAGAAAAATTGCAGTAGATTATAGCCTATTAATATTCAATAACTTTAGCGAAGACGATTGAGTGAAATTAACTTTCATACGCTGCGATGGGCGGGCGGTCTTGCGTAGTTCTTTGCCAGGCCACTTTGAGTGCTGCGAGCGACTTTTGTTTCCGACGTTTAACATTGAAGGTGGACTTCTATCCTTTATTGTTCTGTGAATACACGTTCCCAAAACACTCGAAATTGTTTCCAAAACATCTTCCAATTAAATAGTCAGAAATGTCTGTAAACAAAAAAATAAATAAATATATATTAATATTTCCTGATTATTTCTTTGAAGTCTTGTGCGCCTTCCATTTTAATTCACTCGCTCAAAGCTTCCTTATACACTGATACATTTCCAGCTATTATTAAAACGTTAAATTGAGTCACTTTCCAAATATGGAAACAAAAAAGGCTTCGTTGAAGATACTTCACATGAAGCCACTGGTTCCATTTTCACACCTACCTCTAAATTTTCAAAAATGCAAAAGTTTGAATTCTTTATTTTTCCTACAATATTATATTCGTATATTTTTATTTCTATAAAATAAAAGAGAAAGATGTCTTCAAATACAATTTGTTCTCCATAATTAATTCTTTAATTAAAGTCACGACGTCAATATGGCCAATATTGAAAAGAAGGTTTTCTCAAAAATTGCTCTAACAGACTTTTTCAAACTTTCTCTACGGATAATGCTAAATGCGTACTGAATAACATACGTAATATTGACTTGTTTCATTTAATTTTTCAAATATTACACAAATGTCTGAAAATGAGCTACAAATTGCGCATTTTCAGAAACGGTCTACTATTCTCAAAAACAGGTCCAATTTCTCAATAAAAATTGACATATAGAACAATGTATTTCTCTTTCATAATATTCTTACAGTCATATTTCAATTCTAATACTAGACGCCGATAAGTTGAGAAAATGAAAGGGAAAAAAGTATTTTAAACGCCGATAGCAGCTTGGAAGAGGGTTGGTCAATGCAGAAAAGCGAGTCCAGTCTACAGAGAATAGGAAACTCACTAGTACGAGAAAGTCTTTGCCATTCTGTAGCATTATTAATAATGACTTAAATAAATAACGAAGAGAAAAATTAGCTGGTTGGCGATTTTCTTCTTTCTTTTATGATGTGTCCGGATGAGGCTATGTTCATCCGCTCTTAGTGAGAGTAGAGGCGAGTGAATGTTTAACTAGAGTTCGTGCTGCCCTACCCCTTTGGGAATGGCGTTGAGGGTACCTGTTGCATGTCGCATCACCGCTCACCCCCTTTCCTCGGCCCTCTTCCCCAGCAACCACGCTTCACACAGGTCGCTCTCGAGAGAGAGGCAGCACTCGAGTTTTTTATACCTTACACTTTAATTCTCTGCTAATTATGTGGTTCTCTCAGGATAATATAAACTAAGTATGTTGTAGTGTAATGTTTTTGAAAGCTCGTAAAAGGGACACCATTAGTGTTACGTATCATTAAAGATGTTTATAAAATATGATATAGTTTGGGAAAGTGAACAATTACTCCGAGAAGAATTAAATTACTCTTAACATGTTACTAAAAGATTAACAGAGACTACCCCTTTACCTATGGCCACAATGCCGGGACGCCGCTGGTAGGCCTTAATTTGTAAAGAGCCAAAGTATATACATACATAGGCCTAGCGGCTAGTTTAGTATACATGTTTTCATATATTACATAGATGTTTGACGTCTACTTTACGAAGTTAGAATTAATTAAACAACTGAGGCTACACATAGTTACACAATTGCAGATTTAGTCATCCCTTGTAATCATACATTTTTCGTTTTTATAGAAAACTTTATTTACAAAGAGTTTATTTGAAAGAGAGAGTGGCTTATCTTCCATGTTTTACTTTTACTTCGGACATTAAAAGTCACTCAATATTATCACTATTGTTATAATGTTCAAACTTAACACTCTTACATGCCATAAAAAACCAACTGTTCCAATTAGTGAGTGAAAAATCATTTATTATTTGCACAAAATGTACGTTTTTCCTCCAAAATTCTTTATATTTTACTCATTCTTTACTCATCAATACCATAAATACAGCAGACAGTGACAAATAATGGATTCCGCTCATGACATGGAATCCGCTTATCATTATGCTTAAAGGTTTGTACGTATATTATTGACGACAAAAGAGGAGTGAAGAAATATGAAATGGGGTAATATCCGATCAAAGGGAATAAGAGATAATAGAACAGGCAATTTACGGATGTCAAAGTCTCATGACATTCCCGAGAATATCAAGGCGCAAATCGTTGAACTCGTCTCAGCTTATTGATCGTATATTTCTGAGAATACTTACAAACTTCACATACCTTAAGAACCCGACAAAGTTTTCAAAAATATATTCCTTCTCGAAAAGATGGAAATAATAGATGTGCTACTGGAGCAAATACTTGCTCGCACTATTTGTAACTTTTGCAATTTTCGATAATTCAGTTCAACGAAAATGAGACCCTTTCATTTGCAGGCCTTCATTGCTCTAATCGAGAAAGACAATTAAAAAAACTGAAGTCGTTTTTGAGAAGACGTTGAAAATTGTAAGGCTTCAAATAAAGTTCTCCCCCCCCCAAAAAAAAATATTCTTTACATATAGACAGGGTCACGAGTTCAGCCAGATCAATGGGAGAATATCAATTTTAAAGAAAATCGGCTGCACGGTTTGGGCGTTAGCGTTGACCACAGCCACGAGCAGACCGACAGAAGACGTTTGGCTTCTGTGGGTCACTTATTTGGCATTAAGAACCCACAAAACGGGAATTCTGACTACACAATTAGAGAGATTAAAGTAATTTACTATGTATAGGAATTACATTTGTCCACTCTTGTTATATTAGGGTCTCACAATACGAGTTTTCTCTATCGAAAAAAATCGTTTTTGGCCACAGTACTACAATCCATTCTCTACACTATGTATAGTATAGAGATAGTATGCGAGAAATCAATAGTATGCGAGAAATCAAAACAGTTCCCATCAGAAATTACAGTTTAGGACTCATACACAGCCATACCAGAGTATATCAAGCAAGAATTAACATTTGAACCAACTTCGGAAATGAAGTTGTTCTTATGTACCTCAATTCGATTTCCTCACCAGCGCTACCGACTGATACAAAAAATCTCTGCAGAGAATCGTTAAACTCTTAAACTCTAAAATACACAAATGCACTTGGCAGTCACTTCTAGGAAATGAGAAATAAAGTCTCTGAAGCGTTGTGAAGTTTTGTTCGGCGAAATAACTATGTTTCCATGGGATTCAGGAGGCATGAGACTGTTGTGTATTGCCTTTCTTGTGTTGTTAAAAAGAAATGAATGGGACTTGGATCGCCGTGATCCTGAAGGCGCAGATCAATTCAATGGGTTACTTCTCGCAATTCACAACTACGGGCTGACGAGTTTTATAAGAATATAATGGTCAGAAATGTTCATCAAGGTGAATAAAAACTATTTCAGTTTGCCAACGTTTCGTAAAATATACTTCCTTTCTCGGAGCTACGAACATGGGAATAACAAGTTTTACTATAAAAATATGGTCATAAACACTAAAGAGTTTTTAAACACATTTTATGTATGTACTTGGCGCGACAGCCCGTGAACGGGCGCAGATCTTCCGGCAACGTCCCTTCCTCGCGGCCATGGGTTAAGGGGGTACGTGTGGTTAGCACGTGGACATGCTCTCGCCGTATTCCGGTCTTCTCAATGTGAGAAATGAATTTCTTCATCGTCACGCAGCAACATATAGTGGGTCATCGCAAGGAAAGCGCACACTATAGTATTGGCTCGACCGAGAAACGAACCCGGATCTAGCTAGGGGAAAGCGAGCACGCTCACCAAGAGCTAGCAACGAGCCTTTTAAACTCTTTAGGTATGTTTCAATTGAGAGGTTCACAACCAAAACATCACGTCCATTTGTAATTACTTTTTTTCTTTTAAATTTCATTCCTTACCACTAGTTCTTGCTTTATCTCCTATGTCTCAATACTTTTGGGTTTTTTGTGCCTGGTTACCTGTAGGCCATCTCTTTTTTCTTTCTCTCCTTTCATGGAAAAAACAGAAAGTATTGTAATACAGGGCTGAATATCGGTTTTTACGACAAAAATATTACTGGGCCCTGAAAACGAATAATTAGATAAATTCTGTCCCTATCACGTTGTGTAGTGAGAATCCATGTTTTATGGATCCTTGTTACCAAAATTTAAATTTAATGAGAGAAAGTATGTTCTGTTGTAGTTACACTAGTTCTTTTCGCGTGATCCTGGTGCTCCATTTTCCGCGTGTCCAAATATGCAATTTTATAATTTTTCATTTTTGTAATAGAAAGTACGGCTAGTATTAATCACACTTTTATACAGACAAAATAATTTGTTTTGAGATGAAATGACATTTGGAATTGGTACAAATACACTTCGATGACTCGCCTTGCAAGAAAATTGGAAAATATTCAAATATACGATCACGCCAGACAATATGAGGAGGGAACAGAACAATATGAGTCAACAATGATAGCGATTAATCATCTAAAAATAATTAAGAAAACTTTTTATATCTTTATTATTTAATTAGTGATGCAACAGAATGGCACATAGTTTCGCGTACTAATTTAATTTCTAAGTTCTGGGCTAGATATTGGGTTTTGCGGCACTCTCTTCCCAGCTGCCATCTATCGCCCCCAAACTATAATTTTTCACATCTCAATTTTTCGGTTCTCTAATCGTAAAACTAATATATGAATTTAATAATATTACAGAAAATTAAAACCTTGCAAAATACGGAAATTTTCGTTGAAAAATGTTTGAGTCGTTTTTTATAGAAAATGTTTAAACGTTTCTGTAAATGCAATATTTGAAGCTCGTTTTCACAGAAAACTTTTGTGTTTTTCGAGAAACTCCATTGAAAATAATTTACAGCAATGACTCACAAATGCAATAATGTATACACATTGAAGGTAATATAAATATTAACGGTGTGAGGAATTTTCAAAAAAAATACATTTGTGTAATTTTTGAAAAACGAAAGAATATATCAAAGTGACATTGATGATAAGTGTTTAACCTCATTTTGAGTTATCCGCCCAAAAACTTTAAAGAAAAAATTTGGAGCCATTTTTGAGAAAATGACGTTTCTGAATAAGCGGAATTTTGAAGTTATTTTCACAGCAAACTTTTGAGTTTTCGAACAACTTTATAAGACATCATTTGAAGCTCATCACACCAATAAACGGAAAATGTTTACAAATAGTAATATTTTTTGAAAAGCAAGCAAAAGAATAGAGAAAAATGGCGTTTATGTCATCTTTTACAGAACATTTAACACTGTCAAAAGTCCACCCAAAGCCCACCCAACCAAAAGCATCAAGGAAACATTTTGGAACGGTCTTGCAAAATTCTTATTTTTGATATTTTTTAAATATTGCACACATTTCACGCACCATTACGGGAAAACTACAAAAATATTCAAAAGAATGTTTATCATCTTAATGAAAAATCTAATTATGGAAAACAAATTGGATTTGAAGGAAAAATCTATCTTTAATTTTGGAGTTGTAGGAAGAGAACTGGAAGAGAAGTGGTTTTAGAGCAGGAAGATCGTGTATTGACAATATTTTCTGTCTCAAACAACTGATGGAAAAAACAATTGAGCGAGGAAGAGAACTTTACATAATTTTCATGGACCTCAAAAAGGCTTATGATAATGTACCAGTAAAAGAAGTATGGGGGGCAATGGAAGAAAAAGGAATATCAACAACATACATAAATGCAGTCAAACAACTTTATAAAGATAACAAAAGTCAAGTAAAAGTGGGAAAATGTCTATCAGACAACTTCCCAGTAAATAAAGGATTACGGCAAGGCTGCTGTATATCTCCAACCCTGTTTAAGATATACATTGATAAAGCCCTCAAAGAATGGAAAAGAAAGTGCAGAAGCATGGGTGTGAAAATAGGTGATGAAACATTGTTTAGTCTACTATTTGCAGATGACTAGGTGATAATGGCTGAAGATGAAGACGATGTAACTTATAAGTTCAGAAAATTAGTAGAAGAGTATGGAAAATGGGGGATGGAAATAAATTTACAAAAAACTGAATATATGGTGGTGGGAGGTATGCCCCATGATTTAGAGACTAGTATAGGAATAATTAAAGGTAAAACACAATATAAGTATTTGGGAGTCGCACTAACAGCAGATGGTAGAGACGAACAGGATGTGAAAAATAAAAATATAAGAGGAAAAATAGCCACAATACAGTTGAACCCAGTGCTATGGAACTCAATTATGTCAATGAAAACAAAGAAACGTATATATAGCTCCTTCATAGAGAGTACCACACTATGGGGCAGAAGTCTGGACACTATCAAAAAAATTGAAAGACAAATTTCAATCAACAGAAATGATGTTCTGGCGAAGATGTTGTAAACTTTCTCTGTTAGATAAAATAAGAAATGATGAAATAAGAAATAAAATGAAAGTGCAAACAACCTTGAACGAGACGATCAAAATGAGACAACTAAAATGGTATGGACATATGAGAAGGTTGAAATCGGATAGACTTCCTCAAAAAGTTTGGGAGTGGATACCAAATCGATGAAGATACAGGGGAAGACCGAGAAGAACATGGAACATGGCAATAATTGAAGCCATGGAAAAAAGAGAAATGGAAGAAAACGATGTATGGGATAAAGAGGCATGGAAATTGGGATGCGGAAAACGGCCAAGGCTGTAAAAAAACGCTAAATAGATAGATAGATAGATAGATAGATAGATAGATAGATAGATAGATAGATAGATAGATAGACTCCAAAGGATCGCAGACATTAAGAGAGGCGCTTCGACAATGCAGACAGGAACTAAAACACGCCATCAGCAAAAGTAAAAACCTCTGCTGGACGGAGCTACTAAAGGAAATAGACAACGACCCATGGGGCAAACCATACCAAATTGTGACGAAAAAACTAAATTGCAGGCGGAAACCACCCGGATTGGATGATCCTACATGGGTAATCCAAATCATAAAGAATTTGTTTCCATCGCATCAGAAACCATCGATTGAACAATGGCAGCCCTGTAAAATTACAGGAGACCAAATGTTTTCTCCAGAAGAGCTACAGAAAGTATGCAGTACTCTTAAGAACAAAAAGGCCCCAGGACTCGACGGGGTACACAATGAAATTCTGAAGACAGTGGCAAAGGTCCATCCTCAACTTCTTCTGAAAGCTTATAATAGATGCTTGAAGGAAAACGTTTTTCCGAGTGTATGGAAAAAGCAGAAACTTGCTCTCTTCTTAAAAGGCAGCAAACCACAACACGAGCCCACATCTTACAGACCAATCTGTCTACTAGACACGATGGGAAAGGTATTTGAGGGCCTGATTCTGCAAAGACTACAGACATGGCTACAGGAAACACGGTCTGTCGGAAATGCAATATGGCTTCCGAAAATGCAGATCGACAGTCGACGCTATCAAAGCAGTTGTAGAAAAGGCAAGAGAAGCCAAAGAGGGACCAAAAAAAGAATTCTGTGCCCTCGTAACGCTCGATATCAGGAACGCCTTTAACTCGGCCAAATGGGAGGAGATTATCAAGGCTCTGATAGAGAAGAACACCCCAGAGTACCTCACCAGTATGATACGGAGCTACCTAAGCGATCGAAGGACAATTTACGAAGGTGAAGGAGAACCTATTGAAATTGAGATGACCTGTGGTGTCCCACAAGGTTCAAAACTTGGTCCTGTCTTATGGAACATTATGTACGACAGTCTACTGGGAATAAAACTCCCGCAAAATGTCTCAATAGTAGGCTTCGCAGACGATGCAATAATAGTGGCAACGGCGGAAACATCGGCCCTACTAGAGGTCATCGTAAACGACACCCTGAGAAGAGTGATGAAATGGCTGACGTCCAAAGGGCTGGAAGTGGCAGTCCATAAAACGGAAGCATTGCTTATCACCGAAAGACGATCCTACTCCAACCCAACATTCCTAATAGGCAAGGAAAAAATACAATGTGGCAAGAGCCTTCGCTACCTAGGAATGAAAATTGACAGGAAGCTCAGTTTTGGACCACACATTAGTGAGACGACGGAAAAATCCCTAAAAATAGCAGCAACGCTTTCCAGATTGATGCCGAACACCAGGGGCCCCAGCGACAAGACGAGACGAATTTTAATGAGTGTGATGCACTCGAAAATGCTCTATGCAGCACCGATCTGGGCAGAAGCTCTTCAAAACAATAATCTGAGAAGGAAAATGCAGTCTGTCCAGAGGAAAGGAGCTCTACGCATAACATCGGCGTATAGAACTGTATCCGGAAGTGCGGTTCTTCTGCTGGCGAACATCCCTCCTATTGACCTGCTTGCTCTAGAAAGGAAAGAAGTTTACAACTACTCCCATGAGCAAGAAGGCAACGGAAGGCGAACACAACAAGATAAGGATAGCGCAATTAAAAAAGCGAAAGAAAAAGTGATGCACCGCTGGCAGAAACGCTGGGACAGAGAGGAGACCGGCAGATGGACTCATAGGCTCATCCCGAATATATCCAAATGGATAAGCCGCAAACACGGGTCCGTGACATACCACTTAACTCAGGCATTCACAGGGCATGGATGTTTTTAAGGCATACCTTAAAAGATTTAGCAAGACAGAAGACGCGGTATGCTTCTACTGCAGCCATGAAGTAGACGACGCCGAACATACGCTGTTCCATTGCCCGAGATGGGACACGCTAAGGCATCGCATGATATGGGAGGTCGGGTGTAATGTCTCACCAGAAAACGTGGTCACACTTATGATCTGTAACAAGGCGAAGTGGACAGCAATAGAGAAATATATCACCGCCATTCTCAAGAAGAAGGAAGAAGACGAAAGAAATCAGTCATAGCTGAACCTGAATAACACCTCGAAGTAATACAGCTGGCACCATCCTGAAGTAATGCATAACTGCGGTTCCAGGGTGGATAACGCCAGGAACACAAAGGGTTTGTGGTTTTAGTGGGTAAAAATCTCACACTGTTGAAGAGTGCGGGCTCCTCTTCGTCTTTTGAAGATTTCCACAGTTCCCCTCGTAAAAAAAATAGATAGATAGATAGATAGATAGATAGATAGATATAGATAGAGATAGATAGATAGGAAGAGAACTTTTGCAATTTTGAAAATTCAGAGTCAACAGTGAAAATTGGAGCTACATGCCACCTGTATAGATGTGTGGCGCGCCCCTCGTAAAGCGTGAAGAATGATCTCTTATGGTGACACGAATGTCAAGTGTGTCGCTTCTCTGCTGTACTATATGAACCAAAAGGTACGCTCTGGATGGTGTCGACGAATTTCACGAAGGGCGAAGTGCTAGTTTAGCGCAAAATTAGCATATCTCAAACCTTTCTAATTATATGAAAGCAATGTTTCCTCCATTCCCACAAATATAAAACAATCATCGTTTAGAAAAATGTGAGATCTTTTAAAAAATTCAAGGGGCAACAAAATCAGCCATATCGATGGGAGAATATCAATTTTGGTAAAAAATCTTGCTTATGGTTTAGACGCTAGCGTTGTTCACAAACAGATGACCAGACGTATTGGCGTCGATCGATTTTTCGATGTCAAGGACCTACAAAATATGGATTCTGACCACAGAACAAGTTAGAGGAAGTAATTTATTGTATACATGAACATTATGTATTCATTTTGTCGTTGCCAGGGCTCGCCAATAAGAGTTTTTGTGTCGAAAATTTGCAGTTTTTTTCCCGCAGCATTACAATACTTTCTATATAACAAACAAACAGTAGTAAAAAATAAAAATAAGCTAATACCACCAAATTTTTATGATGAACAAATTTTCTTAGAACAGTAATCTTTTTAGACAAATATAAAACTATTATAAAACGAAAAGTCGACATGTGAAAGGGTGATTCACCATCCACTTCGCCTCAGACGAAGGTCAATGACGTAAATTGTCTTCAAATGGTCGATCCTCGCTGCGCCACTAGCGTACACAAACAGAACTTAGCTTAATTGAATTGGGTCTGGAATCTATGTTAAATCTCTGAAGTACATGTTTTGGGTGTTAACCACCACTCCATTATCTGGGAGGGGCTATCTAGGAGGCAGACATCAGCGCCGCTGCTTAAGATGCAATCTGCGCGCTAGAGACGCGGACAAGGCAAAGAGGGGGTAAGGGCTCGGCGCGGTGCATTGACCGAAAGGGTCAGCGCCCTCGCCGGAGGGGTCGCCAGTCGACGAAGCCGCGTCCTGTGAACAAAGGGTCGAAGCGCGCAAAGCGAGAAATGAGGGAGGAAGTCAATATATGCGTAATCAAAATAAAAAAAGCGCTCTGGCGATTTCTAACTTTGTGGAGATAGAAGTCCGAAGTATTGACTATAAATAATGTATGTAAATATATGTAAATAATTTATTCGTCAAATATGAACGGTGGAATTGTAAAATGTTTCTCTGCGGTCCCTGTTAGCTAATGGATTGGTACAAAAGCACAATGGAAGCAAAATTGCCCATCCTCCAAACAGGAAACCTTAGAATCCGTATACTTTAAATTCCGAAGCGACTCTAAAGCCCTCCTCTGCCTTAGTGACACTAGATTCAGGCTGACGACGTTTTCGCAATCCCATCTCCGAGTCAATGCAGCTTTGAAGGAAGTCGAAACACGATGGCAGCAACGTCAGCAATCGTCCCTGTCGCGGCGAGCGACACCCGAAAAGTAACTTTTGTTAATTCACTTCCCTATAAGTGCCCAAGGGCACCATCTACATTTATGCTACACTCGTATTTCCAGAAGAAAATGTGGCGGCGAGAGTTAGCAACTATCTGATACAACGTGCGCAAAAAGGAATATTTCTATGTTGTATTATTGCCAATCAAATTCGTCCAAATTCATTGTTTTGTAGCCAATAGCTCACATATTGGCCGGTAGCGCGTCAGAGCGTTCTCATTTCTTCACGCTCATTGACCCGATTGGATCGGGCTCTAGGACTTGAGGTGGAAAAGGGGAGCACCGCAAGGGAACGTGCAGGTCATCGCCGGATCTCACGTTTAAAAGAGCATTGCCACCTTATGCGATGCATCAATCACTACACTTGCGGGACTAATGACTTCTGTAGTTGACGCTCTTGGAAAGAATCACGCCTGGAGTTAGACCGGGAGAGGTAGCTCAGGACATCAACTAATGTCACTGCAGTGCCTCTGACCGTGAGATTCTAGATTCAAGTCCCAACGGTGGCAGAATGTTCGACACTAGCTAGACAGCTAGGTCGAATTCAGTCGCTGCCTGGATAAGAGTTCTAGCGGCCCGCTGCTCTGATCGGTAGTTCCCCGTAGTTTGCCGGATCAATACCAGGCGAATGCCGGAGCAGTACCTTAACAAATGGGCCTCGGATCGCGCGCGATCTTTACTTCCTCTTCGTTCTATCTTCACTCCTTACTTACAAACACTTACTACAAAATCACACGTGCCGAGAGACTGGTCGATGGATTAGAGTTTGTCCCGACTGGGTGGTGCCTCATTGGCAGGAGGTACCAGGTTGGGGAATCCCCGCTAGCCGACGGGCAGATCGGCACCGGATCTCACCGTCCAGGGAGGGTCGTTCCCCCTCTCGATACAACATGCAATACACTTATGGGAATGATCTCATCGATTGACGTGCAAGGAATAATAAATCAATCAATGAACTCCGGGAGTTAGTGCGCTGACGGACCCCACAATTGACGCGTTCGGCCGCTCCTCTTCGAAGGCCCACTGTGGTCGCTGGCAGCAGGCCAGGCTCCCCGCGCCGCCGCGCCGTCCCCGCCCGGCGACGCCCACAGACCTCCATGCACGTGCGTCGCCGCTCTACGCAATAGATCGATGCGCTGAATATTTCATGGTTCCTTTGCTGAAGCCCCTCCCCCATCCCTTTCCTTCCGAACGTCGACCGAAGGGACGTCTCAAAGTGGAAAGCGGAAGCAAATCGTAGCGACTCTGCGGCCTCCTTATTGGGAAACTTCAGCACCATCTGAGAACGCGCCGCAAGGGTTTTACTCGTATTTGCTCCGTGGGGCAAGAGTAGGATGCGAATTTCCTTCGGCTGAAATACCTTTATTGTTTACGCAGTGAATCCTCGATATCTCGATTCGATAACTCGAAAAAGAAAAAAAACTATTGAAGTAATCAAATATTGTAATTTATCAATGTTTGAATGCTTGAGATTACGGCTGAAGAAAATCTATTTATTCCCAAAAATCAAATGGTTGCACTTCATGAAAAAGCTCCGAATTATAATTAATAATAATACATTGATTTCCATAAATTGGAAGAATCATCGAAACGAGAATTGTACGAGGGACTTACTATTTAAGAAGTCCCAATTACGACGCCAATTATATTAAAAATATTTACTCCTAAAAATTATCCATTTTGTCCAAGGTAAGCTCTAAGTATATCCAGAATACATGCTTAACTTTCCAGGGCGTCTCAAATTAAATGTTACCAATTCTAGGGCGTGTAGGGGGTCGAAGATGATAACTTTATGGCATATAGCATGTAATGTAAAATGTCAAGTAAGAAAGTTACACATGCGTCACTAATTCATGTCATGAACTGGCTTTTGACGTGTCATGTTCGGACGCAGTCAAAAATTGATTGATTCATTGTTAGTGATTACGGGCGCGTCAACTGCTAAGGTAATTAGTCCCGTAAGAGGAGCGCATGTTTTTCTTCGGGATGTGACTTTGATCTTCCCCTGCTGGATGGCGAGATCTGGCGCCAACGAACCATCTGTTAGCGAGTTTTCTCCCCAACAAAGTATCTCGCACCAGCGGGGCATCGGCCCAGCCGGGACAAGCTCTAAGCTCTCGACCGGTCTCCCGGCATGTGTGATAGTGTATTGCACGTGGGTGGGTGTGTACGTAAGGGGGTGCGGATAAAACAAAGAAGAGGAAAGACGGATTACGCATCGTCTGTGGCCCGTTTGTTAGGGTACTGCTCCGGCATTCACCTAGTATTGGTCGGGGAAACCACGGGGAAAACTACTGATCAGACCAGCCGGCCGCTAGAATGCTCTCCCTGACAACGACTTAATTCGACTTAGCTGACCAACTATTGTCGAAAATCCTGCCACCATCGCGTCTCGAATCTAGAACTCGAGGTCAGAGCCACTTCGCAAATCGAATACTCGGAATTAAGTACGTGCGTATTTTTGCGAAGCAAATGTGATCAAGTTCAAACCTTCCCAGAGTACATGAGTATTTGATCAAAAGCTGACAAGTATTTCGCGGTTTGTAGTTATCTAATGGCATTTCGTGAATACCGCATAGAAACACTTTCCTGTAGATTGCAGAAATCGGAACCTATTCATGGGATAAAGTTCACTCGAGCTTGTTGGAAAAAACCCTGTATGGAAATTGTTGGAAACAAATGGAGTTTAATTTCTAAAAATATTGGATTTGGGTTTGAGGGGCATAGTCCATGCCCCAGATCCGTCGCTGACTGCATTGCACATCTGGTTAAGTGTACACCGACATCTCGTAAACAATGTATTACGTACGTATTTTATATTTGTACAAAATTTGTATTGTATTGTGCAATCGTATTGTTTAGACTCCAATTACATTTGAAGAGTTGAACGTTCAACTACTTCAAAGCATTTAACGGCCTGATTAACGATATTTTGTGTTCAAAAATTTGAAAAGGCTCATTTCCGGTGACTTTACTCTATTTTTTATTTACCATATTTTCACTTTTTGTTACATGTTTTGGAAAAATAAATACACATATATACATTTTGCTTCCTTTTATAGTAAATTCCTCCCCTAAATTATACTATCTTTACAGCGACTAAGACTATGAGAACGTATGAGATGTAGACCCCCTAGATTTTATTTCGTCGCAAAGATTTTAAAACGCGAAATAAAGAGCTGGAGTGCTGAAAAGGACAGGCCCACACTTTCATGCCGGATGCGCGTCAGTGCGATCTCATTTTCTCGCGCCTTGTGGAACGCCCTTTGACCACAACTTTGCGAGGGGAGTGGATACCAGGGTATTTCAGACCATATAGCACATCAGAGTAAACAAATTGTCTCTGTGTGCAGGACGAAATGTAATTAGAAAGTTCTCAGTGAACTTGCTCACTGGGCTCAAAAGAAATCCATTCCACCGCGCATCGGCACTTCCTTGCGTTGCGTTCTCTATTGCACAGAAAAAACCACGACCGTTACAAAATAAGACAAAAGCAAACATTCGAGTTATTGAGTTTTTCTTTCCAAACATAATAAATTAGCTGGTAAATATACGCTGTGCTTATAAAAGTGAAAGTTAATTAACAAAATTCAACATATTTAACATACAATATTAGAAAATACTCAGTTACTTAACATAAGAAAATGCCGAGTTCAAATCGGTGAAAAAAGCAAAGAAAGAAGTATTTACACACAAGCATCGCATATTAGGAGTTCACCACAAACAAGGCAAAAGGTCTTTTCAAGAACAGAAATTAATAAAAAGCAACAGAAAGAGGGCTCTGTGACAGTCGAAAAAAACTTATCTCCAAGAGGATATACTCGTATATCAATCAGAAGAAGCAGTACTTGACATATTAATCAGCGACGTTAGATCAAAAATTGTCTACCTAAAAAGAGGCAGAACGCCTGGCGATGATGACATTCCTAACTTTTGAAATACGGTTCACCAGAAATTGACAAGACGATCACAGAAATCTTCAATGTAATTCTTATTTACGAAGAAATACCTTCTCAATGGCTACTGAGGACAATACTACTTATCCATAAAAAATCCCCAGAAATGAACTCAACAACTATTGAGCAATAAGTCTGATGTGCAACTTATATAAACTTTTTACTAAAATTATCACAAGAAGAATAACACGAATACTTGAACAGTTATCACCAGAACAGGCAGTTTTTAGAAACAGATATAGCACGATAGACTACATTCAAGTTATTAATCAAATTGTGGCAAAAGTTCAAGAATATGATCTAAATTTATACATTGAACTTAAGGACTTTCATAGAGCATTTGATACAGAAGAACACGAACCAACAAAGAACGCGCTACAAAATCAGGGCGTCACGATCAAATATGTTAGATTTCTAAAGAAAATATACAAGTCCAGCTCAGCTAAATTGAAGACTGATATAATAGAAGTATTTACAATAAAAAGAAGAGTCAAACAAGGTGACCCCATATCACCCAAAATATTTACTAGCTTGTTAAAAGAAGTCTTCAAAAAACTTAAGTGGGGGAAAATGGGCATCAAAATAAACGGCCGAATACAACCTCAAGTTCGCAGATGATTTAGTACTACTAGCGGAGTCCCACCATAAACTTCAAAGAATGTTAGAAGAAGTAAACCAAGAAATCCAAAAGATGAGACTTAAAATAAACATAAATAAGACCAAAATCATTAAACGTTGTACAGAACTACCAATAAAAGTGGAAACAAACCAGATAGAGTATGTATCGGGTTATATATACTTAGGTCAATTGATATCTTAACAACAGACTCGACAGTGAAATTAGTAGTCGTATCACTTTGACATGGCAAAAGTTTTGGAGTCTGGTCTTTTATCGTATTGGACAAAAAAATCGGTCTAAAACAGAAAATATACATATTAAAATATTGCATTTTATCAACATTACGCTATTGAAGCCAGACTTGGTCATTAACAGCAACACAAAAGCTGCAATTATCTAGAGAGAAAAATGGAGACGAAAATTCTTAACATCTCGCTTAAAGACCACGTTACATGTATGGAAATAAGAAGTAGAACAAAAATAAAAGATGTAAAAGGACAAGGCTTGACTCAAAAATGGAAATGGCAAGGTCACGTCATAAGACAACAGGATAACAGATGGGCCTATGCAACAACGTATGGCAACCAATAATAACGGATGGCGTAATCCAGGAAGAAAATACTAAGAATTCGTAAGGCGAGAAAGTAAAATGGGAGGACAACTTTAAGGACTCAGCTGGAGTTGGATGGGACTGACTGCATGCAGAGCGTCATGGAGGTCCCTTCAAAAAAGCTGAATCGTGGAAATAGAGAAAAGTGAAACCAGTGACGTGTTGTGGAAACAATATCAATATTAAAAGACAGATTGTATTAACAGCCAAATTACATGATAATTGTTTAATTAGTAGTAATCAATACCAGCTTAATATGTGTGAAATTTATTCATTTGCATTGTTGTACTCAACCAAACTACACGGGCACAAGCCCATGTAGAACTTACCTGGGAAACCAGGAGGCCCTAGCCCTAGGGATTGGATTGTGCTTGTAGTAGTGGTAATAGTGGTAGTAATAATAATAATAATAATAATAATAATAATAATAATAATAATAATAATAATAATAATAATAATAATAATAATAATAATAATAATAATAATAATGTTTCCAAACTTTTACTCTCCAAGTAAGAAACTCTGCCTTCTCTTCTCCTCCAACCATGAGTGAAATTAGTTTAGAAAGTCACTTTGTCAATGAAACTGCCGAACTTGTTTCATTAATACACAAATCAAAACCAATTACACCTGTTCCACTGCAAAGCGGATGAAACAACGTTTATTTAGTACTACCATTCACTTGCATGAAATGTTTTACGACATTGTATTACATCGTATGTGACTTAAGTCTAAAGGAATGGAAGAGTTTCATATTTATATTTGTGAAAATAGTGTAGAAAATTCTACATACAGTAGGGAAAACTAAGTCCATTTGGCCGTCCATCTAAGCGTTCAACCGTTCGGCCGGCCATCACTTCTTTTTAGTTTGAGCAATTTCGATCCAACATTTTGAGTAGATTGCAATGAGTCAGTCGGGGTGACTCGCTCATTTTTGTATACTTTGGAAAATTATTTTTATATTAGAACAGTAATAGTTGATGGAGACAGTCGAAACTGTGGGGAAGGTGATGCTGGGGATACAATTATATTATGAATTTTATCTTTATCATTATTAATGTACTTCATACAAGCAAAATGTGGCGTTGCCGACGCTGTGAACTGTTTTAAAATATCTTCATGTGTTGAAAATTTCTTTCATACTTCATTTCTTTCGTGCCCAGCTTTGTTCAAAAATGTTCTTTCGGTATCTGGTACAGGACTTACCAATGAATCTTAGTAGATGATAATGTTATACTACCGTTCAAAAGTTCCCAACACCCAATGGTCTTGTGTGTTTCCTGCATACGGGATATGAACTGGTCTCATTGCTCATTGCTCATAAAATTAAAATCGCCGTGAAAAATATTTGCTAATAGTTAAATTTCAGTGAAGCTACATTTTTACGCTTTTTTGGTGATATGCGCGTAGCATATTTGCATTAACACAAATTCTAAATGCAAAACGCCGATCATTTCCAATTGGTTCCAAAAATTCTGTCTTAATCTCTTTTACAAACACATTTCATTCTTATCCGGATTTCCCTAAAACTTCCACATTTTTCTTCTCTAATTTTTGAAGAGATTAAAACTTCACAAACTCAGTCTAATTTGTGTTCACTTCTTCTTTTGCAATTGCTCTGTTAATCGTTTTATATGCGAACATCAGGAGGCCAAGACACGTCGAATGACACCTGATACGTCTCAATTGGTGCACGGCAAGTGGTCTAGACGCCAGTGACGGGATGGCAAAAACACATCTGCACAGCTGCACGTCCGCACATTCAAGAGTTTTACTGAAATACGGTATAGCGATATAATTGGATTTGCAATGGTTCTTTAGAACTATTGGTGCTGGTGAAGAACAAAGGGGAAAGGACGAAGAGAGGGTAATGTTTGCTTTAGAAATTGATGAACTACAAGGGAAGACAATTATAGCGTGACTGGGTATTCCCGACGATCGAATGTTTACTCGTAAGTTTATCAATAGGGAACTCCAGGTTATGGGAGGACAAATTGGAAAGATTAGGTCTGACTTAAAGTAGAAAAGTGAGGTATATAATCAGTAATGGATTGGAATTAATATTGGTTGAAGAAAGAGAAAAAAATGTAGAAAATGAAAAAGGTGAAAGGGGACTAAGAGTATTGATTAAAAGCAGTATACAAATAATAGAGAACGGAGTAAGGATGGGTGGCAATTATAAGGACAGGGTAAAGAGAACCATGGAGGAGGTTATCTAAAAAATAGGAGAAAGGAAAATTATAATTAAGAAGAAAAAGAATTTGAAGGCTTATCTGATCATACCCTTCTCAGTCTCATGAGCAATTATTATAACACTAATTTCTGCCAAATCCTATTGGGAAAATCGGTAAGTAACATGTAGAAATTATTCGTATTCGTTTTAGAAGCGTTCGCTAACTTGTGATGTGTCAGTGATACTCCCTGTTATTTGTGTTATTTCGCTAATAGGATAATTTTTGCATGAAACCATCGTATCTATGTAACTAGAATTCAAGAAAAGTACACTTCAAACCTTTCTCCTACAGAAATATTAGTTACATAGATTATAATTCTATTAGTCGGTTTATCGTAAAATTTGAAAAAATTGTATGTTTCATGTTTATGTGTGACCAACATCTCTTGCAATTCTGCTTTACCAACTTCATTAATTATTGCCTCTGGTAACTATTTGCTAATACCTGGAAAATAACTGAAAATTATGAAAAATAATATGATAAATTTGTAACTTGTATGGAAGATAAAACTATGAAAGGCGTTCCACTAATGTCTCAGAACAATATATCGAGGAGCCAGTAGCAAATACGTTCAGAATCGCTAGCACAATTGTATCTGGGGGAGAGACGCCGAATACAGGTGAACCTTCAAGATCTCTTACTTCAAATGAAACACCAGTTTCTGGAAGTTCTGTATATTATTTTACGAATGTTTCGAATTGCACATTCAATTTGCAGTATTAATAAGCGATTTTTGAGTAATGATTAGTTAAATTTATGTTTCGTAGTGTTTTTTTTGGTCGATTTGTAAGTCTTGTTTACTGTGTTACGAGTAAATAAAACGCCGTACTCACGGCATCTGTTTGATGACGTATGTTATTTTATTGAACTGGTTTAAGAATCCTGCAGTTTCTGTACGATTTTCGATGCCATAAGAGATTTTTTTGCATTCCAGCATTATAAAAGAACCTTTTCTGTTGCAAGAAATCGTTCATAATCGGCCATTTTACGGCACAAATGATGGCGTATTAGATTTTATGCCACGAATGATTGCGTCATCGCACATTCAGCCAATCGTGGCGAGAGAATCAGGGAGGGGTAGAGCAAAACGGAACAGCCGACCACCGTTTACTCGCACCATGTCAAATACCCGAGTCGTTACAGGGAAGTTGTTTCGCAAAATTAAGTTTGATTTTCTCATTAATGTATAATGCTGTTATACAAAAAATATAGTATGCAACTCGTTTATAATGTTTCTTTATTACATTCGTACAAATTTGAAAACTCGCTCCTAAAGTTGTTCGTTTTCAAAACTTGTACTCATGCAATAAAGCTTAACATTATAAACTAATTGCATAAACTACTAGTGTATAATTTTGGTATATAAAAAAATTAATTTCAATATTAAACCCTGTTAAACCCGAAAGTTCTTCCGAGGCATTCGTGTACTACTTGCGAAGATTTTGAAACATCTGTGGTCGCACATTTCGTACTTTCACAAGCACTTATACAAATGTTTATTCGATCACTTGTGGATGAATGTGTACTATACCATAAATGTGTATGCATTATTTCTGAAGTACGGATATGTACTCCATGCTTCAACATGTAAATCAATAACATTTTACACGAACGTAACTGATATAAGAATAATCATTTTGAAATGACAGTTAAAGTGTCTAATATGTAAAATACGTAGCTGATACGGAATATCTTGCATTAACTTTCCTTTAAATATTCTTACATAATGTTAAGAATAAATGCGACCATCAGCAAATGGTCTCAGTTTCAGTTCCAACTTGTCATTTAAATATCGTTTTCTCTTTTAAGTATCAACGGGACTCTGAAGCCACTGGGTTAGTAAAGTTTTTGAACACATTGTTAGATATGGTATATTTTATCAATTACTAAACAATTCGAAAAGTTTTCACACGCTGCAAAAATTAGTCACTTCACGGTCAGTGAAGTGTATTTCTGAAGATTTCCAATGTGCAACGAAATGCGAAATCAATCGCAAACTGCGAAATCACAGACAAAACGCGAAATGGTCGTGGATCTACTATATAATTGCTAAATTGCATTTCATGGTTTCCTTCGTGTTTGCTCTCTAACTGGGGATGCGACATCGGCAACAACACATTGATATATGAAAATATTTTATCGGAGAGTGGCGGTGATTTCTAACTAATTTCAAGAACTGTATGTCGAAAAGGCACAAATAACACCTTTGGCAAAGACATATCTTTAAAATATGGTAAATTAAATATGTTGTCTGGTATAAAAATGTATTTTGCTAATGATCGTTTCGATCGCGTAACGATCATTCTCAGAGCTTGTAGCTTCCGGGTCGAAAACAAAGTTCTAGCGCGCCGGATGCTTCCAGTCCGCTCACCGCCACCAGCAGCGCCCAAGCAGCAGGCCCTGCTTTGGGGCTTGTGTTTCTCAAGCAGCGAATCGCAGTGTATTCTAAATTATCCTATGGAAAACAGAATTAGTAATAGAAGTTTGGATATTTGGTTATGAAGATTCAAATGGACAATTACGATTTAATGTTTTCTCAATTCTCATATTTTTCTAGCATAAATTAGGTATAAATCAATATTACCAAAACTTGTTCCCAGAACAGTAAGATTGAGACTGTATAAATTTGCTAGACGAGCTTCTCTTGGCCAATACATGGTGAATCAGTGGATGCGATACCAACTAGTAAAATCACATAAGAATTACTCGGTGACCTTAACTTCTACAATTACAATTTCTTGCATTTTACATTTCAGTCATAAAAACATTTGCCCAAGGGATTTTTAAAAGGGAGAAGTTAAAATTTATTTATATTATTTATACTGAAATTTTACTCTTGAATAGGCGTATTTGCCCCTGTTTTTATTGCATTATATTTGTATTGCCATATCGTTTAGCATTATTTGTATATTTAGCACAATATTTCAAAAGAGTTGCATCATTGTAAATATTTTTTTAATCACTGTTACTACGTTGTAAAAACTGCTAGTGATTCAAGGAGCTTAGAAGTTTTAAACTGTCGTTATTCAAGCAAATATCACACGAAAACTACTCTCTTTTCGAAACATTAAACGTGATCTCATTTAAATGTACGCCTTAGAAGAAGATTTTATTAAGGAAAACTCATGATGATAAAACAGCACGCACTTTCTCGCATTTCGTAATAGTTATGTAATACTATTTATACCATAATTTCATTTCAAAGTAACACATCTTAATCATGATTTGTACTCATTTTTACTCATTACATCATTTTACATCATAAAACTCATACCTTGGCAACATTTTTTAAATCTACTATTTAAATACTTCGCTAAAGTACTTTCTAAATAAACATTTAAATACATACTCAAAATACATTAGGACTTGATGCGCTAAGTATACACACAGGGCATACATATTTAAATTACTTCAAATGCTCAATGAACAGTAAGTATATAATAATTTTGTATAATACATTTTTATTGCAACATTCGTCTGCTATATTATTTCAACAGTGTACATACCTTTTGCGGCTCTCACTCGCTATCTTTCTAAATGAGGGCTCGAAAGAAACAATTTCACGGAGACATGACGAATTGCACTTTCACTTTTAAAATATGAAGGATTTGTTTAAAAAACGCTTCTAAATATTAATGTCAAACGCAACCCGCCACACACTGTCAGATACATCGTTAAATAACTCCTAAACAAAGCGTTCTAGAGCTTTAAAAACTATAATTTTGAGGCCAATGGCCTCAAAGAAACGTTTCGTACAGCATAATATACATGACGAGATATTCTTCAACATTCTATTAAATTTTAGCTGGTTCGGTACTTATCGATACTATCAATACCAACTAGATTTCTACCCTTGGTGATGGTGACCATCTTTGTGACGTCACTTTTAGAAGGCTTAGATTCCTCTATCTCATACCACCGTGGTTTGCGCAGACTGACGAGGTTTATTTGCACACTTATTAATTCAATATTTGCTCTCTAAGCAACGACTTGAAATATTTTTAAGAGTTGCTTGATACCGATGAAGATTGTTTTTTATATGGGTAGTGAAAACATTCATTTGTTTTTTCGAGGTCTACAGGTGCTGTGTACCTAATTGTGGAGAAATTTGAGCGTGCAGTGAAGAATGAATACGAGTCTTGTTAGGTTTGATTTCCTGTTTTACCTGTAGCAGTATTTTCGTTTTCAGCAGTGTTTCGGTGAAACTTTCAAGTCACCGTGTTCAGTCACGTAGCATTCCCAAGAGCAAATAGATTTTTTAATATTTTAGAGACTATCGTGAAAAGCGAAAAGCTGTCAAAGAATATTGAATAATCATTGAAAATAGTTTTAAGGGAATGTTGTAAATTGTTCCTAGAAATCTCTCAATAACAGTGAATAAATATTT
The DNA here is from genome assembly GCA_038098605.1 of Gryllus longicercus. Classification (NCBI taxonomy): domain Eukaryota; kingdom Metazoa; phylum Arthropoda; class Insecta; order Orthoptera; family Gryllidae; genus Gryllus; species Gryllus longicercus. Next base: position 1,903,239 of record JAZDUA010000253.1, on the reverse strand, counting down.
AGTGAACATTTATTTTCCACATCAATTGCATTGTTTTTTATTTTTATTTGACAAAGTACAATGCAAGTTAGTACAATTACCTTTATACAATTTTAAACAAATAAATACGTTTCGTTAATAATTTTCTCTTTTATAATTGAAATAGGATAGGGAAGAGTGTATGGTTTAACATGTGAGAGTTCTCGCAAGGGTACGGGGAGATATTATTTTTGGCTCGGAATTGCTTTTCTTGAGGTACGTAAGAACGCAGAAAATAATCCAATCCTTTTTTAGTATACAAATAAGTTTTCAATTTTCACACTATAGCTAGCTGCTCTCCCTGCCCCTCCAAAACCCCCTCTATTCATAAAAATCTAAGAAAGTAAAATAATATTGCAAAGAATGGTTTGTTTTTTCTCAATCGTACATTTTCGCATGGAAAACTTCACTTGGCTTTCTCAAGAGTAAAAACTTTTTATAATGTTTGTATGACTATCAAGGAAAGCGAAAAGCTAACTGTCGAGGAATATTGAATAATTACTTCAAATGTTTTCAAGGAAGCGTGAATTGTTCGAAAAACCTATTTTTATAATAAACATTTATTTAAAATTAGTTTCCAACGTCATTTGCATTGTTTTTATTTTTGTTTGATATTCTGTAAGCACGAAGTTATATTTAAACATTTTGTAACAAATAAACACGTTTCATAACAACTTTCCATGTGAATGGAAAAGATACATAAATGGATATGGAAAGGGTGGATTAACACGCGAGTGTTCTCGCACGGGTATTCCAGTACATTGTAATTGTCAATTACAGTAAATTATTAACAGACAGTCATACAAATCTTTGAACAATTACTATTCATCATCATCATCATCATCATCATCCTAGAGTCAAAGTGCCTTGTCGCTGCCGCAATGACGTTTTGTCCTCCGCTGTCCTTTTCATATCTACATAGTTTTTTTTAATTGTAGTTGGGTTGAAGTTGTTCCAAATTTTTATTTTAGGTCTCCTCTTTCCACTTTTTCCAACCATTTTACGTTCTGAAACTGTTTTTAAGAATTCGTTATTCTTAAAAACGTGTCCAACGAATTTTGCTTTCCTGTTCCAAATGGTTTTTTAAAGGGATCTCTTCTCTTTCACTTTGTTTAAAAATTCCGTTGTTTGAATTTTTTCAATCCAGGCAACCGTCAGTTTTTCGCGCCTAAACCACATCTCACAAACTTCTAAACGACTCCTATCCGTTTCTAAAAGCGTCCATCCTTCATATCCGTATAATAGGGCACTCCAAGTTGGTATTTGTGAGAAGATTTGTTTTATTTAGGAATGACTTCTTTGCTGTAAGCTTTCTTATTTCTGTTGTGCTTTTACTGTCTTCTGTGAAAGTGCAGCCTGATTAGCAAAAGTTGTGTACATGTTCTATTTCTGTTGTATCAATAACTATTGTTAACATTGCTAATGTAACCATGTGTATAAAAATATGACTAGCACAAAGAAATGGAATTTCCTTTAAAAACGACTAATATTTCTAACAAATCATCAGACAATATACTCGTAGTTCGCGAATGTATAAAACCTGCAAAGGAAAACAATCATTTAACTGGTGTGGATGAACATGTCAATGTATTTCAAATACAAGTATTTACATGCTGCCTAACCTTACTCATTACAAATCGTTCAACATTTGGTGCAAAAACATTTTTTAAGCCAATATTAGCACAAATTTGATAATTATAACTGCTTTAAGGTGGTTAGAGCGAGATTAGTGTTATGTTTAACATGCCTTTTTTATTGTATTAATCGAAAGATGAGAGGTTCTTCTATGTTCTGGTAGAGTTTGAATCGATTTCACCGTCCTGTTTTTGCGTAACAAGACCGTAAAGTTTGCTGTTTTAACATGGTCTCTTATGGGGACCTGAGAGATCTGACCTGAAATTTTAAAATTGTGAGAAAATTAACTGTTGAAGATGCTTTTAAAAACTTTTCTTTTGGTACCTAGCATCTCGAAGAATCAACATGCGCAATTTGAAAGAAATCTACCGTTTCAAGTGGGAGAATTTTGCAAAATTATAAGCCTAAATCAGTCCAAAGGGAGAGATTCGCGCGCTTTCTAGAGGGTCGGGACATTGACGCGCATCTCGGCAACACCGCGCGCTCAACGCGCTTCATTCAAATCGAGTGACAAGACCTCGCAAGAGTTCGTACATTCCTCTGGATCTTCTGTGATCAATTATAATATCATCACTCCTGGAGAACATTGCGTTTGATGGTAACCAGATATTCAGAAAACTGGAATTTTATGGATATAACGATTAGTGCGATCTGAATGAAATTTTAATTCAATTAATATTCCCAATGACTCACTTTGATACTACTCTCTGAGAAAATGGGTGATCTTGAGAGTTTATAGAATTTTTTAAACATTCAGTACAGTACGAGTTCGTATTATTATTTTGTTTTGTGCCGTACGTCAGTTTCTTGCTCCTGAACAATAATTATTTATTCAATTATTCGAAAATTATTCATATTCTGTTTTTTATGGTGGAGTTACACAGTGGATTGTCATTGTGGCTTCAAATGTGTTGCAATGATAAAATACTGTTTTGCTGGTGTTAATAAAATTCTAGGGTTTTGCTGGGGTTAAATAAAAACATTTTATGAAATGTTATGGTAACCATTCAATGTATAGGTGAATGCAGAGCTGGATTTCCTCCTAGCAAAATTAGGCTTGGGACTCCCATCCTCGTGCCCGTTTTTTAAAAATCAATATTAAAAACTTCATAAAATATTTTTATTTGAAAGAGCATTAATCAAATAGTTTACTGAACAACAATGTTTGATTTTAAAAATAAATTGAATGGATGCATGTATTTGTAAATGATAAATTTAAAAGCAACTTCTACTTTGAAAGCAATTTGTTAATCTGTATTGGAACAATGAGTTATTCTATCATAATTAGTGTTTTTGTAGATTTATTCATAATTAGTTTTAAAGATTTTTCTGAATAAGTGCCCAGTATAGGTTTGTGCTTGAAGGCCTATAATATTTAAATCCGCTTGGGCAAATTTAATAATTACATTTTATTGAAATTGTAAGAGGAATGATATATCCAGCCTTTGGTAGTTTTAGTATTTTAATAGAAACTCCTTTTCTCTTCAGCACTATATTTTATGTAATTGTTTGCATTTCCTGGACAATAATAATGCATTTTGAATGGTTCTCATCTTATTTTCAAAACATTTAAACCTTTTTTTCATTTTGAGTGCAACATCAAGACAAACAATTACAAAAGACTATGCCACTTAGAAATTTCTTTTGAAGGTTTTTCTCCAACAATGGTATAATTTTATTATTGAAGGTCTCAATAATACAGATCTCAGAATTATCTGATGCAGTATTTTCATATTATCAGCTTTAACTTGGTGTGTACTTTACACAATAATCTGCATCTAAATCAATATCATAGCATGATATAAAATTATGCTGAAAACCAGCAAATAGTTTCTATGAATTATATAACCGCACTGCTGTAAATAATACGGCTTATTGCAATTGCTAAAATAGTTCTAAAATTTCAATCAAAACTATTAAAACATTAAAAATTGATCATGAACTTTAATTAACTAAGCAAAAATAAAATAGGGGAATAACAGAAATAGGGGGGGGGGAACAAAATATATTGTGATAAGAGGGATAATAAGGAGCAGCAGAAGTCAATGATTACGATGTCTGTCAAGTTAAATATAAAGCTTTATACAATGTTGAAGAGATCCTCACTGTTGATCTTGTTGTCAAGCAATCGAATAATTTAAGGTTTGACCTACCATTGGTTCAGGTAATTCAAGAAATAAAAATTAGAGAGAAACAAACATTGAAAAAATATTTGAAAACATTTTATTACGTAATTTTTCTCGTAATAATGGGGGAATTATTTCGTTTTATCTGAAATTCCGCCTTGGAAATGAATTTTCCGCCAATTCGCTTAGATTGTGATATTTACCGCGTGTCGACCAGGCAACGAACAGTATTCATAGTGATTCAAAACAACGAAACTTTGTAGAAGCATGAGCTCTGAGCAGTCATGCCAATCTCAAGGACATTACGGTGTTGCCGAAGTTATTATAATCTTTTTGCCCCACTCACACATGGAAAAGTTTGCCATTATTAGCGATCACTGTACCAAAATATATTGATATGTGTCTATAATGTTACTTTTTATGATTTTACGCGTACTTATTGTGTAATAGTTCTTTTTCATGTTCAACTTTATGCTTCAATTTTTCGGTCCGTGGCCACGCGATATGTTGGTACTAGTGAAGAAACTAGTCAATGGTAGCTCTTTATGTGGTATTAAAATATTTTTATTTTACATCTATTAAACTAAATTTATTTGAATAATTAAATGAAACTCAGCAGAAAAGTCCCTATTTGGTTTATGTAGGTTCCACAATACCCACTTATCTCGCAAATGATTATTTTTGAACATAATATGGATTCTCTGTCTACTATGGAATATCTCGCTCTAACCACCTTAAATTCAGGTAAATCATGTTCCATCAATAAGACGTATTTTACAAAAATGAACTCCCGAGTCATTGTAGCATTCCAAGCTGATATTCCTTGAAAACTAGCAGTATTTCAAATAGGTTTTAAATAATCTTTAAAAGATGAAAGTTAGAATGTATAACAACAGGTCGAATGTAAGAAACGAAGATTTATGAAATATACAAATTCTAACATACGAAACATCCAAATGTCGGAAATTACGACCACAAAGCGCAGTAAATTCGGACCGGCTATTATTTTTGTCTCCACATTAGCCCAAACATAGTCATATTTTCAAAAAATTAAACCTGATCTTATTTGAAGATCTATATTTGATAAACACATTTCATTTAAAAAAACCTAGTTTTACAATTGTATTTATAAAAAGACGGCGAAAACACATTTACATTTTATGAACACATTTCATTAAGGAAAAAAGTGTATCTTCACAAATGTAGTTGAAGGATGACGTCGAACTTTTTTAAATTTTAGCAAAATCACGAATTTTATTGAACATGAGACCAGCACCATTCTCGTAAGCGTCCTTTATGCTACCTATGTTCTCAATTTAAGAAAAATGTTGTGCGGTTTTTAAGAAAAAGTGGTTTAAAGAAATACGTTTGACTCAAAATTTCGTAATATTACTTGTTTTTAAAAAGTAAACATGACCTTATTTAATTATTTGATTTTCATGAACTTATTTTCTTAAGGAAAAATATAATCTTCATAATTATAGTTGAAAGAAGACGCCGAAACAATTTTGAATTTTTTTCAATTTTCGAAAAAGCAAAATCCATCAACATGAAATCATCACCATTTTCTTAAACGTCCTTCAGACTATCCAACAACAAAATTAAATCAAAATCAATGGGGCCCTCTTTGAGAAAAAATTGTTTAAACCATTTTATAAATTGCCTGTATTTCACGCAAAATAATGCGAAAAATACTCAAATATTCGAAAAATTGTACATGACCGAATTTTAAAATATATCTTTAAAGAACAGGTTTTATGAAGAGAAAAATCTATCTCTAAGATTTTAGTTGTAGGAAGTTCAACAAATTTTTATATTTTTCAACTTTCGAAACATCAGGGTTTTAACAAACATGAGACCTGCGCTATTCTCTTAAACTTTTTTCGACTATCCAACAACGAAATTTAATCAAAATAAATGAATCCATTATTTTGAAACTGTACCAGGGACTTAATTTAAATTCCTCCCACCCCCCAAAAAATGAAATATCGATTTCAAATGCAAGGGTCCGGGACATCAGCCAGGTCAATTTTGGAGAAAATCAGCTGAACGATTTAGCCGCTAGCGTTGTTCACAGATGGACGACAGACAGACATTTTGTCACCAATCGACTTTTCAGTATCAAGGACCTACAAAACATGGATTCTGGGTACACCACGTGTTAGAGGATTTTTTCTAAATTTATCAATTGAATTTATTGACTTTTTCGTTTCCAGGGGCGTGTAAACGAGTTTTTCTGCCGAAAGTCGCCTTTTTTTCGCGCAGAATTACGTAACTTTCTCTTTTTAAGAAGTCCCTTCTTAAACGCAGGAAAGTAAAAATTTATCTTTATAATTGTTGAAGGAAGACGCCGAAAAAGTTTAAATTTTTTCAATTTTCGAAAAATCAGGATTTTTAACCATCATGCGACCTGCACCATTTTCTTGTTCGTCCATTACACTACCCAACAACAAAATTTAATCACAAACGATGGCGCCATTATTTTTTGTTGTTAAAAATATTGAATATTTCCCTGGGGTTTCATGTAAAGTACGCCCCAAAGTTAAAATATCTATTTCAAATTCAAAGGAACGTGACATCAGCCAAATCGATCGAGAAGTAACAATTTTGGAGAAAATAGGCTGAATGATTTAGCCGTTCGCGTAGTTGACGGACAGACGTTTTACCGTCAACCGATTTTTCGGTATCAAGAACCCACACAACATGGGCTGTATTCTGGCAACACCACATGTTAGTTTTTTTCTAAATTTAGCAACTGTATTTATCCACTTTTTCGTTGCCAGGGCCCTGTATTAAGAGTTTTCTGCCGAAAATTCGCCGTTTTTTCGTACAGCATTACATATCTTTCTCTATACTGCGTAAGTGGTAGTGAGAAAGTAAAAAGTGTTTAAATTTTATTTTTTACTTGTTTTATTCACTATAGGATTTTATATTTTTTAAATAGTTTTATTAGTTTTAGCACATACGTGGGATTCAGTAATTTTAATTCCGTGATTACTATGCATAATGTATTACCTGAGTCCATAACAACTCATCATGAATAAGCAATGTTCATAGAAATAGGTTTCGTCGGGCAAAAATGGAGGCCAACTTCATATGTATAATAAATATACAAATAACTAGAAATGAATGGGCAGAAAGGATGATAACAAGACAAAGAAAAATAGTGTGAATATTAGTAGTGAATTAGTAATGGACACTAGAGAAATATCTTTGAATATAATTAGAAGGAGACCGGTTATCAAGGAGTTAAAAGAGCGAGATGCAAAATAGATGATTACTCCAGTCTGGAGAAGCATAGACATCAGACAAGGAGGGAAAAACCGCAAGATTAACCAACAATGAACGAGTTCGAGACGATACTACGCCTTTTGAAAACAAGTAAACGGCGCGGATTACAAATTCCCGCAACAGAACGGCGTAGTTTTTCATCGTGAGCACGCGTGTGGTGAAAAGTAGAACGTGAGGAGATGTGAGCGCGTATCATTTGTTAGTTGTGCGAAATAATTTTCAAAGAACTAATACTGATTTTTTTGGAAAATTGATGGACGCAAAAATGAGACTGAGGGGGATCCGGTGACACGTGCGATGTCACGCTGATGGGCGGAGAAAAACGACGAAAACAATTGCTCAAGTATGCAGAGGAACCGGACAGGGAAGTGAGAACTGATTAATAAATATTGTAATATGTAGGAAGACCAAGTACTGTCATTAGTTTCATAAGTTCAGATATATTTAATGACAACAAAAGTAAACGTGGTCATGTGTGAATGTAGGAATCAAAAAGGTATGGTTGTAAATACGGTGTATATGAGAGGAGCTGATGGGTAAAATATTTATGTTATTTTCTGTTATGTGTGTTTTATTTTTGACCTTGTTTTGTGAATCAAAAAGTTTAGTGAGGACAACACATTGTAAGTCATGCAAAAGAAGCTGAAATTATAAATGTTTTTCAGAAAGACGAATCTGTTTCTAATTTCGTAGGGGTTGTTATTCCAATGATTCAAACGTATAGTAAAAAAAGGGATTTCTTACGTAATATTTCGTCACCGTAACTCACTTAGGAAGCTTCTGTCGACTCACGGAAACAAAGTTTCCGTTGCACAATCCCACAGGTATGAAAGTGGGATTTTAAACAAGGAAACATTGCTTACATTAAAAGCGGAGCATTGCGCGGTATATACTAGTTCAGCATATGTTCTAGTATCCATTAATTAAATTAAAAAATAGCTGGGGCTGAATAGAATGAAAATAAAATATTATTAAAACCAGTGTTCGAAGAGAGATCTATTCCACATGTTATCTATAATGTAAAATGTGTAATATGAATATTGAAATGCAAGATATTTATATTCTTATGCCATTCTTAACATATAATTTACTGATTTATTTTGAAAAGGCGCAATATTCTCTTTGTTCCTCTGTCATAAGTTTTGTCATTTATCAGCGCAAAAGTAGCTCCATCTTAAGAGGATTCATTTTTAACTTTAATGTATCAATGTGTAAGGTTATATATATTCTAAAATTACCAATAACTACCTTTCCATCACTGTTCATATTTGATTATTACATTTTTTTCTCGCCATGTCTCCCTAGTATCGAATAGTTTTCTTCTAGTAGTACTCTTATATTCAGCAGCCAATCACTACATTTCTCTTGTAGGCATGCTACGTACTATATATATTTCTTCATCACTTCATTCAACATTCAGATTTTCAGATAATTTTGTCTTAAGGTATATCTGCTATATTTTCCAGCTCTTTCGCCTTATTTCTTTCCTTTAACATTGTGTTCTTGTTCATTAGCATTGTATTTTTGTTGAAATATTTTAGTATCTATTAACACATTTATTAAAACATCGATGTATGTATAAAATTATTAATGGATTTAATATCGAATCTTTAAAGTGGATGTTTTTTTAACTTCGATGTTTTGCGTTCAGAATTTTTATGGTTTTATATTTGAATTTTATTTAATTTTCATATTTTATTTTTGAATAAAAAATGTGATCATAATAAAAACTTTCATCAACTAATCATTTTGAAAAATCCAATAATTGAGCATTCTTCGGATCGAAGTGATCAATGGTGAAAAATAGTAAAAATAGAGGTATCTCCGATATATGAAATCTTTTTTTTAGGAAGTTTCTAATCAGATAATAAAACTTCTATTAATTGCCCTGACTATTTTTTATTTTATTTTGTCAGTTAAATCTGAAAGTAAAATTTATAAACCCGAGCACCGTCAAATAACTCCCGCCCCCTTGAATATTAACGGTTACTAATGTAGTTTCAAAAACATCGATGTTTAAAATTATGGATGTTTTGGAGGCGATGTTTTATTAACATTGATGTTCCAATTCTGAACAGCGATGTTTCGAAATATCGATGTCGCATTCCTAGTTAATAGTCGACCAGACAAGTGTATGTGAGACAAAGAGAAAATATGGCCTACTGGAAGGTAACCCGCAATAACATTTGATATTCAAATTATTGTTGTAATAAGAAACGGTAAAATATTTTCTAGGCTTCTCCCAGGTCATTATGACGTTATTCTGACATTACTGGGTCATAAACGGTCAAGAATCTTTAGCACCGAGTGGATGTGAACAAACCACACACGGTCCAATCATACTACATTGCCCTTCTTTGTCTGCGCGCAATGATAGATTGTCATTAATATATTCTTCTGATATATGTCTCATCACCTTTTTAAGACCGTTTGATTGATTAGCGTTTCTGAGCGCGTCGACTGCTATGGACATCAGTTCCGTAACTCTTCTTGCAGTTGTAGATTATTTTTTTTCGAGAGATCACTGATATAAGATAATGCACATTTCATACGTTTTTACCTATGTTTACCTTTTCATACGTGTGATAAACTTTTTTAATTGTAAAATTGCGACATTCTATCCTAGTTTCTTTAAGAATCTTAGTGGAATATCCTCAAAAGTATTAATACTCTTTGTCAGCTTAGATAACTTTCCACATCACACAATTTTCCATTAACGTAACATGAGATGCTCTCGGTCAATATCACGAGGGACAACGAAGAGTAAACTAAACTGTTTCCGGGAAGTGAGTGCGTGCGTAATAGAACAGACGACGACGACGTGCGAGCGCGTATTCTCTGAACGGTGCGTGTGCGCAAGTGAAGGGGGGCCCCTCCCACACACATCAATGCGTGACTTCAACCCTTTTAAGGTCCCTCCCGCGGCCGCCTCGCGTCGCACCTCCTGCCGGCCAGGAAACAAAGCAGCTCGCTGCTCGCTAGACAGCTGCGCCTCCCGCGAAACAGAAACACCCACCCGCTCGTCAGAAGGAAACGCATTTCTCGACCTCTTCCGAACACGGCACAGCTATTTCGCAAAGAGAATGAACGCGGAAAAAAATTCTGCCTTGGGACTAGCAAAACGCTGATAGAAGCAGCGAGAATGTGCGAACATAAATTCCTCACGCGACAGAAATAACTTTAAATATCTTCGTGCAAAAAAAAATAAATGTACGTTTGAATCAGTGGTGCATTTGATTTGATATTTTACACGTACGAGTTTGAAAAGCGGAGAAAGAAAGAATAGTGAGCTTGCAGTACTAAAATGTTACCTCAACTTTGTTTTCGCAAGGTGCCTGGCAGATCGGTCCAGTCCAAGGGCGCAGAGCATAAATAAATACTGAAGAACCGCAGGGTTACTTCAGCTTTTTGAAATAAAAAAGTTAATTCAATCAAAATACTAGAAAAAAGAGAAGGTTACTCGATCCTACCAGCAAAAAAAACATTGAGAATAAATAATGAGAGACCAGTTGCGGGGGAAATTTGCAAGGCAGATTCATATCCCTTTCATTCATAATATTAGTTTTCCGTCAAAATCAGCAGTTTGCGACACTGTAAGCTCAGAGTGTTTATAAGAGCTCCAAAGAACATTGCGTCGACTATTCCATCTCTTTTTTTAATAAAAAGATCCGAAGGCCCCCCCCCCCAATTTATATCATCTGTCTAAAATAACTTCAAATTCAGATAGGCGTTTCGCCCTCAACCGAGAGTGATAACGTTTTAGAGAAGTTATCGAGTACCTAATTGATGTGACAACCTTTGTAATATAAGGTTTTTACAAGTATATGTAACTATTCGGTTACATATTACTTCGTAATCCATTGTTGGAAGCTTACTACTTCACTTAATAAACAAGTGGTGCATGTATTTTCACGTAATAGCGTATACTTTCTCTTATGTTTTGTAATTTTACGTAATAATATAATATCTAACTTCTCTAGCCGATCAGATGGCCGAGATCGCTAAGGCAGTAGTGCCGGAGTGGTCTCGGACCAGAAGATCGCGGGTTCGAGTCCCGCCTCGGGCATGGGTGTATTTGTGTGCGTTTGTATGAGTGTGTCGTCCTTTCACCCCTCATTATCATCATCATTTCATCTTTCATACCCCCAGAGCTAACAACCCAGGGGGATAAAAATTGGCTTCAGTAAAAATACTGATCCCCCCAATTGAGGGTGAATTACATGCACCTGCTACCGCGATATATGAGACTGAGCCACGGTAAATGCAGGATGTATGAACGCGTGGTCCTAAGTTGGCCTATTCGCGGGAGAGAAAAAAAAATCTAACTTCTCTCCTACTTACATTTAAAGCGTCACTTAAAAGCCTCACTGAACGAAGCGCGAATGTTTCTAAAACAATATTCACCTTCAATTTTGTGAAAATCCGAAAGTAAAAATGAAAAACGTTCTCTGCTGTTGAATTCAATGTATTGCGTTCTATTTTTTTACGTTTAGAGAAAAATATTGGCGCCACTGGATTTGAATTCAAGCACTGAAGAACACCTTAGCTCAGCTCAGCTCAGCGCCGCGCCGCTCCGCCTCGGTTGCTTAACACCTCATCCAAAAGCATTCATTTTTCGACTTTGATACATAAATGACTATTCTTGAGCCAGAGTCCTAGTGTCCAGAAAACCCCTAAGCTACGCCGCCCGATCATTCCGTCCGCACGCTCCGAGTTTATTTGGCCCCTGGCGGCCCAGATGCTGTTTTAACAATACCGAGGACTTAGGACAGAATGATGCGAGACGATTTGAAGAGAATGTGAGACGTTGAGGTACCGCATACTTCAGCACAAAGATCTTTGTTTTTAACCGCCCATAGGCGAGCGCGGTGGTTGTCTCTTGCTCCGTGCCCGTTGCTTTCCCACATCCCGTGCACGAAAACGCCCGTCGCATGCGATTCCTCGCCTCCTTTTCTAAACTCGTATCGCTTACGCTGTCGTCGCCGCAGCCGTCTCCGTGGTTTCTGCGAGGGACTCCTGACATTGCAGTAGCGAAGTTCTAATTGGTCCTGCTTCAGTTGTGGAACTTCAGTGCGGCGAGGGTGACTCTCCTTGCATCCGCCCATGCAGAACCCCCGCCCCCTGGTCCAAACCGCTGGCCTTGCAGTCTCTCTACGCGGCGACCTTCACCCCCGAGCTCGACCCTCTCTCCTCCCTCGTCCGTCCCCCTCGGGGCAACGGCCGCCGCCGAGCGACAGGTAGCGCCACCGCCGCCCGCGCCGCACTGGGCAGATCTGCGATCATCGGGGCCAGGGCTCCAACTACTCAAATTATTTATTTATTTTTTGGAATCCTTACACTGATAAGATCATGGGAATCCAAGAGTCATAACCTAAATCTAATGATTAGATTGATTAGTGATTCCGGGAGGGGGAACGGTTAAGACCATTATTCCCGTAACTGTGGTGCATGTTTTTTATCTCGGGTGATGGCGGTGATCTTCTCCCACTGGCTGGCAACTTCCGGAACCGACCTAAGCCGGCTTACGGGTTTTACCTCATGTACCTATCTTCCACCAGTGGGGTACCGCTCCAGCCTGGAAAAGCTCTAAGCTAACGACTGGTTTCCCGACAAGTGGGTTAGTACAGTGCATGTGACGATAAGTGTGTGTGTAATTAAGGGGAGAGGATAGGGCAAGGAAGATGAAGGAAAGATCGCGCGCGGTCCTTAGCCCGTTTGTTAGGGCACTGCTCAGGCATTCACCTGGTGTTGATAGGAGAAACCAGGGAAAACTACCGACTAAACTCGGAGCAGCCGGCTGCTAGAATTCGCCAGACAGCGGATGAATTCGACCTAGCTGTCCCGCCCGTGTAGAAAATTCTGCCACCGTCGGGACCCGTACTGCACTGAGCCATCTTTACCGGACTAATGAGTAGATAACATAAAACAGCGGCGATTAGGTGAATGCTAGAGAAATTTTGGAAAGACACGTAAGATAAATGGAAGAACCCACAGAAAACCTACCGGGAGCTCGCAATGTCCGCCATAAATTTCTCACGGATAGACCGGGGAATAACCCTGGGTCCCAGCGGTGTAAAGTGTTAGAAAGAGTTAATCATTACTATACGAGTCCCCCTTCATCTAATCTTATTGGCTTTCGGGTTAAAGAAAGATTATGGTTTCATTTACTATAACATATTATCTATAAAGCAGACGAGCGCGAAATATTATTTATTGTGGGATGGCTTAGGACATGTGGTAAGCACGAGTTACACCAAAGCAGTAGATACGCGTAAATCATTGATATTTTAAATTGTGTTATCGCTGGTGCAATACCAGCACAGCGTGTATTGCCCCTGTTTTCGAAGCCTCCTCCTAGTTCCCAACCAGACCCCTGTAAATGATTACAAATGCATCACCAACGAGCTCAAGAACCACCTTTGTTCCTTAAAAAATATGTATAATTAAATTAGTTCAAAGAATTGTTACTCAGTAACGTGGTCACAATTTGGATTTCTTTACGACTGCGGAATATATTCTCCGAGCGTAATTGCGTCCAACAAGGTGACGGGATGGTAACAATTATATATAAAAAATATGTACTTAGAAAGTTGATGGTGATTTATTAATTTTTCAGGTAAAAAACGTGAAAAAATGTGTGTGACAATAGTGTGCTTAGAAGTTGAAAGTATTAGAAAAAGAAAGTTGGGCTGTCTGATTAAAGTTAACAAGAAATGAATTGATATTCGAAGAGAAAATAAAGACTCATTTTGCTGTGACTCGATTCTGTAATGTCGCATTACATTGAGTAAAGCATTTGATTTCATGAGCAAAAACTCAAAATAACAAATTTTAGAATTAATAGTAATAATACCACAACTTCGTCAAAGTAAATATTAATTAATATTTACTAACATTTATCTCGTGCTATAGAAAGTAACGAAAATGTATTACGTAAATTTGTCTATCCCTGAATTTACAAAAAATAAAGTATTCTTCAACTGGAAGTAATGACTTTCATTTCAGTTCTTAGTTGCAACTAATGGATAATTCAAAAATCACGTATTATCTTGTTCAGATATTATACTCGTTACAGTATAATTTTAGTAAGTATATCCAAAATCAGCAATGAATATCTTATTGAATAGCAATATAAATACTTTAAAAGTTTATTAAGAAACAAAGTGGGAAGAGAGAGGTTTATGGCCGAGCACAATGATACTACCGCCAAACGTGCGGCGACCCCACATCCCGCCCCGCCCCTCCCCGTTCCCTCTGCCTCGCTCTGCGTGAGAAATGCGGCTCCTTTATCGCCGCCAATGACAAACGAGCGACGCTGGACGAGGGGCAGCCACGGGCGGCGGGGGCGGCGGGGGCGGCGGGGGCGGCGGGGGCGGCAGCGTGTTTGCCGAGGGGCGCGTGCAGACAGGTCGATGGTTGTGCGTCACCTCACCAACACCTCTGACCTCCCTCAGCACCCTCTGCCTGTTTGAAGTGGTAGCGACGGTCAAGTATGAATGTATTTATTTATACATTTACTATTTTATTTATTCGTGCATTTTGTATTTAGTTGGGTGTTATTGTTGGTGCTGACTCTTACATTATTTTCTACGTTTATATTTAATTTCGTGCTCCTAACGTCAATGGATTCCCAAACACACTGTGGTACAAGTTTGGAAATAGGATTAAATTACATGAAGGGAGACGTATGTGTATGTATGTCTGTACCTGTGCCTGCGTTCTCGTCATCACTATTTCTGTACCAGTAATACATGCTATCATTACATGGTATAAAAAAATTGCATTTTACTTTTTCCCTAAAACTGGTATTTTTACTAATAATAACCAGCATCCTCTCACCCAAAAAGTATGAACCTATTGTAATTTTAGCTAAAGTAGCCGTTCATCGAACGCCAACTTTTATATACAACGTATGCATGGATTCCAATAATCCACGACAAACTTTGATAATAAAATCAATTATTTCTTTTATATTTATGAGATGTAATATATTTGTATAATACATTGCACATTGTGCATACACTATTCATTATTAAAATAATTAATTAAACACAGTGTTCCTGGAAAACTTTACACAATACGTTTAAACATAATTTAGACCTCAATTGGAATGCACATATAACAGAATTAAACACTAAATTAAGTTCATTATGTAATAAATTCAGAATACTTTCAATTTCTCTCGGCTTTCATGCAGTTCGTTGCATGTATTTTGCAAATTCGTATTCCGGGTTGAGATGTAGCATAATATTGGGGGGAAGCTCATCGTGTAGTAAGTACCCAGACCTTTAGAATGCAAAAGAAAACTATTCGAATAATGAAAAAAATGCCATCCGCGTGATCCCTGCAAGCCTCTCTTCAATGAGCTTGAAATCTTACCATTGCCTACGTATTTACGAATCTGTCATATTTGTCAAATCTGACTGACTTAACGGTGGGAACATATTTTCGTACAAAACTGATATTTATAATTACAACACGTCGACAAAATCACGTTCATCAAGTGTCAGTAGCAACAGCTCACTACCAGAAATCCGTATAGATTACATGTACGTTACTTTACAATGCATTGCCAAATGACATTAAACAGTTGAAGTCGGTGCACAAATTTAAGTTAAAAGTAAAATCGTTTCTGCTGAATAAATGTTTCTATACAATTAGTGACTATACTGATCATCAAAAAGAAAAATAATGTTTATTTTAACAAAACAGTGATATGTAATGAATTAGTTTATGTAGCTTCACTACTTTATGCGCACGTTTTGTTCAACTCTCCTTTTTCTTGTAGTGGTAGGAGCAGAGGTAAGGGCGGATTACTATTCTGTTAGCAATCCGGGAAATCAAATCTGCAGTTCGTTTACCGTTGCAAGTAAGTTTTCTATAACGTGGGAACTAAAATATCTAGTTACTTTCCCGTATACGTACGTTGTATAGAGAAAGTTATGTAATGCTGCGGAAAATCGACTTCGATATTTCAACGGAAATATACCTTTTGGAGGTCTTCTGGTACCGAAAAAGTGGTCTGTTTCAAAACGTCTGTCTGTCCGGCCGGCCGGTCGTCTGGTGTATATGAACAACTAGCGCCTAAATCATGCAAAGGATTGTTTCCAAATTGAAGAAACCCCTGTCCATTTGACCTGAGTGGAAGCTCTGCGATTTTGAAAATCATTCATTAGTTTTTGGTGGTACATGGAGCCCCTGATATATTTTTAAAATTCTCAAAAATGTCTCCAAATTTTTTCTTTAAATTTCTTTTAAGAATAGAGTAAAATGCACTTTTAAATGTGTCATATCTGATTTTCACGGTTAACTCTGAATTTTCGAAAGATTTTTTCTAGAGATAAAATTTGTTGTCCATAATTTTTTCTTTCAATAAAGTCAAGTTTATTGTTTGAAAATTTTAGTAGTTTTCGCGCAATAGTGCGTGCAGTTTTGGCAATTTTCTCAAAAACCGCTCCAATTTTTTCTTTAAACTTTTGCTAGGATTTGTGCTAAAAGAACTCTATAGGATGACATAAACGCCATATTGCTCTATTCTTTTGTTTTTTTCAGAAATTATATTTAAAAAGTATTTTTTTACTTGTCTCTCATGTTGTCTTATAAAGTCTTATAACCTCTTATAAAGTTTCTCGAAAACTCAACCGTTTTCTGTGAAAACTACCTCAAAGCTCCACATTTTCAGAAACGCCCATACGCCATTTTCTCAAAAACGGCTCCAAATTTTTTCTTCAAACGTTTCGAAAGGATAGTGCTAAATGCACTTTTATATGAATGTAAAGTTCATTTCGGGGTATTTTTTTCAAAAATTACATACATGTATTTTTTAAAGATCTCTCACGCCGTTAATAAGCTAATTTCCAACAATTTGTAAACATTATTGTAATTGTGAGTTAATATGCTTCAAATGACTTTAATCTGCATCACTGAAGCGTCTTTTTTAAATGAACTCCAAATTTTCCAAAGAAAATTGCCATTAAGGAGAATGTTTTACGATTCTTTATTATCCTTAAAATAATATTTACATTCTACTATTAGTAAATCGAAAAGTTAAGAAATTTTCAAAAAAATATACTTGGGCGGCGATTGATGGCCTCAGACAAGTATGTGGGAAGTTTGAATAGCTAGCCGAGATCATAGGAAATAGAAAACTATTACGGGAAAGTCTGTGCCATTCCGTAGCATAGTTTTTCAAATGTTGCTTATCTCGCGCTTTTTAAATTTTAATTTCATTTACTTATTTTTAACTTTTACTCATCTTTCAAGTAATTATAGTTAAAATGATGGGAAGGGATTCTGGAACTTATGAAAACGTGCAAATATTGTGATGTCATGGATAAGCACAGCGAACACAGACACAGAGCTTTCATATAACAAATATTTATTTACAAAGAAAAACAAAAAATACTTACAATAAATTTACACTTTACACCCTAGCTCTGATAGACCTGCTATGTCCTGATCGCGGGAACGATCCCAACCCGATTGATGATCGGTTTCAATTGTGTCACGCGCCACTCCTACATCTGAAGCGCGCACAAAGCCTAGATTCCGTGACCGGATGTCACACTGGGACACAGAGTCCGTACCGGCGTACCAACTGATTGCCTCGATCGCAGGAGCGATCTTAACCGATTGAGAATCGGCCTCGAGTCGTGGCACTCAACCACTCCTCGCCTCGGAGCACGTACACAGCATCGCTCCCACGTGACCGCAGTCACCCAAGGACGCAAAGTCCTCCACAGGCTCGTCAACAAGTGACTTGCCTCGCGAGCCCTGCTCGCCGCTGCACCGTCGTGGCGCCAAGTTTTTGTGCAACTGCTCGAGGTTCTCCCACTGTCTCCAGAACCCACCCACTGGCTCTGTGCACTCCCTTATATACTCGAGGCTCACGTGACCTACGTCACGCCGCCCCCGCAACGCCCTTCTGCTCGCCATGAGGTTTGGGAGTCCGTTCCTTAAGACCGGAGGACCCCAAAGCCTCGTGTCTCCCTTTGCCGCGTGCTGGCTTTTAGGAAAAAACATTCTCTCCGTCCTGTGGCGAGGCGATTTCCTGTTACTAATCCCTTACCACGCGTCCCAAATAGCTGTCACGAGATTCGTTTGCTAGTACGTTACAATATGATGTTCTCCTACCTACCTTACATACAGTTTTTCCTGTTTTTTGAGTAATTAAATCATACAGCAAAGAACTACAATCTGCCCTAAAACACAGTCCGTATGATACTATTCTTCATGACACAAAGTTTTCTGATTTTAATAAGCGTTCTTTCAAATAAGAAATTCTAGTAAGTAACTAAGTAAACTAGTTTGAAATATTTTATATCAAAATAATATTAACTACAATAAGTAAACAAGTAAAATAGTAAAGAAGAAGAGAATATATCACACTAATAAAATTAAAACCGGAAAATTCATGAAATCGTAAGTTTTTGTTAATGGTTTATCTGTCAGAATCGTAATAGCAAAATATGGTAAAATATGGAATTGATATTGAAACCCTTTTGCACATCTTAAAGGTTTTTGGCATGAAATGTATTTAGTTGCCAATTTTTCAATTTTTTTGGTTCAAAGAATATTTTCTTAGTAAAAATTATTAATAAGCATAAAGTGTCTGGTTCAAACAAGCATATTAAAAAATCTTTAGATGCGTCACAGTCATAAGCAGAAAAGAAAAATGATGTATGGAATAAATATGCAATGATTAAATGACATAATGGGAAGATTCTCAAATGAAAAATATATTTCCCCTGTAGCTGCCTTTCAAAGATTGTATTAATAACAAACATGTCCAAACACAAGTACGCGAACATCACATCATGTAATATCTGTTTTTTAAATACAAGACAGTAATAATATTAAACGAAGGCGCTTCCTAAGAACATAAAATCATTGAAAATTAATATTCTGTATTCTTAATGGAACATTTGCAGAAATAGATAAAATATTTTTAATTTGCACATATTTTTCTCTAAGTGATAAAAGATGTGAATGCTATTCCAAAATTCTAGTTTTTGTAAACAAACTGTGCATATTTCATCCATTTTTGTTGAATATTTATATGCATATTTCATACTAACTCACGACGGAAAACACGTATAGTAATGAGTGTTTACGCCGAATTGTTTGTTTTCATCATTCATATTTTTTGTCTTTCTGTGTTTATATCTCTGCAACCAACCTGAAAGAATGTGCACTCATTTGCAAACATTTAGTTTCTCATTAATCCATTCTTATTAATAATTTCACGTTTTCGCAAGTTAGTTTCATTATATTTTCTTTCTTTGTTTACCAAATAACCCTATAATTAATATTCAGCAAACAATATAACGTAACCTTCAAGAAATTAAATAAAGGTTTAAGAATCTGTTGTCCCATGACCCAATGAGATGTCTAAATTTACTTTTCTATGTTAATTAAATGGATTATTTCTATTATTTTGTAAATAATATAGAAAACATTGGTTATTTGAAAGTTTATTTGTTGCTTCTTCAACACCTCTAGATATATGTCAATTTATTGCCAGAATTATTTATGAATTTTTGGCGAGGAAAATTAATTCAAATCTCTTTTGTCGAACACACTCCTCGAGTCGAGCATGAGGAAAAACAATAATACAATTTTATTGAGACAAAAGTGGATTGGGAATCCCTTTTGGGAGAAAACCCTGTTTGTGCATGAAGCGATTTAAAATTGGTATCACTCCTTTTAATAGCACAACACATTTACTAACGAATTCACAAAATAGGAACACAGAAAAAGAAGAAATATATCGCATATATCACACACACATACACACACACATTATATATATATAATACAATTTATATAGCGTATGAAAATAACCATTTACCCCAATGTGAATAATCCATTATCGTTTACTAACTTGCATCCATTAAATAACATTTCGATTTACTGATCAGTGATGAGCTCTCACTTACTTTCACTAAGTAAATAAGTAAGAAAATTAGTTGCTCTCCCTACACATAATAAAAAACACAATTCTCATGAATTACAATCTAACATTAATGAAAAGTGAACATCTCACATATTATCACTTATATCATAGGTATGTGGCCTAATATATACTTCCTAATTATCTACCCACGAAATATTCTAACATACCACAATAATTAGCAGACACACCATTTCCGGTCAATCTTTACCTACACCACCATTCCTACCTCGGTATTAGAATCATACCACAATTATTCCTTTTAATCTTCACGTATCTTTCCTCAACACCACTGATTGTAACAATATATTATCGAGTACGGCCCCAATTTTCGCAGGCACGTACCTCCTGTCTCCGGAATGTTCGTGGGTGATCGCGTCGGTCCGTCGCCGCTCGGGTCGGATGGGGTGAAGCAGTCCAGACTGCCGCATCGCCTCGCCACAGCTTTTTCCCGCCACTCCCCCCCCCCCAAGCTGCTCTATGCCGTGGGAATCTCCGACGCCGTTAGGATTTCGTAATACCTGCCGTGCAATTAGGACGCTGCCTCGCCACAATCATCGTCCAATTCTGCTAATGCACTATCCGAGCCCTCCTGGGACGACACTCTTTTACTGCATGTCCTGGCCTACTTTTGTTTTCGCAGCACCTAGCGAACCCACGTGGCCACCAACAGTTTCGCACCCCATTCACCGACCACACTCACGCCACGCGTGACGCCGATGTGCCCCGCAATAGCAGCCTTTAATCCACGTGCCTCGCACCACGCAATCAACGACACTGCTCACCAACCACTTTTCAACAGTTTCACCGCTACCCACGTGGGACATGCGTTTACTCTCCCTACGTTGGGACACGCGTTTAAGGTCGGTTTCACATCGTTCCAACATAACTACGACACTTCGCACTGTTTAGTCACTAGCGCCGGCTCGATTATTTGCCTATTCCAATAATTATACGAATGCTCATTCGCAGCTTCTGAAACGCGGCCGGCCTACTCGCCGCCTTACTACACTGCCTTCGGTCCCCGTGCTTCTCTTTCAATCCGTCCCGTTTATCTCTCGTAGTTCCCGTGGGCGACCGATTCGCGCGCTAAGAACCACTAAGGTCGCTCGCCGATTTCCCGCCATTTTCATTGCTGAATAATTAATTTTTCAAGAGACCCTTAGGTTTGAATACATATAGGTCCCCAGCCCTCAATTATTAACCATTTCTCTGGCTGGGAGTTTGATTTCGGCGTGCGGCCGCGCGGGCGAGGCTGCCTCTGGAGGAAAACCTTGTCGGTTAGGAAGGGCATGCCACCCCATCGTGACGTAAAGGTGACGTCCAAAGGGGGTAGGGAACAGTGGGGGTCTCAGCTTTATACTCTGATTTAAACATAGTAGCACCTCGAGGTCACGAGATGTATGGAGAGGGAGGAGACTGTCATCGAATCAGGAGCTTCGTAAAGACAAAGGTTTGGTATTGGAGCTCCGGATTATATGCCTTTTCCTCCTCGCCTTCCCGCTCATAACCTTGAAGTGCCACTTTGATTCAATGGAAGTATAGAGAGGTATGGAGAGAGGACTGACGGCAGAAAGAGTTCAGTGAGATAAACCCGCGATGACGTGCGGAGCGCGCGTCAGTCATAGAGAGTTGAGCATTCAAGTCACGAGCGAAAGGCCACGGGTGAAGAAGAAAGGAAATTGCGGCCTACACCACATACAATTTTGTTGTGATTGACTTTTGTTTTGTTAGGATTGACTTCAAGAAAAGAAGATTCCGCGGATTAATTTATCATTGAATTGCTTCGTTTTTAACAATACAATCCCGCAACTCAAATTCCAATTTTCAGAATGCCTTAAGTCTGTATGGGACCATTCGTCGAACTGCATGAGCAAAGTAAGTAAAACGTAAATATGAAGTTTAATCAGGCACAAATTATTACCTATTTTTTATAATCAGAAAACAAATAAATTTAAGGCGTTTCGTAAACATTTATTTACGTTCATTCCAATAATTTATAACAAAAAGTTAGAATACAGTTTAATTAAAGTTATAGTAAAAATATTTATATAGTGTCAAAAATAGCATGATTACAAAAAGTTTAAACGACTTTTAACATCATAAATTACTACAACGAAATGAAATATAAATAAATGTATTAAACGCTTCCATATATGTTATAACTTGATATAGTTATTAAAGAATGGTATGACGATAGATAATTAATGAAGATACATTGTATTTAAGACAACATAGATTTATTCTCTTTATAACCTCAAATAAATCCGATAAGTTTCAGTGGGTATAGTAAAAGAGTTTCAGTGCCTACTAAACTTTGAGGCCGACGAATAAATGTAATTTGCAGTGAAGTACTTTGAAAAATTATCAGTTGTAGTCCTTCTTCCGTATTCCGTTAAAATGCGCTTGAGAGGAGAAACTGCGTTCCACTTCACACGATGTCAGAGGTGTGAACTTCTTTTCGGGTATTTGCTCAGGGTTACAAAATCATTGATTTTTGCGCTTTTTCTCCACAGATAACGCGACCTATTGTTGCAATGGCCTTGAAATCTATACTACGCACTAAAACAGCTTCTAACGTTTTTCTTGTAGATTCTCCTCTTGGTATAGGTACCATTTTGTTTCTTAACTCCTCTATGACTTGCAACGCTTTTGTCATGGAGAGAGTTGATTCTTGTAATTTTTAAGTGTGAACAATTTACCTAAATGTAGCACAACTTCTCTACTGCTGGTTCTGAATGCAATACATTTTTTGCACTTACAATGGCGGATGAATCATGTTTATTTAATTAAATAATTACCTCTACGATTCTTTTGTAGTTTTCTGCATAATATAAGTAGTGCTGTATTTATACTCGCCCTGTCAGACGGCGCTCGCCCCCAAACAATCAGCAAATAATTTTCAAATACAGCCCTTCTTTATCAGGCCTTATCAACTCTGGCTCCGCGAGCAGGTCCGATCCGATCAAGGTGCGCGAGCTCAGACATTGCCTCGCAAGTTGCATTGAGTCGAGTCGAGGAGGGCATGGAGGTCAATCAGCGGTAGGGAAAATGGCTTCGGAAGGCGAGTGCGGGCGGTTGAAATCCTAGCAGTCAGCGCCTCCAAAACCCACAGCACAGGGGCAACACGTTCCGGCCATCGTATTGAACAGTTTGCGCAAGTAAGTAAGACGGCGGGAATAGAATTCGAAAGCAATGTAGTGATTTCGAAAGCAATAAAGTATTGGTTTAGTGATTTTAAAACCATGAATAGCGATATTTAGCTTCTTGCAAATATTTTTGTTGCGTAAATCGTAAACATCATATTGCAAGGCAGTGTAATGTTGTGTGTTTGCTGTTTCTCACGATTCTAAAAATGGTTTTGAAAAATATATTGTGGCGAAACCGATTTCATCATAATTTTATAAACGAAATTCACCGGATCAAAATTTAAACAAACAGACCCGGCCACCCAGGATTTCTGCCGAGAGATTACGCAGACGGACACACGTGCGCGACTCCGCTTATCGCGACAGTCCCTCCCGCCCCCGGCGCATTAAGAAAGCCGTTTAGAGGGCTGGCGACGACAGATTCAATGGGCACACGTGTTCACTGTGCCGGCTGCGAAGTTTCGACATCGCACGCTCGTTTCGGGGAAGCCCAAATTCATAAATTTCTTTCACGCGAACGCGCCCCCCCTTTACGCAAACATGGGGCGATGTTCTAGAAGGAATTGGAAAATTCTGGACGCTTGCAGCTGACGCGGGGAGCGGAAAGTTCTGTGGCTTCACGCGTGGCGATTGGCTGGAAATAGTTCACTGCGCCACAAATTTTGGCCAATAGCTACACGTCTATTATAAGGATCTAGGGCACATAAGAGAAACGGGAGGGGGTAAAAGTTCACCTTATACATTTTCAACTTACAAAAATCAGAAGAGCTGGGGCATCAGACGGGGCCAGATGGCAGAAGGGATTTGAATGCTAGGCAGAAGCTTCTTTCGGGGAGCTAGTCGTCGGTCAAAGGCAAAGTTCGCCTTCGCCGGACTTATAAAATTTTTCATCAATCAGACGGGGCTAGAGTATTAGGCATCGGGGAAAGGACCAGTGCGTCTCTGGAAAAATTATTATTTTTCGAGCTTGAATATTAGACCGAGGGCAGTTGAGAGAGGAACTTATGTGGGGGTGGGAATTATTCGGGCGAATATGCCTATGTGGGGACTTATGTTATTTTACTGCGAGTTTTGAGCTGTGAGCCGACTGCAGTGGAGAGAGAAATTTCTCTGGGGTGGGTTTCCGTCGTAAAGAGAGGCGAATGTTTCTCCGATCAAGTTCTAAAACTGTCCGAAGTTGTGTTCAATAATTATCAGAAAAGTCAGAGAGAGACGCATAGTTGGTAACTCCGTTCCTGAGATCATCCGGCCAGCTCAGCTAGTACTGCCAGTTTCGACCAGAACTTCTAGTACTGCCAGTCACTTCCAGAACTTCTAGATCAGCCAGACTACAAAGGGCGCTGTCAACGAGCCACGCGTCGCCGCCTTTTGGTGACGTCACAACCGACCGCCAGCTGTAGCCCGGAGGGTTACTGACCTCCGCTGCATTTTTTTTTTGAAGGACGCCCAGCCGCCGCCCTCTACCGCATCGTGGCCATTCTCGGCTGCACAAAGACCCTTCTCCAAGCGGTATCGTTTAGGGCTACCGCCCAATTGTGTAAAATTTTCGTAATGCGGTGTCACGCTCTGACACACTGACCAGTAGCAATTTCATCCATTGTAATTGTTAGTTATAATTCTTCTTAGTTTTTTAAGCTTAACTCCTAAAACTAACTTTTCAATTTTTTTTCTCTTCATCTAATTTTCCCACTATTCTTTTTTATTCAATTTAAGAGTGTAACTTCCCTGGGGCATGTTAATCATATTGCCCAGGAATAAATGTGAATTTTTACCAGTGAACAAGTGTTTATTTTGTGTTTCCACCGTACTGTGTAACAATTCCTTCCATCACCGACTTGAGCTAGCATCAGGGCCGCTATCCGGTTCCCCAGGTAACCGGGAGTGTTACAATATATACAAATACTTTATTGGTATTTCTAGAAATTTTTAATTTTTGTTGTGGTAATTTTCTTCACCCGGGGTCTTTTTTCAGCTTCAGGTGATGTCGATTTCGACTATCCGCGCCGGGTACTCACTATGTCCTTCATGGAGATGTATATTAACTTTTACACTACACACCGAGACACATGCGAGATCCTTAGTCTGTGACATCTTAGCAGACTCACAAAGTCTTTCGCGATAACACACGTACATAAAAGCGAGGGAGGAACAACCATGCCCACGGCAGGGCTCGAACCCCGACTCTCTCTAGCCACCTCCATCCAGATCGGCTGAGGTAAGAATATATTTATTAGACAGATATTAGAAAATATGTTCTTTCAGGGTATGCATAGCTTGCTAAATGTTCAAGCTTTAGAACCAGTGCAAAAAATTAACCGATGCTCACGTGTTCACATAAATCTGTGAATACAAGAAAGAAAACAAAATAGTCATGATTAAAAAAACCCTTCGACATATTAGTCTGCCAGGAAATTGAAAATTAAAAATTTATAAACTTATTGCTCCGCTGTGATACCATCAGTCAGTGAAAAAATAAACATAATAAATAATAATAAGAAATAAGAAATAATAATAAATAATAATAAATAATAATAATAATAATAAATAATAATAAATAATAATAATAAATAATAATAAATAATAAATAATAATAAATAATATATTAAATAACGTAATATATAATATATTAAAAAATATATTGAAATAAAGGTTTTCTCCATCTATTAACAGCAGAATAACAATTCCAATATGAAAACGGATTCCTTGGTTAATTAACAGGGAAATTGTCTGGTCCTGCTAATTAATTTGTCCGCGTTGTTCGTGGACCCGGCATGAAGTGATTTCCGCTCACGACCACAATGAAGTACAATTATGCAAGTCCTTCAAACTCTTGCGAATGTGGGGTAGTATCCTATACGAGTGCCGTTTGACTATGTAGTAAACACCGTTTAATACTGGGATGATTCAAATGTTTCACCAATTATATTGGCACTAAAGCGTTTGTTTAACACTATTGGAACAAGTTTTACTCTTGCAAGCTTCCCCAAACTACTACTTTTTAACTACGAACTTTTTCGTACGTACTTACATTCCACACACGTATTACCAAAAAAAAGTAAAAATAACTGAATAGGTTGGATTAGCCTCTGGGTGGAAATACCAACAAAAATCTACTATGCGTAAAAGCAAACCTGTGAGTTATTTCGCGGTAAATGTTGCTTATAAACGATTGTTATTATTTTATTGTGCACAAAAATAAGTGCATATTCCATCTTTCACAGGTTCTATAAAGTAGTCTCCCTTAGGCACGATGTGATAAGGGTATTCTGGACACTCGAAATCGTACAAGTTATTATGGCGTGACTGAACATACCATGTACTATTTATGGCGATGAGTGACGGCAAAAAACTGCACGTACGAGCAAGTCTTTTGGAAGATGGTCTATCTAAGTCTACCTCGGCAAATGACCGGCCCTGGAATTAACAGGAGAAAAGCGCACAACATGCTGATAATTAGCTCTTTTTAGCAACTACTAAAGCTAATTTGACGGAAACCGAAGCACACAACATGTCTTTTACGTATGCAAATACAAAATTCTGTTTGTAATTACAGAATTCGTTTGCCTCAGCGACCTTCAGAAAATATTGGGCAGTTTCCATTATGTATTCTAAATTGCTTGTAGTTCTAAACTTGATCATCCATCATTTTCAACAACCGTTATTATCAATTATGGATCCGATTAACGGTTTGTTCATAATATCCTACATACGCACCGAATACGTGGGATTATATTCCGAAAGTTCAGGTAATGATGTATTTGCAATTTTGTTTGAAAACTACGGCACTGGGTTATTTACTCTAAAGAAGCAAAATAAAGGCGAGAGAAAATTTTTAGTTGGGAGAGGAAAATTATCCTAAAACAAGATAATATTTAAAGAAGTTAAATTGGGTCTTCGAGTAACGGTCATCGGAATATAGGAATTAAGTGAAACAGCTTCCAATTAATTCTCTGCAGCGCCTGCTCTCAACCGAATACTATCCGCACACCACGTTCGCTTTGCCGGTTGCCTGCTCCTTTTCCTGGCTTCCCTGGCCCAGGTCCATTTGCTGGTAGGGTCACGCTTCTGCATCACAAGGTCACTTCACATTACTGCGAGGACTGCATCTGTGTAAAAATTAACTAGTGGTGCTACAATATTTCACATTTTTTCTAGGATACGCGTTAGTTCCAGTAAATTTTAATTATCATATTGTAACTCTACAATATTCAGACTCATACAAACTTCATTTAATCGCACTGCTACAAAGACAGCGTTATAATACCCTCCGGCTTCTAAACATTTAAACATTGCTTTAAAAATTTGTATCCGTGATAAATACTGTGTCGTGTTTATTCAACTATAAATACACTAGCTTCTATATTCATAAATATGTTTCTTTTTCCTAAAAATCACAGACTCTTCCAACATTTTGTAGAACAAAAATGTGTAAAATATTTCAATTGCATATTGTGTTTGTTTACGTTTATTTACTATAATATATATTGCGATCTCTCTGCCTAT
Organism: Gryllus longicercus; assembly: GCA_038098605.1. Lineage (NCBI taxonomy): Eukaryota > Metazoa > Arthropoda > Insecta > Orthoptera > Gryllidae > Gryllus > Gryllus longicercus. The sequence continues at coordinate 1,875,565 of JAZDUA010000253.1, read as the reverse complement.
CTCCTCGGGGCGAAAGCCCTTCCTCTCGGGAGTGATCAGGTGCAAGGAGCATGGACTGAGTTCGCATATCGTAAAGTTACTGCATAAAAAAGATCATAAGTAACCTTGATCTTCTCCGCATTTTACAGCTCATGTGACCTTCTCTCGCATTCCGATCTCCATTACCCTCTATCAGTTCTCGCCCGAACACGGTAGCGAGCGGACGTGCGCCGAGCGCTCTCCTTCACGGGCGACTTCAGTGAGATAAGTTTAGCAGAGTACAACTCTACGAGTTCAGTGTACAGTGTGTAGTGACAATGTTTTCAAGTGGCTCCCCTGATACGGGGCAGCACATCGCTAGAGCAGTGGAAGCATTAAATCATCACAGTGAATTCAGTGATATTAATTCAACACCAATGAATGGTCAATGTGCAAGTGGCCCCGTGGGGCAAAACAGTGATATAATTAACTTACAAATACAACAAAATGCGCAGCAAAAATTAGATCAACATCAATATTTAATGAATCAGGATTTACAATTGACGCAGATAAATCATCAACAACTACTTATGAGAGATCAAACAGGCTTCTATACAGCACATCACCAGGGCCAGCCCTGGGAACTTCATGGAACGCAACCACAGCAATGGACTCAACAACTACAAGGTCCGGGGTCGTCTGAAACAACCTCAAATAAAACCGTGAGTACCCTAGAGTGGCAACAACCTCGAAAAAGAAAAAAGCACGCCTACAGTGACCAGCCCATACCAACTCCCTCGAATGTTAGTGCGCCAGTATTTACGCATAAGAATCAATATGCAGTATTAGAAGACAAATCAGAAGTTGAAACTCCTAAAAAGCCCCCCATAGATCATAACATACCGCCAATATTCGTGCAAAGTGTTACCAATGTATCGAAATTAATAGAATTTCTTAAACTACAAGTAAAAGACGAGGATTTTACGTACAAAATGTACAGCGAGGATGTAAAAGTGCTACCGAAAACCATTGAAGCTTACAGAGCAATAATTAAGCAACTTGACGAATCCGAGGCCAAATACCACACTTATCAACCAAAGAAAGATAGAGCATTTCGTGTAGTGCTTCGATACCTGCATCCGTCAGCAAACATAGAAGAAGTAAAAACTGAACTCAAATCCAAGGGTCACACCGTTCGTAACATGCACAATGTACTTCATCGAGTAAGCAAAAAGCCGCTATCGCTCTTTTTTATAGACTTAGAACCAAGTGCAAACAATGCAGAAATCTACAATATCGACACACTTGTAAATGCAGAAATAGAATTTGAAGCACCGTACAAAAAGAAAATTCCAGTGCAATGCCATCGCTGTCAAGAGTATGGTCACACGAAGAAATACTGTAAAGCAACTCCAAGGTGCGTGAAATGCGGTGAAGAACACTTCACAGACGAATGCAAAAAAGATGCAAGGCAGCCGGCAACATGCGCGCTATGTTCGCGAAGCCATCCAGCTAACTATAAAGGCTGCCAGGTGTATCAAGATTACGTTAATAAACGTAACAAGCACAGAAAAGAAACAGTCACCATCGACAAGCAGAAACAAAAAGTGCCAAACGCCTCAGATTTCCCTCCCCTCCCAGTTCGCCACTTTCAACCCAATCCCTTCTCTCGTACAGCATCTTCCCAAAACTCAACATACGCTGTACCCTACAATCAAAACCAAACAGATCTCTGCAAAATAATAGAAACCTCATTCCAAAAGTTCGAAAGCATCCTTAAACAACAATCTGAACAAATTGGGGCTTTGCTCAACCTACTGACGTCATTAATATCCAAGATGCATTAAATGGCACCAAGAATTAAAATTATTCTCTGGAACGCAAACGGTTTAATCCAACATCGAAGAGAGCTCTTAACTATTCTCAAAGAAAAATATATAGATATTATGCTAATATCCGAAACTCACTTCACTGAAAAATCCTACTTAAAGATACCGGGATATGATATATATAATACCAAGCACCCGGACGGTACAGCGCATGGAGGAACCGCTATAATAATTCGAAACACAATCAAACATTACGAAATGAACGAATATAAAACTGAAGAAATACAAGCAACATCTGTAATGGTGACAGAAGGTCAAGCTTTACTGACGATAACATCTGTATACTGCCCGCCCAAACATAGAATAACAGAACAAAAATTTGAAGACTTTATAAATACACTAGGAACAAGATTCATAGCTGGAGGCGACTTCAATGCAAAAAACCAGCATTGGGGCTCACGACTCAACACACTACGAGGAAAAAATCTTCTTAAAGTAACAAACAGGCTTAATGTTTCTACTATATCGACTGGTGAACCTACGTACTGGCCCACTGACGTCAATAAGCTTCCTGACCTCCTGGACTTCTACTTAGCAAAAGGTGTGCATCTTGGTACAGTAGAAGTAAAATCTTGCTACGACCTTTCTTCAGACCCCAGTAGAAATGACCATCAGTTCAAATATATCTGAAAGAAACTATCCTCTAAAACTAACAAGTAACAAGACAAACTGGAACAAGTACCGCGATTACGTGAACAATAAACTATCTGCAAACGCACTGCTAGCAACTGAAGAAAACATCGAAGACGCAATACAGCACCTATCTGATACATTACAAGACGCTGCCTGGGCCGCAACACCAAGAGAAACAACAAATAAATCGTCAACGTATCCCGCAGAAATAAGACAAAAAGTGGTAGAAAAACGTCGACTCCGACGAATATTCATGACGACACGACAACCAGATGACAAAAGAAAATATAACACAGCAGCCAGACAACTAACACGACAAATTAAGGAATACGAAAACAAATCTTTCTCTAATTACATTCAAGCACTATCACCTACTGCTGAAACTAATTATTCGCTTTGGAAAGCAACTAGAAAACAAAAGCGACCCCAACAGCACATCTCACCAATTCGAAAAGAAGATGGCACGTGGGCAAGAAGCGCAGAAGAAAAGGTCGAATGCTTAGCAAAACACTTTGCTTCAGTTTTCAAACCAGCAGAAAATGTAAGTACTATTGAAAATAAAGTACTAGAATATTTGGACGTGCCTTTACAGTTATCTCTGCCCATAGAGCATTTCAACTCACGAGAAGTCGAACAAACAATCAAAAAACACACGCATCCTGCAAAGAGTCCAGGGTTTGACCTTATTACTGGCAAGATGTTGCAGGAAATGCCAAGTAAAGGATATGAACTCGTCACAAGCATATTCAACGCGATACTTCGAAATAGCCATTATCCTTGTCAATGGAAATACGCTCAAATAATTGCGATCGTGAAACCAGGAAAGACTGCCACGGACGTTAAATCGTACCTGCCTGCTACCAGTCCTATCAAAAGTATTTGAAAAACTTCTCTTACAGCGCCTCAAGCCTATAATTAAAGAAGTGATCCCTGACTTTCAATTCGGCTTTCGAGAGGGACACTCGACAATAGAACAGACCCATCGTATTGTAAACACAATTTCTCAAAGCCTGGAAAAAAAGCTATATTGTTCTGCAGCATTCCTAGATATACAGCAAGCATTCGACAAGGTATGGTATGAAGGAATTCTATTTAAAATAAAAAAACTTCTCCCGCACTCCTACTATTTACTTCTCAAATCATATCTTTGCGATCGCCTATTTCAAGTGAAATATCAGGGCGCTCTATCGGAATTCCAACCTATTTCTGCAGGAGTGCCACAAGGAAGTATTCTTGGACCTTTTTTATATCTTATATCAACTTCAGACTTACCAACTACAGAAAGAACTACAATAGCCACCTTTGCAGACGACACAGCTATTCTTTCTGCAAATGAAGACCCATCCTGCGCATCACAACATCTTCAAGAACATCTAAACAAAATCGAAGATTGGAGTCATCGTTGGCGAGTCACCGTAAATGAAACAAAATCAAAACATATAACATTTTCACTAAGAAAAGAAAGCTGCCCAAAAGTAAAACTAAACAACACAGAACTCCACGAAGCTGATACAATCAAATATCTTGGACTGCATTTGGATAGACGCCTGACTTGGAAAACCCACATCAAAACTAAGAGAAAAGAAGCGCAACTTAAAGTCCTCAAATTGTCATGGCTAATAAACAGACAATCAAAGCTGTCCTTGCATAACAAAGTACAGATTTATAAAACTATAATCAAACCAACATGGACCTATGGTATTGAATTGTGGGGCTCTTCCAGTAAATCGAATCTAGAAATTCTAAAAAGATTCGAAGCTAAAACACTAAGAAAACTATGCAACGCACCATGGTACGTGACAAACAAGACGATATACAGAGACCTCGACATCATCCCACTGGAGGAAGTAATCGCCACGAAGAGCCTAGCATACCAGAGAAGATTGTACAACCACCCAAATCACCTCTCAACAAGCCTTCTAGATAACAGTGAGCATGTGTATAGATTGAGGAGAGAGAGCATTTTAGATTTGCCATACCGATTTTGTAAATGAAATTTTTCAATGTCATAAAATGTTCACGTCTGAAATGTATCTGTTGACACCATTTGCTTATTGTTCCGATAGGAACAGATTGTAAATTATGCAGAAAATAAAAAAAAAAATAAAAAAAAATTACCCTCTATCATTCCAATATTCTCATCTATACCTTCTCTTTGCTTATCTTTAAAAGCCTAATTCAGCCGTTCCTCTCTGAGTGTACCTCTTTTTCTTCTAGGTAAAGTAAACCACTCATAAACCTTTCTGGACTATCTCCCACAATCAAGCCTTTTCACGTGACCAAACTATTTCAGCCTTCGTGTTACAATTTCATTTATAATTGATATTTTTACCTGCATTCGCTTGATAATTTCTTTATTTCTAACATCGTTCTTCAAAATATTTATTAATTGCAGAAGTTTGACTGTTATTGATTAACAAGTCTAACTGATCCAAAAGTACACTACATAATAACACATTTATTTGAATGAGCACTCTCCATTTAATAACAAAACAAATTCTTGATCGTCATAATAATAATAATTGATTTATTCATACATTCTTGTTCTTTATACAAATATTTACAATGTTCTAAAAAATACCACAAACAAACTTTGCTTTAAAATAACGAACTTTAAAGAACTTCAGCTACGGTCGGAAGGCTCATGATTAAACCAACCTGCCGACAACACTTAGCAGCGAGGAGACTGGCAATAGAGCAGGGCAAAGCATTCATTACTTCGATATTTCATTTAAACTTTCTCGCTTTCCTTTTCCCTTATTACAAAGAACTGTTAGAAGTAAGATATTTCTTGCATTTGTTTTTAAGTTTTTTTTGTCCCCGACATCTGCACCCTGTATGCCTTAATTGCTAGTCATTTATATTTAAACCTGACTTAGCATTTTTCTTGTATCATTTTCCAATTTTATGCACATGAAATTGTTACTTCCTCTACTCGATCGAAAATTGAATTTTCCATATTTTTTCGAGTAAGATTGCCTCAATGCCACAACAATTAATTATTAAAAACCTCAGAAGATTTGAAAAACAATTGCAGTGGTCATCTCATTGTTTGTCATGTAGTAAATAAAAAAATCTTATCAAGAATATTTCTACTGATTATTTTGTATAATATAAATGTCAAAAAGCTTTTACTTGCAATTATTATCAACAGATAACTTTCCTTACATGTTGACGAGTATCAGTACATTATTTCATATGAGTGTTATGCCCAGGGATCGTATTTTCAATCACAAATCAATATTTTTCCTCTGATCGGAATCATCATCAAGGTTGTGAAATCATCGAGAATGTATTCGATACGTATGCAACCTAATAGTTCTGAAATTGGTGAAAATCATTTCACTGAGAAAAAACGTCTGATTCAATTGAAAAAACGTCTGATGCAATTAGAAGCAACCAGGATAAATTTACAAAACGTTTCTCACTCTTGTGTTTTATTATTGAAAGATACTTATTTACAACAACATTAATATTTATGATAAGTCGAAATCTGTTGGAATTGTGTGGAGAGTATGCATGGTTTCTGGGAAGACTATAAGATCATGTAAACAATACGACCAAGAGAAACAGAGTCCTGTTATTAGACAAATCGTCAATTTGACGGCTTTTGGGTGTTTAAGGTAGAGACTGCAAAAAAACTATTTCATTTTGAAATTTTCACATTATCATCCACTTCATAAATACATTGAAATCACGAGATTCCAAACCCCTACTGCTCATTCTTCGAAAGAAAGGAATATTTAAATACGATCTAGCCGTCCAAATGATGGCGTCGGTCATTATTGGGTAAAAATTACATCGATTCACAAGATTAATGACACTTCAAAATTCCTCATTTTATCAGTAGCAGAGATATATGTTAAAATAGTAATTTATGCACCAAGGGTAATTTATACATAAGGGTTCTGATGATCGAGCGGCGACAGAAAGCTCGAGGGTCTTTGGCCCGAGGTCTTTTTGTCGCCCGTGTCTCATATTTCCCTCCCATAATTCCTTCCGTAAGAACATGTAACATCACTGTTTTCATATTCTCTCGTAACCACGATCCTCTTAATAGAGGGAAGTTATGCAGTGTATACCAAGCTCGATATCGAAGGCAATACGACACAATAACGTATCAGTAAAAAATAAAATTAATTTTTGCTAGTAAAAATTTCAAAAAGATAGTCCCAAACAGCCAGGAGTCCGAGAGAACCACGTCGTCTTTGATCGCGACGTAAAGGGCATTTGTTCGAAATGAATCATTTTCCTGCTAAATCGCAGTTCTCGTGATGTGCCAATTTTTTTGTGCATAGACGATGTATTGCAATCGAACTTAGAAAAGCGATTGCACTGGTACGCTAATAAAACGGTCACATGAAACACAATAACTCTGCTTTTCAGTGCGCTGTGGTCTGAAAATCATGTCAACAGGTTTTGGATTTGCATAGCAGTTGATTTTTTTCTACTTAACCAAACAAAGTCGTTATTGAAAAGGGTTATTTTAACAATAACTCAAATGATTAACTAAACACATTTGCATTGCCGAACAAAAAAGGCATATTCCTTAGATGAATACTTATTTATGCACCAAGGGCGTTATAAGGATACTAATGATCGAGTGGCGACAAAAATGGTCCGAGGACTTTTTGCCGCGCAAGATCATTAGAAACCAGTTAACGTTCCAAGTATATATAATATAATTTTTACCTAATTTTATTGATTCAAATTTACTTATTTCTTAATTAATTAGATGTTGAGTTGACTCAATTTCTCTTCTCATACTCCCTCCCATAACTCCCTTTCATAATGCCCTCCGTAAGAGAACATTCAACTATTTGCATATTTTCCCTCGCAACCACGATCCTCTCCATCCAGTTAAAGTTACGCAGGGTATATCGAGCTCTTTATCGACGACAATAACAAGCTGTAACGACTCAGTAAATAATAAACGCAATTTCCATCCGCCAGATGCGCGAAGAGGCCCACTCGGCAGGTGACTTCCCGTGGAGTCCCTGCGTCACACTCAGGAGCTCATGATGCGCGTCGCCGCGGGGGGGGGGGGGGGCAGCGGCCGTTCATTAATTGCAGCGGCCGAGCGCAGGGGCCGCTGCGGCAGCACGGGCGGCGATCGATCACAGCCGCGAACGACGCGACGCGACGCGGAGGCGAGTCGCACGCGCCACGCACCGCCTGTCTTGGCTCCCAAGCACGTGATCACTAGGGCGTTAAGGCTACCACCAGCCTTCACACCAGCCCGGTACTTCTCAGGCCATACCCTCCGCGAAGTCTTCTCAATAGGCCCGCTTCAGTGTTTCTGCAGACGCGTCGTAAAATACTGGTTATTGAGAGATGTTATGAAATGGCCCAATTTTGTTATCCTATAAAGAAGACAGCATATGACTGTTTCATGATGTATTAATTGAAAAAATGGTCGTTGTTTTGTGATGTTTAATTGTGATATTATTACAAGATACGTATTTTTGGCATTATTATTGCAAATGTATTCACGTTTCTTCACCTTTTTACAAATTTATAAGTGATTGCTGCTTATCTTTAAGGTACCAAAATTGTTTGCGAATTGTCTATAGTCCGTACTATAAAATGGAAATAATAACAAGCCTGCGAATTACTTAACCATTTCGTCATGATTTTGTCGTATTTTATATTTCAAATTATTATCTCTTAATTATTACTTAGGAAGAGAGGTTAAAAACGATTCTTAAAATAATGATAATAGTGAATATGGTGATTAAGATGAGGAACACACACCGTTCTCAAACTTAGGTGAAGGACGAAACTTATGCTGACTTTACACGGACAAAAATCTCAGCAATTTGCTTATGCAATCGGAAATGCGAGTGGAAATACCCTGACCAGTTTCTTCGTTCCGATACGACTGGCCAGGGTAAGTCCACTGGCAAAAGTGCATTATGGGGGCGCAACATTAGTAGATGGTGTAACTAAACTATCACCTAATATGACATTATCTTATAGTCCACAATAGTCGTTAGAGATGTAGAGTGAAAGAGGTTGTTTTTGTATGCAAAATAATCGGATTCCCCTAAATCAGTTCAGTTTACGCCGTCGTGAAGCGGCCAACTTGCTTTCCATCTCTGGATTCCGTGGATCAAATCCCGTGCGAACGATTTGGAATTTTTGAGACGCAAAGGAAATTCTGGGCAAGTTTTAATGGGGTTCCTCTGATGCCTCTCCTTTCATTCCCTCATTACACCATCATTCATTCATTCATTTCTAATCCTATGATCTATTCATTGACTTATTATCAACCTTGACGAGGGCTTGAAGACTATAGAATAGAAAAGGGTATATGGAATCAAACTTTGACTGTGAAATTTGCTTCAAAGAGATCATAATAATGGTAGTTTGCAGGAATTTTTATTATGTTGCAAACGTTGCGGTCGAGTTATTCGAGGTCTTACAAAGTTTGTTATTTATAAATCGCATAATTTTGAATTTTTGCGTAATGTGTTTCACGACGCAATACCTGAGCGCATACACACATGAATCCTTATAATGAAAATTCTGTTTCTATTACAATGGAATATAAAAGAGTGTTTCAGTTCTATTTAATTAATGTTTTGAAATTTTTTAGTTGATTCAGAAGGATTTTTTCATCTCATCAGTACCTAAAAACTATTGTTCTTTCCGCGAACACCAAAAACACGAGATAACATTGCAAAGGCAAATGGCTGCATCGAATTCTGGGCGAGAAACCGATATTCTGTGAAACGCTGCAATATAAAAATTCAATACGACTTGATACGTATTTTGATTACACATCGCATCATATTACACTGTTTCCGTTTTTCATGGACAGAAATATTTTGTGCAACTACTCTTTCATTCAGCGCTTCCGTCAGTTGTTTAAGTAATTAGTTTCAACAATTTCTGCGAGTCTATTTTTACAAAAAGCGTTTTTGTAACTTTAGGCTACGTGTTTTTAGGCATCATCAACAAAAACGAGCATTTTTGCTAAGATTTACAACCACCGCAGCATTCCGTATCACCTACGCGTTTCGGAAGCTTTGTAGATGCTGGGTCACCTATGTTGTAGATTTACTGCATGCAAAAGATACTCAAGTCTAAAATTCACCACTGAGCTCAATTTTAATTACCTGTTTCGTCGCTAAACGGTTAAAGGACTGTAGAGACATTTTCGAGGTTAGGTGGACAAACACGAGTGGTGGCCGGAACCTCACCACGAAAAATAATGTAGAGTTGAATTGAATTGACGGTGGTGCAACGTGATGGTGAGATAATTTTATGGTTTGATGATGGAATATAATTGAATATTTGGCATATTTCTAACAAACAACTGGCGGAGTCTGCGCGGAGCAACACATGGGAAGCTGATGTAGTGGACCAGAGACAAGGAATTCATTCGGATCTGTACTGAAGCGATACGATATGGTAACGCTATCTACCCGACGATTCTTTTGGGAAGAAGGAGGGGAAGTTCAAGTTAAAGTCTTCATTAATTTAGTGTTGTGAATGAGAGAGGTGTGCCGAAGCGACCATGTGACAGGAAAACCCGGAAGTGCTCGCAGTAGATGTATGAGATCCCAGCCACGGCAATTTTATGTTCCTGAACTATTGCGATACATTAGTCGTATGATATTTCATGTATTCCTTCATTGTACTTTTCTGAAAACGTCTAGCTTTATATTTTTATCCTTTCACTGAATCATTTCCAGTGAACACGCTGAAACTTGATCGCTGCGCTGCGCAATATCTGTCAGATACGTTGCGTGCGTGCACTGGCGCCAGTGCATTGTGAGCTACTGGCGTCAGAGGTATATATCATGGCGTTGTTTTCAACCGGCTCTATGACAAGTGTCTATTCAGAAAGTGTTATCACATGTATTATCTAGAATGGACTATCACAATTTTTTCCCAAAGAGGAAGATGCGCAGACGTCCGTAGGGAAATGAAAAATGCGAACTTTGAAAAATTGAACAAAAAGGTAAAGACTTGTTAAATATTTTTGTGAAAAAATATAAAATACACGTTTGTTTGCAACATTCCAAAATCATTTGTGGAAATAATAACAGAATAAGATATTTAATAATTTTTGTGTGTAATCAACTTTTACCTTTCTCGCCATAAGTATTCAGACAAGGTTTTTGCAGTGTAGGATTTATTAATAATTGCATTGGTGGATATGTATAAAGTAAATAAAATACGAATTTTAGTAAATAGAGCTCTAGATCATTCGCATTCACAAAATGTTGCCGCTGTATCTGAGAGATACATTGCGCGCACTGGTATGAGTCTACCTATTACGGGCACTCCTGGATTAATTGTGCGTGCATGATAGGTTCATTAGTTAATATTAATAATATGCGCAGTTAAGACTTTAAAAAGATTTACGTGCATCAAGATCTCTCAACATTAAGGAAATACGATGAGAAACTATTGTTTTTAAATATACTTCATTGATGTGATCGGTGTATTAATTAATAGTGGGGTATGAGTGAGTTCGCGTGTTACTTGTAATCGGTTATGTTTATTCAGAATACACAGTTTATTATCAGATTGATTATCAAGTTAAGTTAAAATCAAGTGTGAAAAATCAAGTTTTTTTACTAAATTCCCTCTCAAAATTCCCACCACCGATACTACCGCTTTGTTACGTGGTTCTTCGAAGGAATAACGCTGTGAAGTTGACTATCAAAGGTGTCGTTATGACACAACATATTAATCTACGTGCAACATGGTGCCTCCTAACGTTGGAATTTCACATCCATTTCCTAGTAAAAATTACTCATTTAAAACGTAGTTTCGTTGGTGACGCACCTAACTGGTTGAAACGGGGGCATTCGACAGAGAGAGGTGAACAGGTATGCTCGATGGAAGTATTAAATAAAAATCTGCGAGTTACCATGGCTGCCCTCTGCATCAAAAGAAAATGAAAAAATTAATATCTTGTGAGTTATTCCAACATAAAATTTGTAAAATTCGTGTGTGGCTGGTGTGTATTTTGATACACCGGCCACATACTAATTTTGCCTTGCAAAAATCAAAGAAATATTATGAGTAAAAACGTCGTAGCTGTTTCAGTATTTACATTTATGTTTTCCTTTTCACATTTTGTGCGCTCATGATTTCAATATATATTTTATCTGAAAGAAAATACTTGTGAAAAGGTTAATTTTAAATTACATTGACCATTTAAGACATTACACTGCATATTTTCACTTTTTAAGTACAACTTTAGTGTCTATAATAGGAAACTAAAGAGTCTAAATATACCTATTATATAAATATATCTACGCATTTTCCAGATATCGTTCGAGAGGTCAACAAACCCAGAGAAGGACATCGAATTCCGCCATGGAACCAATCGATTTTCAACCCTTCGGCGTGGAAACCCCGAAAAATTGCACCAGTTGAGGAATTATTTAATCGCAGGCCATGAAATGGGACCTAGGAATTTCGATTCAGAAGGAAATCGGAATGAAGATTTTTATCGTCCCAAGCATTCAGTTCACGAAACAAATTGAATGCGAAATATCCGTCTGCCAAAGAGAGCGTTATTAATATAAGTTAGTACCATTAACTATTTTTTTCTGCTTACCTCCATAAAATGTGTATACATGTTGAACTATTCGTTTTCTCGTAGGAGTTCATAAAACTTCGTATTCAACTTCTTAAAACTGTGTAAATCCAAGTAGCATTTCTATATTCAGTGAATAATTTACAGCTGTTGTCAAATTCTCATATTAGCTGGTTAATTTGCACATTATTCACAATGTATGGATAAAGTCCCTACTAGAAACAGCTTCAAAATCTCTGTCAGATGAAGTTCACAGTAGCGGATATTATGTGATAAATGAGAAGTGGTAGTAAGTTCCTAAGATTTTTAAGAAGAGACAAGGTGTGCAGTTTCGAGTTCCACTGTGTCAGTAATAAAATTATATTTACACTATATCACCTAACCCTAATCTCATTACACAGGTCAGTTGACGCCCCGCTGTGCATTACCGAATCAGGGCGAAAAAGCTCCAGCCTATTGGTTTCCAGGTTTACTTCAATAGAACTTGAGTGTGTAACGCGTAATGTCTGAAGCTTTTTTATTTCCAAAATGTTTCTCGCGAATACAGAAGTCCCTCACTCTCTGACGATCACCTTACTTCAGGCAGTGCTCTGTGCCTAATTTGCAAATTAAGGATTATGTCCGAAATGATCTGATTTTCATCATTCGCACAGCTTTAACCAAACCGTCTAGGTAATACGCAAATTAAATGGTCTTCTCGCTAATTAGTCATATTTTCGACTTAAGCTGTAACCTATATAATGGCTGCGTTTGTCTATGAGTTTATGAGAAAATTCGTGTGTTCGTCTATGAGAAAATTGTACGTCTCGCCTCCTAGTTCATAGGTAGGCTTGTTAATTGTCTTTTAAAATTCTCTTTTTTAAAGACGCCACCACGCCTTTTTGATATTTGACAGTACCTACCCTGCTACAAAAATGCACGGCGATGTAAAATATCTTACATTTCAAGTAAAAATCCTCTACAAGTACCAGGCCCTGAATTTACATTTTAATAGAACGTGTCCATCTTATAAATGTAGCTGGAATACACTCGCCTTGCAATTTTGAGTGACTTGGCATTTTTTCTAAGGTGTATGTAGAGATCTACATACGGAGGAATACTGAATTTTTCCGAATCTCAAATAGAAATATAGAATTGGAAGGATTCAAGTGATAAAACCAGCTACAATTCGAATTTTAAAATCATGAATTTCTTCAATAATCAAAGACTCGTGTGTGACACCCCTATATTTTCACAAACCTTTCACTTTCATTTCGTCTGAAGTATAAATCTGCTTATCGCAGGCGATTGTTTACAGCAAAAGAAAAGATGTATCCCAGCACGAGCACCCATTTGGCCAGATGGTCGCGAGCGAACGAACTTCGGAGCGGTCGCAGCTCGATTGCAGTGACGCGCGGAGCCTTTGCAGATGTGGATGAATGCTCCGCCGGCTTTTGAGCTTTGTCCGGGACAGAATTAGAACGTGTCCGGCTGTCGGAGGCGGCGGAGGCGGCGGCGGGGGACGGTCGGAGCAGGAGAGCCCCGCAATAAACGCGAAGTGAGGGCGACGCCTCTTCACCAGCCGCGCGAACGGGCTGATCCCACAGATGTCCCCCGTGGCCACAACTAAACAGGGGGCGCTGCGCCCACGCGACAGTTTATCCAGCACTTTTCGGCGGGACGAGGCGGGGCGGGGCGGGGCGAGGGCGGCGGGCGGGGCGAGGGCGGCGGGCGGGGCGAGGGCGGCGGGCGGGGCGAGGGCGGCGGGCGGGGCGAGGGCGGCGGGCGGGGCGAGGGCGGCGGGCGGGGCGAGGGCGGCGGGCGGGGCGAGGGCGGCGGGCGGGGCGAGGGCGGCGGGCGGGGTAGGGGGCGGCGGGCGGGGTAGGGGGCGGCGGGCGGGGCCAGGGCGGCGGGCGGGGCCGGGCGGCGGGCGGGGCCAGGGCGGCGGGCGGGGCCAGGGCGGCGGGCGGGGCCAGGACGGCGGGCGGGGCCAGGGCGGCGGGCGGGGCCAGGGCGGCAGGCGGGGCCAGGGCGGCGGGGCGGGGCGGGGTGAGGGCGGCGGGGCGGGGCGGGGTGAGGGCAGCGGGGCGGGGCGGGGTGAGGGCAGCGGGGCGGGGCGGGGTGAGGGCGGCGGGCGGGGCGGCGCAAGGGATGCGGGGCAAGGCGGGGCGAGGGCGAGGGCGGCGGGGCGGGGCGAGGGCGAGGGCGGCGGGGCGGGGCGGGGCGGGGCGGGGCGAGGGCGGCGGGGCGGGGCGAGGGCGGCGGAGCGAGGGCGGAGGGGCGAGGGCGGAGGGGCGAGGGCGGCGGGTCGAAGTGAGGGCGGCGGGGCAGGACGAGGGCGGCGGGGCGGGGCGAGGGCGGCGGGGCGGGGCGAGGGCGGCGGGACGGGGCGAGGGCGGCGGGGAGGGGCGAGGGCGGCGGGGCGGGACGAGGGCGGCGGGGCGGGACGAGGGCGGCGGGGCGGGACGAGGGCGGCGGGGCGGGGCGAGGGCGGCGGAGCGAGGGCGGCGGAGCGAGGGCGGAGGGGCGAGGGCGGCGGAGCGAGGGCGGCGGAGCGAGGGCGGCGGAGCGAGGGCGGAGGGGCGAGGGCGGCGGGGCGAGGGCGGCGGGGCGGGGCGAGGGCGGCGGAGCGAGGGCAGGGACGACGACGGGGGAACGGATAGGGCTTGGCGAGAGATGGCGGCGGGGACGGCGGTGGGTGACGGCGGTAGGCGCTGGGCGTGGGCGGAGAGGACGGCGGCAGGGTGGAGTGAGTGAGGCGACCGCTAAGACTGGCTGGAGCTGAAGCTGGATCTGCACGCTTAAGCCACAATTCCAATAGTGGACTAAGGCTTCTCAATTGCTCGTGAGGTTGCTTATGTAAACACTTCCCAGCTGAGAACATTCTCGACATGCTCAAAGTCGGAGTACCAACCGGCGCAGCGCAGTGGTAAATAGATTAAGCCCCAATCTAAAAGATGCGGTAAGGTCTCCCACTTGAAAGTGAGGTTGCAGGTGTAACTACTTTCTGTGGATGTAGACGATGGAGGGGGAAATGACATGTGATAACGGCCAGCAATTTGCATAATGTATGTACAATAAATTATTTTTTCTTAAAAGAAATAACAATATTTGCACGTTTGATTCTTCGCTTCATATTGTTCACTCTTTCCAACATACTTTCATCCAATACAAAGATCACATGCCGTTGGTTATTCAACGTGAGTCGAGTTCCTTACATTTTCACCTCTTTAGAAAAAGTACCGAAAACTCTACTGTAGACTAATGCAAAGCGTCACATCTCAGTTTCCACAACTCTCCTTGGAATGACATTCACAAAGTAAATTAGTTCTTGTTAATATTACTCAATTACGTGAATGTTCACCTGTAGTAAATAAGTCTCATTTAATAAAAGTATTAATTTGCTCGTGGCTAGATACTCAGCAGATTTCGTTATTTATTTGGATTAGATAATATTTATTACTAATTTCGCAAATACGTTTGACAACTTGGTGGCAGAATACACTAACTTAAAATTAATTGTTTAATTCAAGAAACGCTGTAAAACTTGCACAATTGATTAAGAAATACACTTTCAGTTACAAATGTTATGTTCGTTTCTTATTACAATAAATACGGAATCCCTCTATGCGACAGTCCAACAAAATATTTTGGTATATTGAGCACCTTGAAGGAAGTAGAAGGGAATGCAAACCGTTCCGTTTGTCAATCACGCGTTCTCTTTAGGATGGGGTGTGTTCTTTTTTCATTTGTTGGATTCGCTTCCTCTTTAAAAATGGAAACGGCAGAGACAAATAGCCCCTCATCGATGAAACCACGAGCTCCCACAGAGATGGAAATAAGCCCCGATCGTTGATTGAATGACGCGCAACCGCAGACAAAGCGCACGCGAAGAGCCTCAATCCTGCAGAAACCGCGTGTCCCCAACCCAATTCGTACACAGAGTATCGAGCCTTCGATCCTGCCACTTGTCAAAGGCCAAGAGCAGAAACGGAATGCTATCTGCTTCTGCAGCATCCGATGAGACCCAGATAAATCTCATAATCAATCCATTTGTCTCTTGCTTGGGTTTTTGATTTCTTTTCATCAAAAATTAATGACCTTCGTGATAGGTACTATGATTCCCAAGAGTCTTTTCAAGAACCTCTCGTTTTTCTTTTTTTTTACGACTGAATTTAATTAATCTTCGTTCATTAAGACTTGAAAAGTTTGATAGTTTTATTAATTATGCATTTTAATTCGAAAATACGGATACCACGAAGTACGTATACTAATATTAAAGACAAATTCAAGAAACTTTAAATTAAATAATTTGCAATTGTTAAATCAGCAAGAATGTGAAGAAGAAGAATAAATAAAAAAGAACGAATGAAAACTGCAAGTAGAACCTTTTTGCCGTTTTTGCAATATAAATGAATTAAATCAGTTTAAATCAATCTGGGCAAGAAGTTCATGGCAGTGTTACTCACACCATGATACTCTCTTCACCCCACCATGGTATTCTCTTTAATAAACACGTTCACAAAAGTCTCGGAAGTTCATCTGCCTGACCGCAGATTCTGCAGATCGGTCATGGTATTTACGGAGGTCAGGCCTCGCAATCCCTACACTCAGCCCGTCAAGAGAACGACGCGACGCCTGGTGACCATTGCACAGCCAGCGGAGAGACTCAGAGCTGTGAGGTCAGAGAAGGAAAAGTCCTTGGAATCAACGGTATTCGAACACCGCACTGCGCTGCGCCGGCACCTCCAGTCAGTAGAGCAGGTGCTTCATGTCTTTCTCATTTCCTCCCACACCTTGACTGATGAAAGGGAGACAGTTCATGTAACACTCACTCAGCCAACTCTGCACGGTTAACGAAAGTTGCTACACGTGTGTTAATGTTGAATTTTTTAAATTAGTTTCAGTTTTGCGAGTTTGTTGCAGTTTTGCGAGAAAACAGCCTGAAGTAGAGTGGAGAACGAAAGAAAAGGAAGGAAGTTGGGTGGAAAACAGGAGAGAAAGATTAAAAGGAGAAGGAAACAAAGAGGGAAATAGGAGAAAAAGAACAGAAAATGGGAGAGAATGGAAGGGATAGGTTGGGAGAGGAGAGGAAAAGAAAAAGGAAATGTAAGGGAGGGGGAAAAGGGGAGGGAGAGATGTTGATTGATTAGTGATTTCGGGCGTGTCAACTATGGTCATTAGTTCCGTAAGTGCAATGTTTGTTTTTATAGCAGGTGGTGATCTTCGCCCTCTGAATGGCCAGATCCTGCGCCAACCTACGTCGGCTTGTGACGAGTTTCCCCAACCAGGTAGAATTCTCCTCCTAGTTATCTAGCTAGAGTCCAAAATACTTTCATCGTCGCGACTCGAACCCTAGGACCACCCGGTCAGAGGCTCTGCAGGAGGGAAGGGAAGCGAAGGGAGAGAGAAAAAGAAGGATGAACGGGGAAAGAGGGGAATGGAAGGGTGGGAGGCGAAGAGCCTGCCCAGAGCCGCGCTCTAGTGGCTGTGACGCAGAGCGGTGCCGAGTGGCGCACCCTCGAGGCCTCTTACATCGCCCCCACTCCCACTCCTCACCCCTCACCCCCCGCTGCGAAAAAAGCGGCTCTTGCGGAGCCTTGGACGGTGTGAGGGGTCCAGCGTGGGATGGGGAAGCGAGGGCGCAGCAAAACATGGCAGACCCATTGGGTCCTTGATAGGTATTCATTATTAAAGAACATCTTCCGCTTCAAATGCACCTTACTAACAATCACGCTTGGGCATGAAGTCAATAAACATTAATTTTAATTAACATTAACTCAATAAATATATTTGAATTTCATGTATAACAATTGTTATAAATACTTTTCATAATTACATGATGGAGACCGGTTCATGGTTAAGTTACTCGAATGATAGTAACCTGTTTATTAATTCTTAAGATTACTTCTTATCCCATCTACCTAATTTTGACTGTTCTCATGGTGACATAGCAGGGAAGGTTTTCCTCAAATGTGGAGCACGGTAGTGTTATTTAGCGAGGTCGCTTAAATTCGCGAATAAGAGAGGTAGTAGCTGAAAGTGGTTCGTGGAGATCGAGGAGGCGTAGCTCGATCGCGTGTCGCTAGTCTGCCTGCACTAAAACATTAGCGTAACGAGCAGCGAATATTAAATTTAATTTACAGTCTTTTTAGAAGTTGTTCAGTTATGTAGAAATAGTTCATTTTTTTGGAATTCATAGTCCCAATGAAACTGCCAAGAATAAATTTTACAATCTTCCCGTCTTCATCAGGAGATGAAAATTAACATGATCCTCCCGATTCAGATTCTATTTCTTCACTAATTATGCAAACGCACCTTTTCCAAATACCCTTCGCAACTGCCATTGCTTAAGAACCGCTTAGACGTTCTTAACACCTTCTTCCAACTTTCACTTCATGAATTTATACACATTTGCAAGAACTTCACTCGTCTGACTGTGAATGACTTTCTTGTGCAAATTTGCTCTGAAACGAAGTCATCGCAACAGTCACTTTGCCGTAATTTACGGCGCGTTCGCAGGCGCAACTCGCGCAGAAATGATCGACTGCAATGAGGAAACGAAGATGAATGTTTCTGGAAAGTACGTAGCGGAAACAAATGCAGGACCGACGTTTACATTTCCGACGTAGTGCTGTCATCTCGTGTCGAGGGATACGCAGCCCCTAAACCGAAGAGTTTGATGAATGAACTGGCCAAACAGCACTTCTCCCTCAACCTTGAACGCCCGCACTAATATAATTCTATCACACATCGGTCACTAATGTGTAGGGATGTATTAGACAAAAATCAGAAAGTACAAAGATCAGACGTTCATTGAAATATATGAGTGAAAGTATTTTTTTTAGCCAAAGCAGTGATACGCTGTCTTCAAATAAAGTTTCTAACCAATTTCCAGATTATGGAACATTTAACATTTCAAAATTCTGAGGTGATTAAGAGCGAGCTAATGAAATGTCTTTGAGGAAGTTCTTCGTCTTAGCTTAATAGCTCTCAGAGAACACAGAGCTTCACTTTCCCCATTTCATTGTAAATAATTTGCCTTCAAACAGTCTAGGGAGGAGCATAAAACTTGAAATAGCAGATACAATAATTTAGTTAATCGTTCTGTGGCACTTGTTTCAAACCACAAATCGCTATGTACCTGTATAAAGCAAATTCCGTGATACAACGGACAGCACAAAACAACATACGACTTAATTTGTGTACTCGTACTTAATTCAAAGGTTCACTTAATTTAACATTGACTGAGTGAGATTGCAAATGCGTATGTTTTTTTCTTCTTTATTCTAGCTCTTTTTCACAAATATTTTTCGACGAAAATTTAACTCTACGATCCTCAAATATCAACTCACTTTCCAATGTTTCCATTCTGCCGTTGTATTAGTTTTTTTCTGCGAACTGCTGCAAGGTGCAAATACAATGTGATGCTATAAAAATTTGATAAAAGTTGGTATAGTTTGGCGGTAAATATTCCTAAAATGTAGAGTAAAAATTTTATGTGTGACGTAAATGCATAATCTATTTCTATTTCATTGACAGAAATATTGTGAGGGAAAGTAAAATAGGAATGTTACAATTTCTCGTCAGCATTAAACTGTATTAGTCTCGTTTGCATAACAGGAACGATGTCATCTCCAGCTAAAACAACAGTATGCGGAATGTCCGTATTGCCAATCACTGATCCGTAGAGCCAGACGAGCAACAAGTCTGTGGCACACGTGCTGCCGCGCACGGCTGACTCCCTCAGAGCTCTCTCCTCATTTCACTCTCAGACGCCAACAAACGAACTATTCGCCGACCAGCGGACGCCAAGAATCCTCCACCTCACAGACCGATGCACGCGCTTCCGCTTCGGCGGTATGTATCAAAGGAAATGTCATGGAGCCATATGTTCAACAAGTCTTTGTCACTACTCATGAGTCAAAAGAGCAATGCGCAAACGGGCCGACAAAACTGAGTAACTGAGAGGTAATAGAAGATGATTTTTTACGAAGGTTTGACCAAACATATTAAGCAAAATTAGTATTTTTTTACCTCTCCAGAAAACATGATTGTTAAACGGCTAAAAAGCAAGATTATATTCCAAGACTCTCCTTCAATTCAAGAATTAAAATGAAAGGGAAAAGAAGCTGAAATAGCGTATACAGATTGAAAACAGTGGGTGTTCATTCACAACAAACAAATCCGAGAAACCCAGATCGGTTCGCAAAATCAACCTCACAGTGAATGAAACGGGTGACCCTCGTCACAGAGATGAAAATACTGATCACCCGAGCAACTCACCGTCGATGCCCCGCCGATCGGCGACCGCGTGCTGGCAGCTGACACAGGCGTCGAGCGTCTGCGGTCCGGTCGCGTTCTGCGCGTCTCGCGGGAACCCTCCGCCACCACTGCCACTCTGCGCACTGCCCAGATCGGCCCTTCGCCCCCTCTGCCGAATGCGAGTCTCTGCCCGCCGCCGCCGCCGCCGCCGCGCGCGCGCGCCTCGGTTCGCGCGCGCGCGCACTGCCGGCGGTTGCGCTACGCGCCGCTCGAAGCGCCACCTGCGCGACCGCGATGCCGCCTGGCGGGCCCACGCCCAACCTACTGGGGGAGAGAGAGGATCAGCATCAGTTCAACATCAGTGGATAGGAAAAAACAGTTTCCTTGGCTGATGGATGTATGAGCGCAAAGGAAAAAATGGTATGCAGTATTTCCTCTACGCAACGAGTTTTCTTTGTGAAAAAGAGACAATTAGTAGTACGGTTTCAGATGTTTAAAATTGGTTCGTAATATCAAGTTAATTATGAACAAAGTAAAAACTCTTTCAACTCAGTTTTGTATTTCGAACATTCAGGCAGCATTGATAATGAACGCTGTGCAACTGGCAGTTGTTGAGATTAAAAAAAAATTAAGTCTTTCAATTAATTAAAAATTCAAATGGAATGCAAATTAATGTAAATGAATTTGATCAATAAATTAGGTTTACTAGTAGGTTATGTTTTCAGAATTATTTCCCATTCAGTAAGCCTTCATACAGCTGCTTCTATTTGGGGACGTACATTTCCGCCTGAGATATGACATATACTTTTTTTTAAAAATATCCTTTGTTCCCCTACTTTTAGATAATAGAAAAAATGTACGAGTAATAAGTAAATTACATCCATGCGATTCCTGCACGCCTTTTTTGTTTACTTTTCCTCTCTACAGCATACTTTAGTATGATATATTGACTGTTCCCATCTCTTCCTTCCGGGACCTGGCGAAATCTAAGCCGACTGGCCGCGAGATGGTCTATAAAATTTTGCTGATTGCTGGAACAGAGATTGGTCAGTTTAGGAAGTGGCTAGCATAGCGAGGTCCTGTTTCTGAAAGTGATCTGAAACGTTTCCGAGAAAACGCGCAATTCAATTCAATAAGAATATTTTATGAATATGGAACTTAATATTTTTTCTTTCTAAGAGAAGACGGCTGAGCTTAGATCCAGCATTGTCGAGGGCTTTTCAGCGACTCTGACCGGGAGGTCCTAGGTTCAAGTCCTGACGCGGACGAATTTTCGACACCAGCTAGAAAGCTAGGTCGAATTCAAAAGGTGAAGGAAAATTCTAGCTGCCGGCGACTCTTTCCAGTAGTTTTCCGTGGTTTATCCAATCACTACCAGGCGAATGCCCGAGCAGTACCCTAACAAATGGGCCACGTACCGCAGCCGAACTCTTTTTCCTCTTCCTTGCGAGTATCTTATACTCTCTGACACTCCCCTTACTGACACACAAAAACACATACATCCACTACTCTATCAAATACTCGTATATCAGAATACCTGTCGGGAGCTTAGAGCGTGCCTCGGCTGTGGCAGTGCCCCGCTGGGGAGATACCTGTAGAGGGAAACCCGCGCAAACCGAACTGCAGATGGGTCTGCGCAGGATCTCACCATCCAGCGGGGAAGGATCACCTCTACCTTCGGGATAGCATATCCGCTACACTCCTGGGACTAATCACCATAGCAGTTGAAGTGCTCGGAAACATTATTAAATCAATCAGTTAACAAGAGTAGCTATATTTGTTGTATCTTGATGCCTTTGCTATGATTAGAACGCTCTCCAATGACTCGTTCTGAAGTTAGGTTATTTCTTTGTTGTTGTTTTTATTTTCATTAAAGAGAAAAGCTACTCGCAACGTTATGTTGACCCCCAACATAGACATAATTCTCGCTGCATTGTTAGGAAGCCAGGAGAAGTCTTCCACACGTAAATTCTGATGCCGCCGACGCAAATTCTTGAGCACTTTCTGCTTCCGCGAACAGCAAAGCGAAAAAGTGGCTCGCTTCGTTCGTTCAACCAGACGTAATCACATCCGTAGCTTCCCACTGCTCGGTCCGCAGAACACCTCCCCACAGGCGCCATGCCCTAAAAGCAAAGTTGGAACAGAATACACTTCACAGTATGCCGTGCATTTACACAGGCTGGGTTCAAAATACTCCCGCTGCCCACATACGCATTTAAAAAGAACATTTCAGAGATTTTTTAAAATCAAAACTGGCTTACACAAGGGTACAACACATTTGCATATATTAAAAATATCAGAAAATAACAACGCATGTCGTAAGAACCATGTTCTTCATATCACAAGCTCACTAGGAGAAATTCACTTACTTATGTACCATGCATGCAATTTATTTTGTAACACATGACTTTAAATAATTATAACTAGTACACCCGCGAGAACTCTCGCACGTTAATCCCCACCCTTTCCCTATCCATTTCCCTCTCCTTATCATTAAGAAGGAAAGTTGGTAGAGAAACGTGTCTATTTGTTAAAAAATATATAAATGTAACTTA
The DNA here is from genome assembly GCA_038098605.1 of Gryllus longicercus. NCBI lineage: Eukaryota > Metazoa > Arthropoda > Insecta > Orthoptera > Gryllidae > Gryllus > Gryllus longicercus. The sequence goes on along the minus strand of JAZDUA010000253.1, from coordinate 1,852,724 downwards.
ATACTTTCAGATTATCAAACAAAAATAAAAACAATGCAATTGATGTTGGAAATAAATTTTCAAACAAGGTTTATTAAGTATTATATAGATAAGTTCTTCGAACAGTTCACACTTCCTTAAAAATATTTGAAGTAATTATTCAATCTTCATTGACAATTAGATTTTCGCTTTCCTCGATTGTCACAAAAACATTAGAAAAGGTTTTTACTTTTCAGAAAGCAACTATTCTTTGCAATATTATTTCACTTTCCTGGATTTGTTATGAGGAACAGAGGGGGTTTTGGAGGGGCAGGGCGCCAACGTACTGGGGTGCGAAAATTGAAAAATTACCCTATTTCTACACTAATAAGTATTGTATTATTTCTGCGTTCTTACGTACCTCAAGAAAAGCAATTCCGTGCTAAAAAACAATAAAACGAATATTTCCGACGTTTAGAATTAAATATCATTTGTTACAATTAAAACTATTCAATAGGCTTAGACTTCAGTTCGGTACATGGTAATATTGCTCAAACGATATTTACGTAATGAATATCTTAGCGAACAGACACCTAAATATTAATATTAAATGGTGTGTTATTTACAATATGAGCTTACAGTAGGGCAATGATGTATAGACTTCCAGATAACCGCCAACATTTAAATCGTGCGTCTGGACTGTGATCGTTGGTAATTGTCGAGTGACTTGCGCTATTCTTTCTATAATTTTAAATTTGGTTGATTTTTTAAATTAATTCATGTAGTATTGTAAGCTAGAGCGTTTTAATTTTTTATTGTTAATTTATTTCAAGCAATTTTACATTAGTTAATTTAAAAAGTTTGTTCTATATGTTGTGCCATAGCACACATTTTCCCTTACTACATCCGCATATCTGTGCGAGAACTCTCGCATGTTAAACCCCACACAGCTTCTTTATCCTACACACTACCCTATTCTTCACGCTTCACACTACCCATCCTTCTATTCCCATTCTAAGAGGGAAAGTTCTTAACGAAAAGTATTTTCTTGTCTAAAAATTATAAAGGTACTAATACAATATCCAACGTACTAAGACAATATCAAATAATAATAATAAAAAACAATGCAATTGATGTTAAAAATATATTTTCAAATAAGATTTATTCAGTATTTCTTGGATCAATTCATAACACTTCCTTAAAAATATTTTAAGTAATTATTCAATATTCTCTGGCAGCTAGCTTATCGCTTTTCGTGGTAGTCACAAAAATTTAAGCTTTTTACTCTTGAAAAAGCTACGAGACTGAACACGCTGTCTTGAAAGTTTCACAGATTCACTGCTGATAACGTAAATATTGGAATAGGTAAAACACAAACCAAACCTGACAAGAAACGTCTTCACTGTACACCCACAACCCCCAATTAGATACACAGCACTTGTGGACCTCGAGAAAATGTTAAATAAATGTTTTTACTATACCCATAAGAAAAAAATCTTCATCTAGACTTCATCTTCAACTAGAAGTACAAATAATAGTACTTCTTTTTGTTGCTGCGAGAGCGAATCTTGAATTAATAATTATGCTAATAAACCTTGTCAGTCTGCGCAAACTACAGTATACACAGAAAGAATAAATAGTATAAAAGGAATCTAAGACTTCTAAGTGTGACGTTACAATGATGGCCACCATCACCAAGGGTTGAAATATAAGTGTCATTGGTTGTATTCTATAATTACCGAACCAGCAAAATTCAATAGAATGTCCAAGAATATCGCATCCTGTAGATTACAATGTGAGGAACGTTTCTCTGATGCCTTTGGCCTCAAAAATGTAGATTCTAAGGCTCTAGAATACTTCGTTTACGACTTATTTGACGATATAACTGACTGTGCGGGTTGCATTTGAAATGAATATTCAGATGCGTTTTTTAAACAAATCCTTTATATTTTTAAAGACAAAATGCAATTCCGCGTCTACGTGAAATTCTCTTTCCTTAGATACCTCATTTATAAAGATTGGATGCGTGTGAGAGCCACAAGAGGTACTCGAACGTATCTTCTTCTTTGGTCCTATCTTCCATATACGGAAGTTAGGTGACCCATTACGGGTTTTCTTGGGATAAATTATTCAGGGTGGTTTCCCGTTGCCTCCTCTGATATGATGATGATGATGATGATGATGATAGGAGGTGAAAGGGCGAACACAATACAACCATGCCCGAGGCGGGACTCGAACCCGCGATCTTTCGGTACGAGATCGCTACGGCACCTACGGATCCTTAGCGATCTCGGCCACCGGATCGGCACTCGTATGTATACTACTGAAATAATATAAGAGACGATTGGTTCTCAAGTTTCAATAGCAAGTAAAATATTGTTGCTTTATAACTGTTTCTTTACAATTAAGACAATAGTGAACATCAAAAAAGAAGTATATATTTCATTAAGGAGAGATAAGGGATTTGTACAATTTATGAAACATTTGGCACAAACTCCATAAAAGTGATACTGCTTGCTTGCTTGATTTATTGACATTTAAAGGACACTTCAATAGTTACGGGCACTGACACTCACGGCAAAACATTGAAAACGTAATTCAGTTTTAATACAAAAGACCGTTGCAGACGCAAGTGAATAAAAGCATTTATATAATTCACTAAATGCCGTATAAAATATATTAGACCAAAAACAAGAATAATAAAAAAGAAATAATAGAAGTAAAAAAACTGGCTGTTCAGAGGCCAAGTGACATGAAGATAAACAATATTGTCAAATTCTCTCAAATAAAATAGTGTATTCCACCCACTCGCAGGAAGGAAAAGGGGTTTGAGGGGACCAATTCGTCGTTGTCGAACACCTGCCGTAGCCCTGACACTTATCTGCCAAAACAATGTCGGCTACCTTTAAACTTCACGCAGTTGAGGACGCGTTCCAAAGAGAGATTCGTCTTACTTGTGTCACAGGTGGAGAATCAAACAATTTTACGAATTCCGTTACAACACATTAGTTTTATGAAACGTTTTTATGTACCTACGTTTTACAAACCACGATTTGCAAAACATCTGACTGTGTGCATCAAGCATAAGTAAGATGATGCTTCTAAGTAACCGGAACGATGGTAAATTTATTCATATCTTACGTTAAGCTTTCAATTATTATTTGTTCAAATATTTTGTATTAAAATATCTGTATTATAAATCAAATTTATTAACTCTTTTGGCTCTTTAAAGTAGATGAATGACTTGCTCCTATATGTTAGATATACTGAAAATAAAGGAAATGTGTGGAGTAAATACCATTTTTAAGTAACTGTATAGTAAATTTCCCATAATATGATTACCAATATGTACTTAGTGTCGAAGGCCGATGCAAAGAACAAAGCAGCATGTGATGAGAAACAGCAGAGATTTACAGAATCTTCAATCGCACTTAATTCGAAAGTAGTACTGTACCATTATGTCCGTCAAGTTCTGAGTATGGTATTCAAATCTGCTGAGAGAACAAGGGGAATGTCAATAAATTTCCAGTCGCCGATTTCGAAGCTTCTTTTGCTCATCGTATCCGTACGACAAGGCCATAATCGCGAGGCAACAGACGATGAATCAGGAGTTATTATGTTGTCTCCAAGTGGCCCTAGGGAGAAAGGATTAAGAAATGGTTGACTGAAATGTACTACTGGAATCACTGCATACAGCTATACGTCTTGAATCTGATTCGACGGATATTTAGACAATTAAATTATAAAGCGCACAGCTCTTGCAAGCAAGTGTATATTTCGCAGTTGGTACGAGTGTTGAATAGGGCAAAGCTAGCTGAAGCGCACGAGTGGTAATGGACGTCTATAGTGTCACAACTCTCGTTGTGGAGACGGTTAATGCTCCGCGCATTCATTCTCTCTCCCTCCAAGAGCGAAGTGCGCGTTGTGTTACGCTTCCTCAACACGAAGGGCAAGCGCCGCCGCGATTCATCGCGAAATCGTTCCATTTTATGGGCAGAACTTTATAACTCGCCAAAGTGGATTTGGATATTCAGTTTTAATTATACGAAACATGCAATATTCTGCATTCAACATGCAAACTTGCTATAATTCAAAACAAATGCTGCAAGATGTTGCTCAAGATGTCTCCTTCATGACAATACTCGTCTGCATTTCTCGCGGGTAATGCAATAGTCGTGGTCTTCATTTGGATGGAATAGTTAAAAAAAGTTTCGCTCTTGCAGCTATTGCGACTAAGAATGAGCAGGAAAAAATGTGGAATCAAAATAAATATTTTTATTACAACTACGTCTTGGAGTCCTAAACTCGTAATCCAAAAGTACAATGCCAATATATCAGAATACCAGGAGATATGCCTAAACGAATCCCAAATGACGGCGGTTTAAGCGGTTACTTTAGGGGCGGCGATGGTGTAACGGTTAGCGTATCGGGCTTATACCGAAGTTCGCGGGTTTAAACCTGATCGTAGCCGCGGATTTTTAAAAGCAAGAAAATTCTTCGTGCGCCTTCCTTCCTTCGGAAGTAAATCCGGCTGTTCCATGTTAGCACACCTTTCTCCCGGCTGCAACAAGGATAGTCTGGCGCCCATTCAGGATTTCCGCAGGGTTCTTGCCGTCCGCGCCCGAAAGCGCCCGACACAACGCCAACACTCTTAACAATGCCTCACCCTTGTTCATGCTCGCCGCTCTCGCCTCACCGTTTGATTGCGGGAGGATGTCGCGTGCACGTTCTGCATCCCGTTATCTTTGCAGAACCTTTCAAATTCTGCTGAAATAAACCACGGGTCTTTGTCGGTGACCACCGTCTGCGGGAGATCCTCGATGGCGAACAACCTCTACAGAACGTACACTGTGGCCGCCGACGTGGTTGACAATTTTTAGGGAATGGGAAAATGTGATAGATAATCAACTACTAATAGCCACATTGAATACCAAAAGGGGCCCGCAAATCTACGTGCACACGTCCCCAAGGAGCACTGGCACGCGGGCAAGGAACCAAGTCTTTCATGGTCGCTGCCTGGTTGGCATGACTTCCTTCACAGGTCCTAACCATATTTCTATTACATCCTAGACATGCCTTTCCCAAAGCATTGCTCCGAAAGAGAAAGCCCTGCCGCACGTACTCCAGGACCACCTTCATCTCTTCGTCCTTCCCGGTGTCTTGTGCCACCAGCTCCGCGTCTTCTGGGAAAAAGTAGATCTGCTGCAACTCCTCGAGGTCAACCTGCAGGCATTCTTCTGTAGCAACGAATTCCGCGTCTGGGCCCTCCAGTAGATGGGGCAAAAGTGTAGCGTTTGCGTGCTGTTTAGTGGATTTGTAATGCATGAAATAGTTACGATCTGACCAGAACAGAGCCCAACGTTGCACGTTTTTTACCGTTTCTTTCAGCAGCTTCTTGCCAGGGAGAAACAAATCTACTAGATGCTTATGATCATTATCAAACGATCGTTGTGTACAGAAAATCGTTAAATTAAGTCTTTTTTCAATCTGCGAAAAATCCATCTGATGTTTGTAGTATGTTGTCGAGGCGAACGCAGGGGACTCTTCTCGCCGTTTCCATCTTTTTGAGAAAGAGCCGCCCCCACCCCATAGAGGCGTCCGCCGCTACCGTAGTAACCCTGCCTAGTTAGAAATGCGACAGTCTAATCGCATCCACTTTCGCTTTCTTTAGCCCATCCAAGGACTCCTGACACTGCTGTGTCCCTCGGAATTTTACGTATTTGTTTTTAGTGCATTGCGTGGCAAAGCGACAGTTGAGAAGTTTGTAACAAACTCCCTATCTGGTCCTTCTCTTGTTTCACATCCGTGGAGGGGAAAGTTTCACTATAAATTGCACGTGTTCTTGCATGGTGGCTATTACTTCGGAATTCAACGCATGTCCCAAATATACAATCTCGTCTTTACAAAACTCCCATTCCTCCTTGTTCACCTTGTCCTCACCCTTTTCCCCTGATTGCTGATAGTAACTTCATGTTATCTTCGTGCTCTTGACGCGATGCTCCTGTGTCAATAATGCCATCCAAAGAGTGGCTGAACCCGGGGGGTTATGCTGTCAATTGCTCCAACTACCTTTGAAACAAAGCTGCCGCTAAATTGACTCTGAACGGGAGCCTGTTTTATCTAAATAATCTCAAGGGTGTGTTAATTACGAAAATCTCCTTGGCCGCTTCATCTTAAGTTACTTCTCGCGGAGTTCTATCTCAGTGAACCGCCTTACGCCAGCTAATTTGTGAAATATGTTCTCCGGTTTCGACATTGGATACTGCCCAGCTAACAGTTGCTCATCGACCTTGCTTTTAAAGTCTTTGGCACGGCCCCACTTTGTTTTGTACTAAAACGAGAGGTGTGGCTCATTGGCTGCTCCACACCCAATAAATCACCCCTTCCTACTCAAGTCTCCTGATCTCTGCCTCCTCCTTGTCACGCATGCCCTCGCCTTGTAAAACCTCGGCTCAGCCCCCTGCTTTAACTGTTGGTGGGCCGTAAACGAATTGCACTCGCCTAGAGCCGGTTCGAACACTTCCGAAAACTCCCGCTTCAGGTCACCCACGATCTTTTCGTCCTCACGCGTCGGGATGTTACTGATATCGTCTATCACAAAAAAATCTAGTTTTTTGTAAGAGTCTAGCTCAAAAATGTTCGAGATATCACATCGACCCACCACCAAAATTTCCAAATTCCCTTTATTGTTTATAAGCGGCTTCCTCTATATTCCCCGTAGGCTAATCGGTTTTTTTTCAAACGCCCTCAGCCACTTGTTGCCTTTGACTCACTCCGGAGCCCACAATTTCTCATATGCATGTTTGCGTGTGCAAGTTTGTAAGAGGTGAGGCCGCTCCCCAGTCGCCCGTATTGCACACGTTGGCACATAGAATCCTCAAGAGATTCGTTCCGGGATCCTCCTCCGCAGCTGAATCCTCCTATCCCCTGCTAGAGATCGGGAGATTCATGCTGTTGACCCTCGCTCTTTAGTGCGAATAATCGGACGTTTGTTGTTGTGGACGAGAGACTAGGGTCTCCTACAAAAATAATCTTCCGGAGGACACTCGGTTGATATTGTCTACATTTTTCACTTCCCTGTTTTTGGAAGGTAGTATTATCTTAACAATTTGTACTAGTGATTCTAAGGGAGATAATGGGATACCTGACACTGCGTTAGCAATTGAAGCATTAAGCTCCATTTTAATGTTCGCTTTCTTCTTCAGCTGATTTAGCATAGTTGAAAAAATACCTGTTATACTCGATATTTTACCTGGTGTCTCCTTCTTACTTCCATAAATTAAACCTTGCCAGTCAATCTGATTTTCTGGATTCTCCTCTCCTTGATAATGACTTGGCTTTAGCTTGAATTTCATAATCATGCATGCAAGATCATGAAATGCACGATCACCCTTGCAGTGAATGCAAAGGAACGTTGAGGAGCAGGGTATTTTCTCGTGCTTCGTTTCTTTATATTTGGCGCATATGGAGTTGACTGACATGCAGAACTGAACGGTATGGTCGAACCTTATAAGAGAGCAGGGGGTTTGGTACATACCGACGCACCCGATGGTCACAGCAAGATATTCATTCCGGAAGCAAAGGTCGGCATAAGTAAGGACGGGGATAAGTAGGGAGTGCCAAGCAGGCACTGTTAAGCGACGGGGATGTAGAAAGGAGTGCCAAGACTTCGCCCCTGCCGCGCACTGGCAGGGGAAACCATTACACCCCCTACTCACCCTGAAGTTCAATCACAGACCCAGTTCCAGCCGATTGATCCGGAGAGGGTTAGTTTCTTATTGCCCATCTAAAAGAGGCTGAGACCAAAGTAGGGGTACTCAGTACATACTTATACGCAGTCGCCAGGACTTCCTTTTTCAAGTTTCCTCCACTCCGTACCACACGTCACAAATGTTCGATGATGGGTTGCAGTAAGAACATATTTTCACTTTTAAAACAATGGTTTAAACACAGTGTTGTTTTAAAGATTGGTGTATTTTTGCAACAAAAACGGGCTCTTTTAGTACAAGTTCTCTCCACCATTGTTTGTATTATTCAGATGCATAGCATTTTACTTATGGCTTCTGCACACGGTCAGATATTTTTGTAAAACTAGATTTGTGAAACGTACTTAAATAAAACGTTTCAAAAAACGAATGTGTTGTAGCGGTTCATTTTTTTGTAAAATTGTTTGATTCGCCGCTTCTGGCGAATTTTGTGTACAAGCATTACTGTTTCAGCCTCTCGGCGTCTCAGGGAGAGCTGGCAAGATATCTAAATCTAACTACAAAATACTCATAATACAAAATAATACCAGATATCCCACCTAAAACCAGACATGTTGTAGCGTGTTGTGTTCTTTTATTTTGGACGCACAGCGAATTCTAGCGTGGACTAGGAATCGTTTGGTGTGCTGTGATACGCGGCAGTTTGTTTATAGACAGTTGTTGGCTTTCTTTCAGCTTTCGTTTGTACCCATTATGTAATAATGCCGTACTCTGCGCAAGAAGGAGTGTTTATTATTGAGGCGTTGTGGCGTTACTGAATACGTTTCATTTAAATTATATTAATTTCGGTAGTTTTCTTGTACTAGCTTGCCACAAAGAGCCCTCGCGTACCTCACCGGCGCCAAGACTCTTCAATGCGCACGCGACCCCCCTCCTTCCAATTCGCTACGCGGAGCTGCGACGCGCTTTTTGTGTAGAAGAACCCCCGGCCACCCAGACCTTTCCCGGGATCGGCCACTGCTCCATTTGTTTATCTTTTGAAAAGCGCCCTTTCAGTGACACAGCCAACCCCTTCAAGCCTCTGCGGCGCCACGGGGGTACGAGAGATGAAATGTTGATGATGATGATGATGTTGATGGTGAAAAGTGAAAGGACGCGCATACAGACATTCACAAAATCACCCATGCCCGAGGCGGGACTCGAACCCGCGATCTTCTGGTCCGAGACAGCCACGACACTACTGCCTTAGTGGTCTCGGCGATTTGATCGGCCAAGTTTTCATTTATTTATTGATTTTTGCTCAAACTCCATTGTTTGGTCACAGCACGCGCACAACAATGCCTCGTGCTAGTCACGGAATACAGACAGGGTTTAAAAAAAATATCCACTTCGTTAAGCTATATTTTTTGTTCTTTGATAAACATACATGGAAAAATAGGATAACCAAATGTAACTTGTAAATATTTACGATTGACGAAGCTTATACCATTACAACACTCTTTCGAGGAATTTAATCTGCGTCCAAACGCAAATAAATGGAGTAGTTTGTTATAGTTTCAGTTTCCTGATACTTTCAACAGATGCATTGTTTTCGGCATTGGCGAATGATGATTGTTGTTGCGTAAAATTATTTTATGAAAATAGGAAACGTTTTATTTCATAAATATGCTTTAAAGAATCAAATTTTATCCTGTAAAATCTACTATATTTTATGAAATTTACGTTTGATGAAACATTTTATAACTCAATTTTTGAGAAAATCTCTCCGTGAGCAACAGGCTTTGAGACAAATCGTTATCGGTAACATTTTTACAACGAACACAAACTATAAGTAACTAGCCCTGTGAGAACACTCCTCAGTTTGTTAATCAAATCAAAATAGCTTCATTTTAAACCCCAACTTCCGGCCAATACCTTAACTGCATATTGAAGCATTGAAGGTCCATCATGAAGGCGTATTAACGCATCCCTTCAATTTTTCATAGATATCATCAGAGATTTCAGCTCGTTTCTGACCAAACTATGGAGGTCGCCAGAAGAGTTAAATCTTCGTACAATTTTTCGTTGCACCTGATCCCCGCGTTTTTCCCTGTATGCGCCCCTATTTATTCCCCTCGCATATTCTCCGCAAGTTCTCTAATATTCACCACACTCACCCGCATATGCACACGTGTTCCATCGCATGTTTACTCGTTCCCTTGCAAGTTCACATGTTCTCTCTCATGTTCAGCACGTTTCCGGCATGTACCCTTATGTACTTCTGCATATTCCAAATATGATTCCCGGGGAAGAGGTGAACCCCAGGAAGACGTACTTGTTGACTTCAGCGACATGCCTCCCGTCGCTGGCCTCCGACCAACGTATACGCTACCGCGCAATCACGGAACAGGTCGGCCTTACGGCCAGGTCGGTTTGTGGAAAAGACTGCAGAAGCAATTAATCTCCTCCCCATAAAAAACCCTCGAGATGGAGCAATACCCCCCCCCCCCCCACAATGTAAGCAACAACGAGCACGTAACACCACACAGGCGAGTCCCCACACCCCGCTCGTAAGCGTGCCACAGCCTTTCACTACTAAAATGTGACGCCATCGCCTGCCCGCTCTAGCAAGACCTAAAGAGCGCGGCGCCATACTCCCCGCCAACGCGCGCGCAAACCCGTCTATGGAGATAAGAAACCATCCGCCCCACAGAAGCCGCCGAAGAAGCCGCCGCGCGCAGCACAAGCGGTAGCGAGAGCAACCACGCGACCGACGTGAGCAGTGCAGAGGAAAGCTGATGCGACTGCCCCCACCTGAGCAGCCGCTGGGGGCGCGGAACGCCTCCATTAGCTCACCACCCACCGAAACAGGAGAGGGGGCGTGCGCAGCCGGACACGGCACGACATGCGGACGGCTTCCTCAGCACCTCGCCACAGGCCACTGACACGAGATGTGTCCATGTCACACCGTATTTACCTTACCCCATCCGACGCCCGGTGGACGCAACCTGCAACGCACACTGGTAAAGCGGGCCCGCCAGGGGCAGCCGACGTGCCATGCGGCCAATCGCGCCAGCCATCGCCGCCTTCTGCAGGCGGCGAGACTACGATCGAAAGAAATGAGTGATCATCCGCGCATCGCATCCGACTTCAGCAGGTGAGCTTCAGTCACCATTTTGCGTCACAATATTAGCGGGAAATTTAAATGCAGTCAGATACTAAAATTATCACCTTGTTATAACAAAATTGAAACACATTACAAAGCATTTTTTTTAAATATTGCATATTTTATTTCAATTACACCCTCATCGTGTTATATTTCGTTCAAAATTGTCACTTAATGCTATTTTCAAAAGGTTCGTGACATAAACTGTGCTGCGCAGAACGAGAAAATGTCGGTGTGCTGGGGTAACTCAGCCCTGTCTTTCCACCATAGACGACACCGCCCCGGAGCGATCGTGTTTCCCAGCAGCGAGCGCGGCACCCGCCACCAGGGGCCCTACCCGCGCGCTTGGCGTGGACGTGGCGCGCGGGAAGCGGCGCTAGGCCGCTCGGGCCGACAACTGTCGCCCTCTCCCGGAGCGACAACACGAGTGCGCGTGACAGGACACGTGACCACCGCAGCGCCGGTGCGCCGAACCAGCGGGATCTTAGGGGCCATCCCCATATTTTTTTTATTAGCCAACTGCACAACCCATTAAGGGTCAGGGCCTCCTGCTTGAGCAGGTAAGTATTAATACTTATTTAATGAAGTGTTAGGATGATGATGAGTGGTGAAAGGACGATCACAAATACATGCCCGCGGCGGGTCTCGAACCCGCAATCCTTCGGTCCGAGATCGCAACGACACTACTGCCTTAGCGACCTCGGCTACCCGGATTGACCTGCCCATAAATTACGTAAGGCTAAAGATGGAGGAGGGGGTTTCAGGCAGCGTTACGCTGCATTACATAGGAGTAGGAGGTATCAGGTTAATGTTTCGCAACATTGATATTTATTTTTTACATGTTTCAATACTTGCTGAAGTAATTCCTTTCTTTGAGTATTGCATAAAAATGTATAATATAAATTAATTAATTTATTTTAAAAACACAAATTAAAATAATTAGTTGTAAATTGTTACAATAAATAAAAATATTTTTTCATCATTTTTTATTGAATCTGCAAGACTACGAAGAAAATATTCAAATCTGATATGAAGTATATTCTAGAAGCTATTTAAATTGGTGCAATAGACTCGGTCATGCGTCAATGATGACGGGGTGTGCATGTTTTGATATTGAACATTTTCTCACCTACTCGTCCTTTTTTTACTCTACTTGTTCCAATCTTGTTGTTAGAAGCAGTCAACATCACCAAACAATTTCTACTTTAATCATTAATTTTAATATACAACACAAATACTAAAATGAATAATTTTTTTATTGGGCTCTAATTTACTTTCATTTCAATAAGGGGGAGGGGTGCCGCAATCGTTATGTAACTACGTAGGGGGGATTCAAGCTCATGTTACGGGTGCCTTACAGGGGAAAGAGGGGGTATTCAAATTTCTCCAAATTTGAGTTACGTAATTTATGGCCGGTCCCTTCCTGAGCAGCTGCATCGGAAAATGAGAGCAGCGTTGAGGCACGCGCCGCGTTCCTCGGCACAATCGAAGTGTATGATTGTATAAACTTAAAGTACTAGACAAGACTAGTTAAGGTAAATAATAGTCGATAAATCTATAATATCGTAAGATGGGTCATAAGAAAATATGTATATAATAGATAATAAAATGTAAAAATGTTTCCTTATGTTTTCCAAAAGTTCCCATAATAATTCCTCAATTGATTCGCAAATGTTCTCCGATATTCTCTAAAATGTGGCCTCAACGATACCACATGTTTCTCGAGTAATTCCCCAAATGTTATTAAAATCTGTTCAATGCTTGACAAATTATGTTAATTTATTGCAACGTTACTCAATAATATTAATGTCTACTATTAGTGTTATTCATGTTTTATTGCTGCCGGCATTTCAGCTATGTGATAGTGCTGAATGATATGTTTTTAAACTTTTTTCTTAACTTTTCCTATGTGTAATATAGTAATTGTAAACGTAACTGCTCAGAGGCTTTCTTTGGTGATAATATAAAAGAAGTGAGCAAGCAAGTTGAACTAATTGTCATTGGTGATTTAAATTGTTGAGTTGAACATCACGAAAAAGAGGTAGTTGTCACTTTGGGAGAAGAGATGGTGAACGACAATGGAAATAGACTGATTGATCTATGTAGGGAACAAGAATGTGTTGTAACAAATACTGTTCCAACATGACATACATAGATATACATGAGAAGATCCCACAAGACAACGTAAATCAATTATATATTTAATGATAATGAGCAGGATAAGAAAAACATTATTAAAGGATGTGAGGGTTTATAGATAGCCTGAATGTGCCAGCAACCATCACAATGTAGTGGGAAAGGTATGTTTTACGAATATAAAGACAACCGCTCCAAAAATAGACAATGAGCTTATAGACAACAACGAACTGATCTTCAAGACAGACCTCTTGAACCAGTATAGTGTGAGAATGCTCTACCAAAATAAACGGAGAAACAAATTAAATTTGCAAAAGGAGGATAATCCTATAGAAATGTATCAACACTTGAAGGAAAGTACTTTGGAAGCAGCTGAGGAAGCCCTTGGGAAAAAAGAAATATACAGAAAAGTTTTCTGAGAATTTAGAAGAAATGATTCAAGAGAAGAAAAATGCATATATGAAATGGTTAAATGACAAAACACCAGAGTCAAGAGAAAAATATGTTTTGTTTCGACAGAAAGTTAAATTAGGCGTAAGAATGGAAAAAAATGAACATTTGAATAGGTTATGTGCATACATCGATGGAACTGTAGGATACAATAAATCATCTGAAGCATGGAAAATTATCAAGAAAATGAAAAGAAATAATGAGTGTAAAAGCATGGTACAAAGACTCCCCTCACAAAAATGGATACACCACCTCTCAACGCTTCTACAAGAAAGGCCAGAATGTGAAAGAAACGAAGAAATAAGAGTTCTGGAGGAAAACGATTTTGAAATAACCGAGGATGACGTGAAGAAGGCACTATGCAAAGCAAAAACGAAAAAAGACCCAGGACCAGGAAATATAAGAATGGAGCTCTTGAAATATGGTGGAGATGTGGTTGTGAGATACTTAAAGAAAATGTTCAATAAGATAGAAGCAGGAGAGGATCCACCTGCATAATGGAACACATCTTACATCTCTTGAATATTTAAGAAGGGAGACAAACGATCATGTGCAAATTAGAGGGGAATAAGTGTCATACCATCAACAGCGAGATTGTTTTCTAGTATTTTGAGTAAAAAAATTGAAGATGTACCTGTATTGAGTGAAGAACAGAGTGGTTTTAGACAAGAATGATCATGCCTAGATAACATCCACTGTATCAGACAAGTTATAGATAAACATAAAGTCAGAAATAGAGATATTTATGTGACCTTAATGGACCTCCAAAAAGCATATGATAGTGTCCCAAGGAAAAAGATATAGGAATCAATGAGAAGGGTTGATATAAAAGAGAAATAGATCAACCTTGTTAAAAATCTGTACAAAAACGCCAAAGCGTAAATTAAAATAGGAGATACGTCAACTGGAAGCATTCCGATACACAAGGGTCTTAAACAAAGATGTGGGTTGTCTCCTATCTAGTTCAATATCTACCAAGAACAAGTCCTACATAACTGGTACAGGAAATGTTCAGGAATGGGAATAAAAATTAGGGACGTCACCTTTTACTCCCTTCTGTTTGCTGATGACCAGGTAATCTTTGCTCAAGATGAAGAAGATATGGTGTATTTGCTAAGAAAGCTTATCGAAGAATATAATAAATGGGGACTAGAAATAAATTTCAATAAAACTGAATGTATGTCCATTGGACAAGTATTAACGGATATAGACGTGAATGGTAACAAAATTAAAAGCCATAACACCTTCAAATATCTTGGATCTTTAATAAACAACTCGGGTACATGTGCCACAGATATAAACTCTAGAGTAATTATGGGGAAGAAAGCAATCAAAGCTTTACACAGCGTATTATGCAATAACAATATCCGCCAAGATGTCAAAAGATGGATATTCCACTGTATAGTAGAAAATATAGTACTATGCTGAGCGGAAATGTGGCCACAAACACAAAAAATTAGAGATAAGATTAGGACGGTAGAAATGGACTACATGAGACGATGCCTACAACTTACTCGCAGGGACAGAGTATGAAATGAAGAAATGTGGAGAAGTATGAATGTAATTTGTTCTATTACGAAGACCTTTGAAAATAGAGTACTACAATGGTATGGCGATGTTCAAAGAATGTCTGAAAACAGATGGCCACACAAGATCTTATAGTGGCAACCACCTGAGAGGAGAAGACGAGGAAGACCCGTTTTAGAGTGGGAAAAATACATCCAGGAAGCTATGGAGGATGGAGGCCTCAAACCAGAAGATTAGGAGGACCGAGAGTTGTGGAGGGTGAAAACGGCAAGCTCCTAAGGGGGAAAGCCGAAGAAGAAGAAGAAGAAGAAGAAGAAGAAGAAGAAGAAGAAGAAGAAGAAGAAGAAGAAGAAGAAGAAGAAAAATTGGACGAATTAAACGGTGTTGCTCTGACAAAGACTATTGAATACGACAATGGTTAAATAAAGATTGTTGACTTACCTAATACTTCAATTGGGAATAGAGAGTCTCCAAATACAATGGATTCTGGAAATAATGCCAATTCAAAATATATATATATATATATATATATATATATATATATATATATATATATATATATATATATATATATATATATATAATGATAATATTGAAATGTTTGCTTATGTTTTGAATTAGTATGACGTTGTTTTCTCCAAAACTTGGTTTTCTCCTAAAATTTCTAGTTCTCAGTTTAAGTTAAATAACTTTGATGGTTTTAAAAGATATATGAATCATGAAAGCAGTGAGTTTT
This sequence comes from Gryllus longicercus, assembly GCA_038098605.1. Taxonomy (NCBI): domain Eukaryota; kingdom Metazoa; phylum Arthropoda; class Insecta; order Orthoptera; family Gryllidae; genus Gryllus; species Gryllus longicercus. Next base: position 1,837,066 of record JAZDUA010000253.1, on the reverse strand, counting down.
CTGTGGATGGTGGAGTACTTGTTGCAATTAAAATTATCTTCACGCAAGAAAGACTGCGCTCTTGCTCTTCCCGAGTCGTTATATTATATTAGTTTATCTCAACTTAAGTCTGTAAAGAATCACAATAATGTTCTCCTTGATCTCATGTTTTCAATTAGAGATATTCACAGTGTTTCTCCTGCGATTGAATGCGTAGTGACTGCTGATGTGCATCATCCTTCACTCTGTATCGATTTTATTTCAGGCAAAGATGAAGAACAGTCTATTCTGTATTGGATTTATGACTTTGAATCTGGCTATTATTATACAATCTTCATATTTTTATCCCACTTGTATTCTTACTTATTAAAAAGAAATGATTTATCTTGTGATGTGTTAATGTCTGAGTTTTACTATTATGTTTACTTTCGTATCGAGTTGTATGGTCCTTTCAAACATAAAAGAAGTTCTAGTTTTCCAGTTTGGTACAATGGTAAGCTCATTTCATATCTTGTACGTTAAAAAGAGGCACAGTTATCTTACAAGAAATTTGATTTGCTTATGCACTATACCTTATTCTCTAGAGACGCCGTTATAAAGAGTTAGTCAAGCGGATTTTAATAATTATAATACTCATATTCAGAAACAACTGATTTCAAGTCCAAAGTATTTTTGGAGATATATAAACTCCAAGAAAACAGAAACTTTTCTTCCATATGTCATGCATAGAAATGATATGCCTATAGTTGACAGTAAATCAATTGCTAGTGAATTTGCTGTCTATTTTTCTAATTTTTATACTCAACCATTTAACCAAGTTGATAATTTTGCTCTTCCATTTCAGACCCGCAACACAGTCAATAGTATTGAGATATCTGTTTCTAAAATGTATGTTAAAACTCTTTGAATGGATGAGGGTAGGGGTTCCGGTTCCGATGGAATCCCATCATTGTTCTTAAAAATACTAATTTCATTTCATCACTAATTCTAAAAATTTTGTTCGACAGATCATTCTTAAAAGACTTTCCTGGGGAATGGAAGTCCTTCTATATTATTTCAATCTTTTAAGTCTGGTGACAAAAGCGATATTGTTAATTACCATCCGATTTCAATTTTAACTACTTCACCGAAACTTTATGAATCCATTGTTTCTGATAAATTGAAACCGTTAATATGTTATTTTCTGTCCGAAAGACAATTTGGTTTTATAAGCAAGAGAAATATTGATGCGAACCTTGTATACATCTTAGAGTCACTCGAAAAGAATTGGCAAGTTTATAGCATCTGTATAGATTTTAGCAAGGCCTTTGATTCATTGAATCACGTGTTAATGTTACAGAAACTTAAGTCTTTTGTAATAAGCGACAAATTACTGGATTTGTTCTTTAACTACCTGACGAATAGAAAGCAATGTGTGAAATGTACGGACTCTATATCTCTTTTTCTGTTCTTTCTGTGGTACCTCAGGGCTCACACTTGGATCCTTTGCTATTTATAATGTTTATAGATGATTCATATTTGTTCTTGATAATGAGGTAGAGTTACTATTTTTGGCAGATGATTGTAAACTTTTTGTCAGCAGTTCAAGTGATGTTCTTTGTTCTGTGCCCTCGACAAGTTAACTGGATGGTGTTCAAATAATTATCTAATTTAAATATGTAAGTGTATTACTTTCACTAGATCAAGATCAAGTATACTGTTTAACTATGAAATTAACTCTATTAAAATAGAGCGTGTCTTAAATATTAGAGACCTTGGAGTTATTTTTGAATCGAAAACGTCATTTTCTGAGAGTTCATTGTAAATAAATCGGACCAACTACTGAGAACTTGTGTTAGCTTTAATACTGTTCTTACCTTAAAAACTTTGTACACCATGATTGTGATGTCTTTCCTTATGTTTGCTTGTGTAGTTTGGTCGTCTGCCTTTCAGGTTCACATTCGCAAACTTGAAACGGTCCAAACAGATTCTTTAGGTTCTAGATGGCTAGGATTACGAGACCCGTTCATTAATCATGATTACAGTGATATTACGACTGCTTTGAACATGCCACCTCTTATGTCTCTCAGAAATTATAATGATTTGATATTTTGTACAATTTCGTCAACTCAAATGTTACATACTCTCAAATATTACCCGAAATGTCCTCCTAAATATTGCCCAATTGTTCTCACATACTTTTTCTCAACTATTTTTTACATTTTTCTCAAAAACGTTCCCTTGAAAATGTTTCCCCAAATCTTCTCCACACGTTCCCCCACATGTTAATCTGGAAATATTGCAAATTCAAAATGTTATTATAACTGTTTCTTATTACGAAATACTTTTAAAACCACAACGGCGGAGTACTGTGAAAGGCTTCCTCTTTTGGAAGAGAAAACGGGAAGTTTTGATAAAGTACCATAAAGAACGAAATCCCCCCAAAAATATTATAAGAGCAACGCAAAGATATTTCGAAAAAAATTGTAATCTAAAAAAGATAACTTTTCAAATATTTTCTTTAAAGTTAAAATAGCTTCATGCTGGCATCCAACTTTGAGCGTTTCTAGCAATCCGTACTACGTGGTAAAGAAACCATAATAGTATATTATGAACCCCGTAATGGACCAACTCAAGTGGCTCAGGGCACGAACTGATGTCACTGCAGTGCTTTTGACTGAGATATTTTGGTCGTTCGAGTCCCACCAGGGGCAGGATTTTCGACACTAGCTACATAGCTAGGTCGAATTCAATCACTGTCTGGTGGAGAGTTTTCGCGGTTATGGTAACTATGAAGATGACATGATATGGTGAAAGGGGTGAAAAGGCGAACATAAATACAACCCTACCCGAGGCGGGACTCGAACGCGCAATCCTTCGATGCGAAATCGCTACGCCACTACTGCCTTTGCAATCTCTTGACTGCGACTCGTCTGCCGGATCGGCCTCCAGATTTATGTGCAATGATAAAGTGTAAGAAGAGTATGTGTATTGCGAGTAGCATACAATCCAAATATGCTGTAGCAGTGCGGGAATGAAATTTGGGGCAGAACAAAAACTGTTGATACTTCAACAGCACATATCTTCTCATAATTTCTCGCAATATTAAAATATTATCTCGACGAGACGCCCATAACGCTTCATTAATTTCAAACAGAAATTACGCAAAAACGACTTACTTTTTATGCCCAAAGTCCCTTAGGCATCAATATAAGTCTGCAAGGGAGGGGCAAAATTGAGAGGGAAGCCCCAAATTATCGTCTCCACGTCTCCAAACTTTGCAATACAAATTGCCATTTAGGACAATATTTTTCTCTTCTTCAATATTCTTAAAGTAATACATCGGTTCTACTATAAAGAAACCGAAAAATTTCAAAAATGTACTTCGGCCGGCGATAGATGGTAGCTGGCAAGAGTATGTGGCAAGTCTAAATAGGTAGCTCAAACCAAAGAAAATAGAAAACTAATACGAGAAAGTAAGTGTCATTTATAGCACCACTTGTTACTTTCTCGCGTGCTGCTTACGCAGCATAACGTATTACACTGCTATGCGGGAAAAACACCGATTTTTTTATAGAAAACTATGATTGTCGGCCTTCGTAACGAAAAATCTTGTTTCTATACGTAATAATTTACGTCCTCTATCGTGAAGTCAGTATTCGCGTTTGGTGAGCCCTTGATACCGAAAAATTGGTTTACGGCAAAAGTCTTGTTGGTCCGGCTGTCTGTGAACAAACTAGAGGCTAAACAGTAAGCGGACTTTTCACCAAGATTTGTATATTCGTATTGATTTGACAGATGTCATGGTCCCTTTAATTTTAAACGGAGATTTTGATTTTGGGGATACTTTACTCGAAGCCTCAACATTTTCAATTTTTTCTCAAAAATCATTCCAAATTTTTGCGATCGACAATCGCCAAAGTTTCTCGAAAATTAAGTTTAAAGGTCACAATAATGTGTCAATGGTACTTTTCACATCTAAAGCTGAAAATGATCCCAGTCGCTGACACGCCCGATTGTAAGAACATACGACCGCGTCTTAACGCAGCGCAAATGAGCTGAAGACGCCAGCACTCAGTAATTATGAAGGGGGGAAAATCCAATTTTTTAAAAAATATTCGTTTTCATAAATAATGTGATAAAATTAAAGGAAATTGATACAATAAAAAAAAATTTTGTGAAAAATAGCAAAATATGTAATATAGTACGTAATTTGTAATGGAAAAAAATGGATATTGTGTTAGGACGGTTTGCCAAGATTTCACTTTTTAGAATGGTAAGTAGAAAGTCAAAAAAGATGTAGTTACATAAAAATCTGGTCTCTAATGATTAGAGAGACACAATTTAAAATTGGTTAAAAAATGCTTTCAAGGTATTCAATTTGCACTATTCTTTAAAATAAAAATGGCATTAACTAATACCCTGTTTTAACTTTGCACCCTGATAAAATTTAACCATATTACACCATATAATAAACCATACAATACACATTATAAACTGAATAAAACAGTTGTTTTTATCCAAATTTAATTTTAAATGTTTGAGTTAATAGCTATTGCATTCATTTTTAAAATTAATAACACAAAATTACACGCTTTCTGGAAAAAAAAACAACATATTGCATCACATACTGCTACAACATTTGGGTTTGCAGAGATTTTTAAGGAAAAATAAACCAAAACAGTAAAACAGAAGGGGCAAACACTATGAAGAATACAACAATAAAATATTTTAATATTTCTTTGATAAAGCACAGAGAACATTAAGTAATAATAATAATAATAATAATAATAATAATAATAATAATAATAATAATAATGACATTTGTAAATGAATTATTTGGAAACTGAATAAGAAATTAACTAAGAAAATCAAATCAGCTTAATGTGTCAGAGCATCTCATCTAATGAACACTATTATTAGGACTTAAAAATATCTTCATGAAGTAAACAAAAAACAGAAAATAAACCATATAGAAATACATTACACAGGTATATGGAGCATAACAAAAACTGAAATTGTTTTATTAACTATCAGTACACAATAATGTTTGTTATATATCACAGTTTTGAACACATATATAAATATATTACAATTGCATTGAAACCAAACAGAACAGAATGCAAATATAAATAAATATCCCATACTCTTTTCTCTTACATCAAAATTCAGTAAATATCTTTCTGTCAGAATGATTCACTAAAGTATTACAAATAATAGTAATAAATGACAATTAGACTTTTCGCTTTCACAAAATTGTATTCAAAATATTGCACTACTTTCATCTTCAAGGTTTCCTTGTTTGAATTCAAAATAGGAAAAATAGTATTTATATATATATATATATATATATATATATATATATATATATATATATATATATATATATATATATATATATATATAAATTTTGAACGAAAATGTAGAATATAAATCACTTTATAAGTGTTGAACATATATATTTCATGATAAGACAGCATGAGAGAAAAGACGTTCAAATATTGAAAATGGCAAAACCCAATTCAATCTTTCATTCATCAAACTAATCTCAAAATGGTCTGTATTTTAATTCTAAATTTAAAGCGTACTTCCACATTTTTTTAACATACATAGAATTAATCTATTTCATAATTATCTTTTATAATAGGCCTTTATATCAGAACAAAAAAATATACAACAGTTCTTAATATAACACGAGGCCTATGCATAAACTGTCAAAATTCAAGAAACACGAGCTATACTTTGGTTAACAGAACATCAGTGAATACAAAAACAAAATAACAGTATAAGAAATACAGAGAAAAATGGTGTCTTCACGTGATAACTATTCACAATACTATGATTATATCAAATATAAACAATCATTTTTTCTGCTATTATTCAGCAAATGGTTGGTTGGTTGTTGTTTTCTCATTTGTTTTTAATTCCACTGTATTAAAAAGCAATTAAAGGTAAGTACATATTTTGGTGGTAACTTCAAAGCAGAATATTATTTCCTTAAGTCTAGATGTTAACTAAACCTCATCATCTGACTTATATAACCTCAGAACTCAAGTCTATAAATCGTTGCTCTGCTTCTTCCAATTTTAGATCATGAACTTTAGAAATTGCATAAACTAGAGCCTGGAAAAATGATTATTAAGTATTTTATTGACTGATTTGTAACTTCGAAGAAAAAACAAAAACAACAAATTATATTATCTTACCTCAGGTACCAAAACATGAAAAAGATAATCTTTACGACTGCCATATCGGGCAATTGTATTAAATTCATCAATTTCCATAAAATATTTGTCAAGACAAGTAATCATTTTCATTCCCTGCAACGTAGAACATAGATGTCAAATAGAAATGAAACTGCTACAAAGAATCACTTTCATGGTCCTGATTATTGAAATTAAAACAATTCTATATCTCTGTGTGTACACTAAAAGCATAAAATCATCAATGACAATTATTTTAATTACATTCGATTAATACCAACTTACAAATTTTGAAATAGAATCAACTATGCATTATATATCACTAATATTATTAGCTAGGAAATGTTCAAATGCTTTCATGGCAACAGTAACACTTAGAAAATGTCAAAGACTTCAAAACTTGATGGAAAAGGTATTTCAAGAAGACAAGGCTATTATTTATTCAGGAAGTTCACATTGTCAGCCTGGATAGACTCTTTTAAAAGTATTAATACCAGTCTAAACTTAGGTAGCAAACATGGTTATCTTGACACATGTGAATTGACAACATATTGATATATTGACCATGTAACAACATATCCAGCACTCTTTCAAATTGGGAAAAGGTAACACTGGCTCAAATCTGACATCCCAGAAAGTATATGTGGCAGTTGTAATATCAATATAATAAATTTCTGGCCTTTGTGTATGTCGTTTTGCAAGAAATCATCTTTCAGAACTAATCACTTCATGATTCGAAGTACATTTTGTTACACCCATCTACTTCCTACAAACTTCTTATTACTTCGAAAAATATCAATTTTCAAGTTTCATTCAACTTCAATGAATTTCTTTGTTCATCTATCACTGTTTACCATTTTTCTGATCCTTCAGATTGTACAGCTTCAGCTAATTTGTTGGTATAAAATGGTGGTGTTTGTATTTTCTTAGGATCACAAAAAAAAAATTTCATTCTTATCATTATTCTTCTGAAAAACTTGTCTTCATTCCTCTGGAACATCATTAATAACATCTTCTGCATCTTCAACAATGTCATCTTTAATCTGCTCATTAGAAACTTCATTTTCTTCCTCAATAATAGTTTATAAGAAATGTCCACATCATCATTAATAATTATTTGTACATTTCTTTTTATCTCTATACCAATCTAAGCTCTGTATATCAATTAATTTTCTGATACTCTTTTTTATTTGTTGTTATAACTTTTTATTATTGAATTTAATATCTCTACACACATTTACAAATCTCTTCTCTCGAAAGTAAATATGATATCCACAATAATTAAAACCAACAATATAGCTTTTCCTGCATACTATTGATTACAGCTTCCTTCTGAGCAGTACCAAACATCTTCAAAACATTGTTTCATCCATATGTGTCCATCAAATACTAAAACATCAATTCATCCTGTTCCAAAAAATTTAATTTGTACCCCATTCTTCTTTTCATTTCCTTTGGTACATCAAATATTTGATATTCAACATTCTTATCTCACCTGTGCATCACATGATGAGTTGCTCCATTATCAACACATCAATCTTCATATCAACTGATACAACTCAATGTATAAACATAACTCATCATATTTCATTTCTTTAACTTCACAAGAAAAAACATAATTCCTCAAGTTTAAAGTTTTTTTCTTTTCAGGTATATTAGCATAAATTTATTCTGAAGTCATCAGCATTACAATTTTTGCCCTTATTTGCATTTGTACATTCATTTGATCGATGTCCTTTACCTATGCATTTAAAACAGAAATACCTTCTCCCATCAATTGCTCAATTTGATGTTTTTCATCCACCATTGCTAATAATTCATCTTTATTGATCTTAAAAATATCATCAAAATTGTTCTTATTTAATATTTTTCTATATTTTTCTTGAACATGGAACCATACTCTGCTACCATTTCAGAATAATAAGCTCAGCAATCATAAGAATTAATATAAAGTATCAAAACAAATTTTGATATTCAAGGGCATAAATCAGGAAATTTGATACTATACTTCTGTAAAATTTGAAAAACAGTGAATAATTTTTCTCCCTACAATAAAAATAAATGAAGAATTTGATGGTTTCTAAAACAATTTAAGGGCATCCTTTAAGATACTTGAATCAGCAATCGTGAAGAGAAAATGAATAAAATACTAATGAAATCATTTAAATTGTTAAAACCTTTTAGTTGATCAATTTCTACAATGCCTATCATTCACTGAGCACAAAAATATGTAAGTCATTCACTGAGCACAAAAATATGTAAGTCATTCTGTTAGAGCCCAAAAATATGTAAATTTCCTACAATAAAGTAGAAAAAATGTCGATAAAAAAGTAGTTCAAGGTACAAAGATCTTTACTACGCAGTTTGTGCAATGACTACAATTATTTCTGTTACTGGTCAAAGAATTCCATTAATGCAGATTGACATTGACCAAAATCTCAATTCAAAAAATCTCTTCTTCACAACTTAGAAAGTACAGCAGCAAAGTTGTATCTTTAAAAAATATTGGCATGCTGTTCTTTGAAAATTATAATTTTTTTACTTCTTACCGTTTTATATGAGAATGGTCCAAGGCCACTATTGAGAAATAATGACTGCTGTTTGGCACAACTTTTTGTAATAAAAAGAGAATGTCTCCAACTTTCAGTAAATCCACTAAAAACTTGTTGGAGATGCTCTTTACACACTGGACTTTCTATGACATCTAAAAGCAGCTTCGCTTCTTCATCTATCTGTTGTAGAAAGTTACCACAAAATGAAAAGAAGAAATAAATGTCAAGCATTTCGCCAAACAATAGAACTAATCACAAGAAAAACGGAACAGTATTTTTCTCTTTTCTCACTCTCCCTTTCCAGAAGAACAAAACAAGTTAGCATTACATCTGCAAGTGTATTTCAACGTAACATATAACATGAGCACCACTGATTTTTCAAAGTAATCATCAGACAATAAACTCGTATTTGGCAAATATACAAAACCTGCAAAGATAAACAGTCATTCAAGTGGCGTGAATGAACAGGTGAATTATTTAAAATATGTATTTCATACACAAGTATTTAAATACTGTCCAACCCCACTCATTACACATAGTCCAACATTTGGGCAAAAACTAAATATTTTCATGCAAATATCAACACAATGTAGACACTTATAACTGATTTTCATGCAGGTAAATCATATTCCAACAGTAAGTTGAAAATCACAAAAATGAGCTTCCGTGTCATTGTTGTCAAGTCATTGTAGCATTCCAATCTGATATATCCTGAGAGCTAGCTGTACAGGTTTTAAATAATTTCTAAAAGATTAATGAGTAAATAAAGATTAATGAGTAATAATAAAAGCTGAATATAAGAAACGAACAAATATATATGAAATATACAAATACTTTGAGAAATACAAATACATTGAAATATAATACATTGAGAATACAAATTGTAGAATTAAGTAAATTAAAAGTGTGAGAAAGCAAAAAATAGAATTAATATTGACATTTTCGATAGGAAATTATAATTAAAACTTAAATAATTATTTTTCATATCATTCATTCAATTTTTCCCATGGCCCATAAGTTGGTGTGAAACATATTATACATATTATATATCTTTATTTACTCATTATATATATATATATATATATATATATATATATATATATATATATATATATATATATATATATATATATAATGAAATTAATCATTAATTTCAACCAGAAATAACGCAAAAACTACTCGTTTTTTCAAAAAATTGTACAAAGACTTTTTTAAAGGGCTAATTTTGTACAACAGACTTTGTGTGGAGCCAAAATAATATTTAGTTTGTAGTTTTAAATTTTTTTTTTTTTTTTAATTTTAGAAAAAATTGAGAATTACATGAAAACAGACTATCACTACATTTCTTACGGTTCCTTATAAAATATGTGAAGAAAATTTAAAGAAAAAATTTTGAGCAGATGTTGAGAACTTTTTTTTTTCTTTTTGTAAATTACTATCGCAAAATACGCAAAAACTACTCGTTTTTTCAAAATCATTTCACAAGACCTTTGTTGAAGAAGTAATTTTGTACAATAGACTTTGTCTGAGGCAAAAATCTCCATCTTCAATTTTGTAGTTTTAAAACGTGTTTTTTTGTTTTTTTTTTAATTTTTTTAATTTTTGCAAAACCAAGCAATACCCGAAAATGGGACTAGGGCTATATTTTTATCATCTATTATTACATGAGTAAAGAAAATGTAAAGAAAACATTTGGAGCGGTTTTTAAGAAATGTTTTTTTGTTGTAAATTTCTATTGCAAAATATGCAAAAACCTCTCTTTTTTTCCAAAAAATTGTATATGACTTTTCTTGAAGAGCTAATTTTGTTCAACAGTCTTTGTCTGAAACAAAAATCTCTATCTCCAATTTTGATTTTTTTTTTTTTTTTTTTTTTTTCAATTGTCGAAAAATTGAGGATCGATCTGGCCGTTCGTCCGTTCCGTCCGAACTTTGACATATTAGAGATTGCAATTATCACTAGCCGTTTGAAAGACAATTTGGAGCCGTTTTTGAGAAAATGGCGTTTGAGCGTTTCTGAAAATGACGAATTTTGAGCTATTTTTCGCAGAAAACATTTGTTTTCGAGAAACTTTGTAACATTATTTAAAGCACATGTACTCATAAATATAATAATGTGAACAAATTGCCGCTAATGTAATATTAACAACGCGAGAGAGAAGTCAAAAAATGATATTTTTGTAAGTTTTGAGAAAACAAAGAATAAAGCAATATGGCGCTTATGTCATAGTATAGAGTGAATTTAGAGCTATCCCTACCAAAAGTTTAATGAAAAAATGTAGAGCATTTTTTGTAATTTTTTTAAAGTGAAAATATTGCGTGAAAACTACTTAAAGTTTAAAAAAATGTACACGACCTTAATGAAAGTACTGACTATGGAGAACAAGTTTTATTTAAGGAAAAATGTGTATCTTCAATTTCATAGTTGTAGGAAGACGTCGAAAGAAATTCAAACTTTTGCAATTTTCGAAAATTCAGAGTTAACCGTGAAAATATGACCTCTGCCAGTATTATAATTGTATTTTAGTATTTTCTGACAAGAAATTTAAAGAAAAAAATTGGAGCTATTTTGGAGAAAATTTTGAAAGTGTCCCAAGGGCTTCATGTAAATTACCCACAAAACTAGTGAATGATTTTCAAAATCGCAGAGCTTTGTCTCAGGCCAAATGGACGGGTTTCTTCGATTTGGAAAAAATCCTACGCATGATTTAGGCGCTAGTGTTGTTCACATACATCATACGTACAGACTGACGGACATTTTGCCGTCAATCGATTTTTCGGTATAAGACGCCAGTAAACATGAATTCTGGTTACACCACGCGTTAGAGAATTTTTTTAAACTTAGTAACTGGATTTATCCACTTTTTCGTTTACAGAGCCCGGCAATAATTTTTTTCTGCCGAAAATTCGCCGTTTTTTTCGCGTAGCATTACATAACTTTCTCTCTATCGCGTAAGCAGTAGAGAGAAAGTAAAAATTGCTTGCGCCAAAAAATTTTTTGAATTTTTTCAATTTTCGAACATAAGACCTGCACCATTCTTTTACACGTCCTTTACGCTATCCGACAACAAAATTTAATAAAAACGATCTAGCCGTTTGAGGAAAAAATGTTTAAACAAAATTGAATATTGTATATATTTCATGCAAAATTACGAGAAAAGTACTCGTTTTCAAAAAAAGTGTACATTAAGGGAAAAAATCTCTAACGCCATAATTCTAGTTGTAAGACGGCACCGAAAAGCATTTGAATTTGTGCAATTTTAGAAAAATCAGAGCTTCAACGAATATGAGATCTGCAGCATTTTCTTAAACGTCCTTTACACTATCTAACAACAAAATGAAATAAAAAATGATTGGGACACTTTAATGAAATTTTTGAAAATGGTCCAGGGGCTTATTGTGAAGTATCCTCCAAAATTTTTCGGTATCAAGGACCCACAAGGAGTACTTGGACCCTTGGACATTTTCAAAACTTAAAAAAATATGGCGTCATCGATTTTGATTAAAATTTGTTGTTTCGCTTCGAAGACCCAAAATGCCCAAACCACTATCCATTAAAAATATAAATTTAAAATGGATCAAAAAAGATCAACTAGTGAAATATTTAGGAGTACTTCTAGACCAAAAACTAACCTGGAAACATCACATTAAAGCAAAAGCTAATACGTGAAAACTATATCCACTCATAAATAGCCACTCCACACTAAGCATAGACTGTGGGATAACTTTATTCAAATTCATTATTAGACCATCACTTATTTACGCTTGCCCTGTCTGGGATGGAGCTGCAAAAAGTAACCCAGAGAAAATCCAAGTAGTTCAAAATAAATGTTTAAGTCGCATAAGTAAAGCACCATGGTATGTGTCAAAGAGGCAAATTAGAAAGAATTGAAAATAGAAAACTTGAATTCTTACATCAGACGCCTATCAGTAAAAGTTTTTGAAGAACTACCAAAAGCGAAATGTGTTAAAAACTTTACTCTAGGACGTTCAGTAGAAAACATCAAAATTATTTTAAAGTATCCCAAGGATAAATTACGCCCGCCATAAACGTTTGATTAAGAATGCAAATTGAATACAAAAAAATATTAAAAGTACAAAATCAAACAACAGAATGGCACACATTCAAAACATTTTTTTTCTTTGTAATCCAAACACTAAATTAAGAGAAATGTAGCAAAGTGAGAGGGAACTTCGACTAAATGAACCACCTGCCTATGCCCTAACCCAGTTCTAGTATTAAGTTATGCTTATCTCTGTAAAATCAATGGATGGAGCAGATAAAAAATAAAGCTGTTAAAAAAATAATTTTAAAAAAACGCTAGCCTTCAGTCATCCGCTCCCAATTAAGGCAGTTGGATGCTACGTAAGGTAGAATTCATACATTACTTCATATATCATTTTATTATTATTTATTATATATTTACGTTATTTCGTTTTAAATTGCGGCCTTTAATTCTGTAAATGTGAAAGCGAATAGATGAGCGTACATTGTTAGTTGTTGTGGCCCATTGTCGAAACGCCGCGTGGCACAGATAACACGATAATGACGGCTTCATAAGTTCACGGAAATAAAAACGAATACTTTTATATATTTGTGGAAAATTACAATACCATAGTGTTTAATAATTCCTATTACAAATTTTTCAATCTTTAACTTTTAAATAATTTACTTTCTTGCATTCTGATTATTTTTAACACGCAATGTTCTACGATTTCAAATGAATTTTACAAAAAATAATTCGGAGAGAAATTGTGGTAGAAATAGTATTACATAACCATTACTAATGGCGAGAAAGTACGTGCTGTTTTAGCACCACTAATTTTTTTCTAAATTTAGCAACTGGATTTACCCACTTTTTCGTTACCAGGTCCCTGTAATATTTTTTTCTGCGGAGAAAACACTGTTTTTTCGCGCAGCATTACATACCTTTCTCCCTACTGAGTAAGCGCTTGCGATAAAATGAAAATTGGTGCGACTTTTGAAAAAAAATGAAAATGTTCAGGCTTCGTGTGAAGTACCCAATAATCAAAATATCTGTTACAAACTCGTAGGGCTTCGTTCAGATCGATCGGGGAAAATCGTCTGAATGGATTGACAGACACAGACGTTTCGCCGTTAAACGATTTTTCAGTATCAAGAACCCACGAAATACGAATTGTAACTACACAAATTGTTAGAAATAATCTTTTACACACAGGAAAAAATTTTACTCACTTTCTCGTTACCAGAGAGCGGATATGAGTTTTTCGAAAAACCGCATTTTACCCCCGTAGCATTACAATACTTTTCTCTACTGCATACGCAGTACGGAAAATTTAACGAAATCATATCTTTTAAAAAGGTAGTGTAAAACTTTTTGAGAAAACAACTACTGGTTTTAACGTAATTTCAGTTTGAAAGCAATACAAGTTGTAAACTAGTGGTGCTACAGACTTTCTTGTACTAGTCGTGTCATATCCTCAGTCTAGGCTACTTTTTTAGGTTTCGCCCCTCTCTCTTCTCATCTGCCATCTATGCACGCCTAAAAGTTTTTTTTTTTTTTCTTCACGTTTTCTCAATTTTCGGAGTCCCTAATAGTAGAACTGAAATATCACTTTAAGAAAACTATAGAAAACTAAAACCTGGTCCTATATTCACAAATTCCATTGAAAAATTTAGAACCGTGTTAAAAAAATGTCTTTTGAACGTGTCTTAAAATACTCATTTTGAAACCCATTTTCACACAAAACACTTGTGTTTTCGAGAACCTTCAACGAAAATTATTTACAACAATTCTACTAACAAATATAATAGTGTGTAAGAAATACTCGCAATTTAAAAAGTAACGACGTGAGAGATCTTCTAAAAACATTACATCTGAGAAATGTTTGAAAAAAACAACAAAAGAATAAATCGAAGCAACAGTGATGTTATACTATTCAATCCATACAAAAAGAAAAACTTTGGCGCAGTCTTCCACAAAATAGAGTTTGAGCGTTTCTGAAAATGCGTTTTCGAGAAACTTTATAAGACATCATTTAACCCTTCGCGGTCAGTGTCGTTGGTAGGGTTGCCACCTTGCCAATTCCAGAAAGCCGGAGACCGCTGCGACCGGGAGGGGGGGGGGGGCTGGTAATTACTGAAATCTAAAAAGAAATTGACGCAGACTTTATTTATTATGAATTTATAAATTAACTTACTTCATCTATTTATGTAATTCAAATATAAATAAAAAAATAAATGAGAAAGAATATTTGCTAAACATTTTATACTAAATTATCTATTATGTAGTGTTTTAACATAGTAGTATGTAGTGTTTCGTTTTTATATACGAATTACACAACTTTTCGGAATTTCTTAAAATGTTGTTTCGTTCAATAAATATAGTCAACTTCAGTTATTTCTAAACAAAGAATTATGATTAATTGTTTTTAGGTTATAGAGATATGTAAAACAAATTTGTATGTAAAACTTACGTGTATAATTATTCGTTTTTAACATTTATTTCAAATTGTTATTGTATATCTAAATATTCAGCCTTTAATACGAAATGTTGCATATATATATATATATATATATATATATATATATATATATATATATATATATATATGTTTTCAATCATTCAAAACCGTTTTCTTAGTTTTCGCACAAGTAATACATGACGTGCAGTTCCCACGAATCACAAATGTACCTTTATCTTAATGTTTCCAAGAAATAATTTTCTAAGAAAAAACGAACGAAAATTCGATCTTGTTGAAAATGAAGATATCGAATAGCATTCCCGGGGGATTATTCTTGAAACTGTTGCGCGATGCGATCCTCGCATAATCGCTAGATGCTGTCTCTGTCTGATATGCGTAGAAAGAAAGAGACAGCGGATGGCGATAACATGAGAATCGCAAGACCAATTTTCATGTTCTGCTCTTTATCTTTCTAATGAAGAAGGAAAGGACAGATTTCTGATGAAATAGAAAAAGCTTTAAATTTTAAGTTGAAAAATCTATTTATTTTGTAAAAAATTTGAAAATGTATTGAAATTGAAAAAAAAAAACGGAGATAATTTTTCAAAAACCGGAGACCGGAGATGAAGCTCAAAAACCGGAGTCTCCGGTCTAAAACCGGAGAGGTGGCAACCCTAGTCGTTGGTAACATAAACGTCCCACAGGTCGGAGGCAGAGAGTATATATCGGAGGTCATCTGTGGATGTCACGCCGACGATGGCTTCCAGCTCGGAGGTTGGTCGGAGGAGGCAGGTCCTACAGGTCAGAGGGCATCTTTCAGATGACACCACCGATTCCCTGATCCAGTCGGAGGGCATCTCAGTGATGAGAGATGTTTCCCGTTAATTTTTCTTGACATGATCTGTATCAACAATGTGACTGCGCTTGGAGCCGTAAATAGATGAACTATCTTCAACAATGACATCGCTATCTGATCAAAAATATTTTATCTCATTCACTTTCGTTTTGTTAGAGCGTACTTCTAGTGGTAGTTTCAGAGGTGCAGTGAGACGGTTATTGCTAGCACGTGAAAATGGACAGTTTGAGCGAAGAAGAGACAAATACAATTTTTCAGGAGCTAGTCCAAGCTGACAGTGACTCTGTTGATAATTTTTTTTTTATATAATGAAGCAGAGGAAAATTCTTTATATGAACTGGACTCTGATGCAGATGGGGGTGAGGGCAGCAATGACATTGTACATGGTAATGATATGTGGACTGCTTGGAGTGATAGAGACAACACGTTTGACGAAATACAATTTCTTTTGAAAACAGGGTTCGACCATCAAGAGTTAATCAGCTTAAAACACCATTAGAATGTTTCAACTATTTTTTCTGATGACGAGATCGAAGGCATTGTACATGAAACCAAAAGGTATGGTGACGGCGAAGTAAAGAGAAATATGCCTTTTGCGAAACGCAGTATGTGGTCAAATTGGCGTCACGTCACCAATTCAGAATTTTTGGGTGTTTTAGTGAACATGGGTTTAAATGAAAAACCAGAAATACAAGACTACTTTAGCACAGTTTTGTTAGACTATCAGCCGTTTTTGGAGGATGCTTTTAATAGAGATTTCTTCAAATTTTCTGGAATCTGCACGTTGACATGCCAGAGAATAACTTGTCAGAAAATGCTGTTACGTAATTTACGGAAGGTGAAAAAAGTAATATACTGTTTGGAAACACAATTTCAAAGGTATTATACTCCAATCAGACAAATTTCGGTAGACGAAAATACTGTTGGATTTAAAGGAAGGGTTTCATTCAAAACACAATAAAGATAAACCCACAAAATGGGGTATCAAAGTGTTTGTGTTGTCTGACGCCAAAAATGGATATGTTTATGCTCTAGAACCGTATTTCAGAGCACAAACCTGTGGTAATGTGGTGAGACCTGACTTGCCATTCACATGCAGAATAGTTGTACACCTGGTTACAAAGTATCTGAATTAATCTGAGGAGGAAGAGGAGCTCATATTTACCCAGACAGGTTCTATACCAGTCCACAACTGTTACTGGAACTACTTAAATTGGGTGTACATTTGAGAGGAACTGTGAGTGCTATTAGAAAAGGCATTCCAGCTGATATGAAACCCACTTTTTTTAAATGAGAAAAGGAGATGATGTTTCTCTGAGAATATCAAACATGTCTGACGTTGCATGGAAAGACAAACGAGTAGTTGTGACCCTAAGTAATTATGATAATAAACTTAAGACCATAGTGCGGAAACAAAAGTGCGGTGACATATGGGAAGACAGTGAAATTCAGAAACTCGTTGTTGTATATGAATACAATACATTCATGGGAGGGGTTGACATTGCCGATCACTACGCAACGTCATTCGCTTTCGGGTGTAAAAGTGCAAAGTGGATGAGGAAGTTATTCTTCTGGCTGCTGGTTGTAGCAATAAATAAAGTCTACCGTTTGTATAACCAGGCTTTTAGGGAAGAAGAAATACGAGAGCCACTTTAGAAAGAAGCTAGTACACCAAGTAGTAGGAGAATGGAGGCACAACAACTCAGCGATGAAGCGCTCTTCTAATTTAGATGATATATTGGACATCAACAGACTTAATGGCAAGTTTCATGCCTTTTACTGTGAAAAGGAAAATAGAGACTGCAGAGTCTGCCGACAGAAAAAGCGGAAGGAAAACAACAAATGTTTACTGGCAGTCTTGTCCTGGCAATCCGGCCCTCCACCCTGGGGAATGTTTTGATCTATTCCACACGAAAAAAAAATAAGTTCAAAGCAAATTAATACAGAAAAAATATATATTATACATGTATTGTATGTATTATAATTTGTGCTACAAATAAAATAATTCTTATTTTCTCATTTTATTTAATTGTGTATTCCATATATTTTACAGTCAATAAATGTAAAGGCAAATGTAGGCATATTTAGTACGTAATTTTCCTTGCCTAAAAAAGATTCTGTCTTTTTTTTAGAAACAAATATTCAAATATTTAGTTTACGGTGAGACTATTACTAAACAAATTACGAACGAATACAAGATTGTTCAAAATTAATGCCAATAGAATGAAGTGCTACGCGTCTCCTTCCCAGATCGCGAAACAATGGCCGAGCTGACAGAAGTGCGCAGAGCGCCATTTCCTTATGTCATCTCGGAGATGCCTTCCGACCTGTAGGATCAGACACCGCTCTAAGGTGTCTGAGAACACTCCATGATATCATCTCAGAGATGCCTTCCGAGGGCAAAAGGTTAAAGTACAAGTACTCGCCAATGCCATACAATAAATAAGCCCGCGTTATGGAAATATTAACGACGTGAGAGGGATGACAAAATTTGTGTATTATTTGAAGAAAGAAAAAAGAAAAAAACAACATTAATAAAGCGAAATGACGTCTGTTTCAGTGTATTTAGCACTACCACTACAAAAAGTGTGCAAAGGAAAAACTTGTTTTTATTACTGCCTACATTTTCTCAAAAGTGCGCGAAAATGACCAACCAGCATTTAAAGGCTGTACAAAACATCAATGAAAGAACTAGTTGTAGAAAAAAAAAATCATTTGAAACTGGTGGAACAACAGCACATACTTTCTCGCATTACTTCCAGAACATCATGCAGATAAACAGGGATAATTTCACATATAAATTTAATTTTCAGAATTAAAGGCTATCCAATATATCGCATTGTAAATACATTCGAAATTACGATATCATTACCTAACGCATATCTGTATATGCATTCATCCCGACTTTAATTTAGTTGAATACACCAATTTATTGAACGTTGAGAACATTGTAACATCAATGTTAAGTAAATAAGATTTGATTACAGCGGAGCGAATATTTTATTAACAATTCTTGCCAAAAATGCTCATTTCTTTCTCTATTCAGAATTCAAGTATATGGCTTGGGGTAGGAATCTCAGAATTAACCAAACGTGCAAAGAATATACTTCTCCCCGTAGCACGTCTCATTCAGTTTTAACAATTTTGGCGTAAAATTAAAAAAATATAATGAAAATACCTATATTTCACACGAAATTACGCGACTACTCGTATTTTCGAAAAAAAATGTACTCGAGTACTGACATTTTAAGATGTCGCTAAACAATAGATTTCATTAAGAAACTAGTGGAGATACAGAAGGGCACAGACATTCTCGTTCTAGTATGATTTTGTTTCCAAAATAGATATTCTCCGGTCGATCTGGCTCGACTCGAAGCTTTGCGATTTTGAAAATCATTCTTTAAAATTCGGGGGTACTTTACATGAAGCCCCTGGGACATTTTCAAAATGGCTCCAAATTGCTTGTAAGAATAGAGTACAATACGCTTATGATAGCATAGGTCCAGTTTTCACTGTTAACTCTGAAGTTTTTAAAAATTCAAGTCTGAATTTTTTTTCCCGCTTATTCCTACTATTACACAATTGAAGATAGAGATATTTCCTTCAAGTAATTTTTTTCTCCATAGATAGTTCTTTCATTAAGGGCATGTAATTTTTTTTAAATTTTTTATTTTGGTAGTTTTCACGCCATTGTTGCTTGCAATAAGTAAAATATTAAAAAATTAGAAAAACAAGATTTTGTCGAAAAAGGTTCCAAATTTTTTCTTTAAAATATTGGTAGGAGTAGTGCAAAGTGTACTCTATCCATAAAAAGTACTCTCTTTGACAAAACGCATTTTCTTTAAATTTTGCCATCCTTTGGCCTATAGGCTTTTCACTGTTAACACTTGGTTCCCACTGTTAACTCTGAAATTTTTGAAAGAACCCTTTGAAGCCAGTTTTAGTATTTTCATTACCTTTAAAAGAAAGTTAAAAATAAAATGAAACATTAGTACCATTTTAGAAATTAAACAAGTGGTGCTACAGAATAGAACAGACTTTCCCGTATTAGTTTTCAATTGTCTTTGGTCTCGGCTAGCTATTCGAACTTGCCACATACTTTTGCCTGCTGCCATCTATTGCCGCCCAAAGAACATTTTTTTTTGAAATTTTCACAATTATCAGTTTGGTAATATTAGAAACGGAAATATTATTTTAAGGATATTAAAGAACAATAAAACTTCGTCCTAAATGGCAAATTTTCTTTAAAAAATTAAAAGGGTTTTTTAAAAAACTGGTGTTTAAGGTGTACTGTAAATTCGAATTTTGAAGCTCTTTTTCGCAGAAAATTTTTGTTTTTGAAAAACTTCATTCGAAATACTCGAAAATACAATACAATACAAATTGCTGGAAATGTGCATATTAAGGACGTGAGAGATCTTTCAAAGAAATTACATTTGTGTAACTTTTGAAAAAAGTATACCGAAATGAACTTTACGTCATATTACAGGGCACAATAAGCACTACCCGTTCGAAAAGTTAGAAGAAAAAAAATTTGGAGCCGGTTTTTGAGAAAATGGCTTTTGAGCATTTCTAAAAATGTGGAATTTTGAGTTAGTTTTCACAGCAAACTGTCGAGTTCTTGAGAAACTTTATTTGACATTATTTCAAGCACATGTATTCATAAATAGAATGGGAAAATATAGAGGTGACAGAGTTCCGATTTTCAGGTTTAACTCTGAATTTTCGAAAATTTCAAAATTTGTTGGGCGTCTTCTTACATCTACAAAACTAAAGATAGAGATTTTTCCTTCCAACAAAATTTGTTCTCCATAGTGAGTTCTTTCATTATGGTCATGTGCATTTTGTTTTTTCAAAATTTTAGTAGTCTGCGTGCAATAAGTGCAATTTTACAAAATTATAAAAATAAGATTTGCTCAGAAACGGCTCTAAACTTTTTCTTTAAACTTTTAGCAGAACTGTTGCTAAATCTACTCTATAAGATGACATAAATACCGTATTGTTCTATTATTTTCTTTTTTAAAAAATTACAAAAATGTATTGTAAATTATATCATAAAAGTTTCTCGAAAACTCTACCATTTTCTGAGAAAACTGGCTCAAATTTCGCATTTTCAGAAACGCTCAAAAGCAGTTTGCTCAAAAACGGGTCCAAATTTTTTCTTCAAACATTTCGAACGGATAGTGCTTATTACACTCTTTAATATAACGCAATGATCATTTCGGTTCATTTGTTTTTTTAGAAAATACACAAATGTAAATTTTTCGAAAGACCTCTCACGCCGTTGATATGCATATTTCCAGCAATTTGTAAACACTATTGTATTTGTGAATTAAAGTACTTACAATGACTTCAAAATAAGTTTTTCGAAAACTCAAAAAAATTGTGTGAAAAAACTTCAACTTACGAATTTACAGTAGCGCTTAAACGCCCGTTTTTTAAAAACGGCTCCAATTTTATAACAAGCCATTTAAGAAGACGTTTTACTCTTCTTTAATAATCTTAAAATAATATTTCCGGTCTACAATATTAATAAACCGAAAAATTAAGAAAATGTCAAAAAAGTGCTTTGGGCGGCGATAGATGGCAGCTGGCAAAAGTATGTGGCAAGCCGAGACCAAAGGAAATAGAAAACTAATACGGGAAAATCTGTGCCGTTCTGTAGCAGCACTAGTTTTATAATATCATTCAGAATCTTAGTAATGTTTTAAAGCATTATTGTGAATGTACTGTAGTTGTCGAAGGGTGTTGTCAAAAACAAATTAACTCGGAATTAGTACAAAATTACATTTTAATTTTAATAATATTTATGGATTTACGAAGTAATCTACGTTGTGTAGGAAAAGTTATGTAATGCTGCGCGAAAAAAACGTGGATTTTCGGCAGAAATAATTCATTGCAAGGCCCTGATAACGAAAAAGTGGACAAATCCAGTTGCTAAATTAAGAAAAATATCCTCTAACACGTGGTGTAGCCACAATCCCCGTTTCGTGGGTCCTTAATACCGAAAAGCCAAACGACAGTAAAACGACCGATGTACACGTAAGCTTCAGCGGCTCGAATCCGTAAAGACTGTCACTCGTCACTGCCCTGAGGAAGCCTGCAACACATCAGGCGAAACGTCGGCCTCCCAGCCAACGACGCGGCGTCTCCCGGATAGCCGAGAATTTATAGTAAAACGTCCGGTTGCGTAGGCTTCCGCGGCCGGAGTTTTCTAGTCTATCCGGGACGCGCAGCGTCACTGACATGGTGGTTAACGTTTCGGCCAGCGTACGTCAGCCGCCATGACAGTGACGCGGCTCGTCCCGTATAGCCTAGAGAATACGGTAAAACGTCCGTCCGTGAATACCGCTAGCGCCTAAACCATACGTTCGATATTTTCCAAAATGGATATATCCCAGCCGATATGGCTCCACTGGAGGCGCCCCGATTTTGATAAACTTTCTTCAAAATTTAGAGATACTTTACACAAAGCATCCTGGACATTTTCAAAATTTTCTCGAAAGGCTCCAATTATTTTCTTTAAATTTCTTGTACGAATAGAATAAAATACATTTATAAAGGTGTCATAGGTCCGATTATCCCCGTCTGTCAGAATTTTTGGAAATTGCAGTAGTTTGAATTTTTTTGCGTCTTCTTACAACTACAAAATTAAAAATGTAGATTTTTTTTGAAATAAAAATTGTTCTCCATAGCGAATTCTTTCATTAAGGTCACGTAATTTGTTTTAAAAATTTTAGTAGTTTTCGCTCAACATTGCGAGCAAAATGTGCAATTTTAAAAAATTACAAAAACTAGATTTTCTCAAAAATGCTCCAATTTTTTTCTTTAAACGTTTGGTAGGGACAGTACTAAATGTATTCTATACGATGGCATAAACGCCATATAGCTCAAATCTTTTTTCCTTCAAAAATTACAAGAATGTAATTTTTTTGTCTCTCACGTTTTTAGTATTTACATTAACGGCAATTTTGTTCACATTAACTTAATAATGTGACACATGTGGTTTAAATAATTTCAGATAAAGTTTCTTGAAAACACAACCGTTTTCTGTTAAAATTAGATCAAATTCCGCACTTTCCGGAACTTCGCACTTTCATAGAGTTTCCCCCCCCCCCTCCAATTTCCAGCAATTTTTAAACCTATGGTAATTGTGAGTTAAAATACTTCAAATCAAATTTTGTCGAAAACTCGAACATATTCTGTAAAAATTGCTTAAAATGTCATATTTACAGTAAGGCTTTAGTGCAATTTTCTAAAAACACGACTCCAAATTTTTCAAAGAAAATTGCCATTTAGGACGAGTTTTTATTGTTCTTTAAAATTCTTAAAATGATAACTTCTGTTCTACTAGGAAGAAACCAAGAAATTAAGAAAATTTCAAAGAAATGTACTGATGGTGATAAATGGCAGCTGACAAGAGCATGGGGAAGTCTGAATAGCAAGCCAAGACCAAAGGAAATAGAAAACCAATACAGGAAAGTCTATGCCATTCTGTGGCACCACTACTTTTATTTGTTTTTACTCAAGTTGTAAGTGCATAAGGTTACAGCTAATTCTGTTTGATGTCTGTTTTCTAAGTAATCATGCCCAAAGGAACATTCTATTATTTTCTTTACATTGGAATGCTGAGAATCATATTTATATCGCTTTGAAAACTTGATTAACCGGGAGATGAAAAAATAACACAACAATCTGCCTTCTAGTTACAGTGTTTGAAATTAAAAGGATTTTTTTTATTGAATAAGTTTGGAATTACTGTAAATTATTTGATATGGAGGAGACAATTACAATAAAAATTTCCACAACTTTTACTATTACTTAAAAAAAAAAAGAATGTCTTACTTGATGTGAAGAAATAGATTTACCATTCTCAATTTCTTTTGGAGACCTAGACAAATCTAGATGAAGATCCAGTTCAGGAGACATCATGTTGCCATCAGATGCATTATTCTCAAAATTTAATCCATTACAAGATTCAAATGTTCCATCTAGATTGAGATAATTATATGTCATAGTTAAAAGTAACACGTAAGTGTTATTGAAACTAGTTTTAACACATGTTTAATAAATGAAATACTTAGCAGCTCACTTTTTTTCGATTATAAGATTGTGCTCTCTTTGCACAATTGCATGTTGTTAGTTTTCCATTACTTTTTGCAAAGAATTTCTCTACATATATATTCAATGATTATTAAAGAACCCTCATATTTATAACAAAAGAGATTTTATAAAAGTTTTGCAAATATTTTAAGAAAGCAAACATTGTTCTCACTTGTAGAATAATTACTATACCATGTTATAATTATAATGATCATGCAATTAATGTGAGTTTGTTAATAAATGTCTAAATACAATTTTTGAATTCATAACATTCTAATGAAATGAATTTAATGATAATCACCATCAATGTTGCACGAGAAATATTTTGCTGCTGATAGTGTCCCTCCTGTTTTATAATTCCTGAACCAAAAGTCTTTTATTTTATCAAATGCCTCTTCAATTGTGGGATCATGTTCTCTGCCTTCCTCCTAAGAAGAGGGTTAAAAAAAGCATAACTGACTACAAAGCAGTTAAGAGAATATGTAATGATAACAATGAATGTAAGACATACCAGTAATTGTTGGTTTCTTGAGTTGTCATCAAAATCTATAAGATCCTGAAATCGCTTACAAAATGTTGCTGCTTGAAAAGGTTTATTAATAAATTTTACATGTGCTAACTGACGCTTTTTGAAACCTCTTATTACAACACCAGGAACATACAGTTTATTTATTTTCATCCATACGATGTCATCCCGATCAAATTTTTTCTCTGTTACAGAAAAAAAGAATCACTATTATTTCCAACTGGCCAAACAAAAATATACATCAGTTGGGGTATAAAAAAGTAAAATAAAGCATAAAAGAAAGTTCAAATAGCACTTAATATTTGAGAATTGCAACAAAAATCTTAAAAATGGTAGTTTCAATCTGAACTCTCTCTCTTCTTTCTGACCAAATCAGAAATGGAACATGTTAAGTTAAATATTAGCAGTTCACAGTTAAAAACTATAAAATTAACAAAACACATGGAAGTATGAAAAAGCAAAAAGGAAATTCATGTACCATCACTGAATTGAGAGAGGCAATTAATAAAAGGCATGAAAAGACTTTTGCTTACTATTACATGCAGGTTGTGGAAAACATGGTGTTGGCAAGTCATCATCATCGTCACTTGCAATGCACCCTTCGTCTTTTTGCAAACTAAGAGAGTCAGGTGTAGGAAGCGGACATGAGGAAGGACACACCTGGTCTTTTCTCCTGAAACAAACATTTCCCTCATAATACACACAAATCACCTGTCAGGATTCAAGACAAAAGACCAGGTCACCATAGATTGTCCATGTTCTAAATCTATTTTGTTGCAAGCTCCTTCACATATGCTATAAGCTTAACTCTTACTTCTTACCCCAACTCATTTCACTAATTATAATTGATTAGTAAATTATTGTTGGAACATCACTTGAAAAGTATATAATTTTTTAATGTATTCATTAACAACTATGAGTGGGACTATTTTTGGTACACAAGACTTAAAACACAGACATCTCGTTTCTCAGGTAAAGAACAAAATCTATTCACTTACAATAGAATTCATTTGTAATGCACTTTTATTACATGATTGGACTAAATTTTTCTTTGAAGATTACAAATAATACAAGATAGTGCATGGACATACCAGCAGAAAATGATAAACTCGTTAGGAATATAGCCATTCCAAATTATAGATACACTAAACACAGAATAACTAATGACTCCCCAAATCCCTTACATGCACACATATTAAGCCATGTAGCTACACAGTCATGTTGCAATGATGATTATCGAAGTGACACAACACGGGGTAGATTCAAAACAATTACAGCACAATGTAACACAAAGTGTTTGCAACAGATTGCAATTTTGCACACATTAACAGTCTGTCCCTCTTGCATAAGTAGGCCAGGCCCACAAAAAAAAAAGAATAAAAAAATGCAAGAGCAGTAGCAACCTAGCATAGGACAACATGTATAAAAAAATCCAGTGGGGGTCAAAGGTAAAGAAATGTTTCATGCATTAACACTGGCCTAAGAAGCAACAACACTACTTTTAACTAAAATCAAGTGAAATGACACTTGCAGGGGTAGCCAATGACTAAATGGCTAAAATCACTTCAACTTTCATAATGTACATTAAAAATAATTTTAAACAGTCTTTTGAGACGTGTAAAATAAGTAACAAGAATTTTATATCATTTAAAAAGTAAAAATATATTCTGCATTACATACACTCCAATATGGTATACTACACAATCTAACTTTCAAGTACATAATTAAGAAAACTACATCCTTAAATGAAGTTGAGAAAGCAGAAGCATTTGCAACACATGTTCAATTTCAACACATAGCTTCACATAAAATTTCACACTTCACTCTCTGTATTCACTATACAAATCTTTCATAAAATACAGCTGAGTAAAGCAAATAGCATTGCACATTTTCAACATACTTTAAATCAATTATCTCATATTCAAAAATATATTTTCTCACATTCCACACAAACATACAGAGAATAACACACCATTTAAAATAAAAACATAAAAATATCAAAGAAACTGGTGCCACATACACCATACACAGTAGGAATTCTAAACGTGTCATTCCTAATCTTTAAAACAAATGTCCACACAGTATTCATAATAATTCATCACCAACGTGTTCACAATTAAAAGGACCTTTGTCTTCTGAACAGAAAAAATCACATTTAGAATAAAATCATTGTCTCTTTCACTCTAGTTGTTCTAACAATAAACTCTACATCCAAGTTTATGTAAACCATTTCATTTAAAACATATCAAATTCACTGTACAGTTTTAATCTACACTGGTCTTCTGTAAAGATGACACACCAATCCTATACTACAAGTCATCTTCAGTCTGACACCTTTCAGTAGATGAAAAAACCTCTTACACAATATCACCATAAAGAACTCGGACCCCTATTACCTTTCAGACTCATCAAGCTTCACTCTTTTGGAGTGCTCCAGATCATTGGCATCAGTTCCCTCCCCCTCCACATGTCTCTTAGTCCCTGGACCAGAGTCCAGAAGCAGAGGCATGGACTGGGACAAGGTCACTGCACAGTCTGACACCTCAGTCGAAGAGTCACTAAATGATAGCACCTCATGCATTTGTGATGTACTCTCAGGAACTTGTGAGCAAGAAGTGTACCCAGTCTGATTAGATGTAGGTGGTGTCACACCTGATGCTCCATGAGCGTCCTCATAGCTCACCACACTAGCTTCAGATGAGCTCTCTGGTACCTGGTAAGGAGTCAGCACACTAGAGTCCAAGGAGTGTTGAGATGAATCCAGGATGTCCATTGGAGAATCACCGACAACTCGAGTTTCTGACATGTGAGATGTGCTCTCCGGAACTTGCGAGTAATTCCCACTTGCCGATTGGTTAGGGATAACTTCTTTCTCTTCCTGCAATTCGCAAGTGCTTTCTGGTGTCTGGGAATACGAAGGGAGGGAGAAAGTTCCAGAGGAATTGCCTTCCAACACTTCACCTGATACATTGGAGGTACTTTCTGGAGCAGGGGCATAAGGGTGTAAGGTACTGCTTTCTGATGGAAGTGTTTGAGTTACTTCTGTGACAGCTTCTCCGAGGCCATCTCTGAGCTGGGATGTACTTTCAACCTGCTCATACGGCACACATACTTCATCAGTGTGAGAGGTTTCTTGAGCTGAGGTCATATCTTTCATTGCTAAAGCTTCTGAAGAGTTCTCCACTGAGTAATTTGGCACAGGAGGTTCGTTGGTAGGAGGATTTGAAGAATCTATTACTTCTGTTCTCTCTTTTGGCACAGAGTCTTGAAGGCTTCTAGCATATGATGTAGAAACCGTTTGTTCAGATGCAGATTGTGTTTCTCCAATTTCTGGGGTTCCTTGTGCTTCTGATGCACTAACTTCAGAAGTACTTTCAGGTACTTCGTGATATGATGTAGATAGA
Source organism: Gryllus longicercus (assembly GCA_038098605.1). Lineage (NCBI taxonomy): Eukaryota > Metazoa > Arthropoda > Insecta > Orthoptera > Gryllidae > Gryllus > Gryllus longicercus. The sequence goes on along the minus strand of JAZDUA010000253.1, from coordinate 1,809,018 downwards.
TCTTGATTTGTTAACTGTTGGTTTCCAGAGGATGTATCGTAATTCAACGCATCATTAGGAGCCTCATGCTCCTCAGTAGCATGTGAAGACACTTCTGGAACCTGTGCGTATGATGGGAGAACCAGTTGCTCAGCAGAGCTGGAAGTATTTGATGCAGCCATGCCTTCAGAATCCTGCTCTGTAGTAGTTTGAGCTGTACTGAATGAACTGCCTGGCTGATGATCCAAGATTTCAGTGTCCGTGTTAGCTTCAGTAGTTACAGTTGTTTGGGAGTCTGAGACATCTTCAGAAAGTAGAGGCATAGAAGGCTGCAGCGTGGGTCTAGATGAAAGAACTGGGTGAGATGCAGTCTGAGACACTGAAGAGCTGGAAATGGGAGACTCTACAGCATCAGTTTCTGGAGCTTGCAAGCTGCCTTGCTGGGGAAGGGTAGAATACGGAGACGTTGCAGGCATGGATAACACGGGTTGTGTAATAGTCAGAGGGAGCTCAAGAGATGTAGGTATTGGAGGAGCAGGTTGCTGCAAATTAGTAACTGATGATGGCACCTCTAATGGAGTCATAATAGGCTGATTCAAAGTTAGAGAAGTTTCCAGGACACCTGCTGGATTTGCTGGTGGCATTGCTGTTGCTGACAAAGAAGGTAAAAGGACAGTGGTTTGATGTAAAGTAGTGGAAGTAGATGATGGGAGAAGAGACGATGACTCCAGCAAACGGCTAGTCATGACAGAACCGCTGGTAGACTGACTACTATTTACTACAGTTAACGAGTCAGACATAGAACCATCTGTCTGGAAGACATCAGTATTTGCCAGAGCTGCTGCAAGAATATCCTGACTGCCAGCAGGAGTAGTTGGCTGACTATCACCAATGTTAAACACAGCCTGGGAATGTTGCGTAGTTGCTATGTTACCACTAGTCACTGTATTAGCTTGCCCCAGATTGAGTAAAGTGCCTGATCCAGCAGTCCCAGTGTTGTTAATAGCCAGGAAAATATTATCCAGTTCTCCAGATGTACCCAAAGAAGAAGGATCAATGTACAATGTACGGGTATTACTTTCTGAACTTTGACTACTACCATCATATGAAGTGACAAGCCCAGAACTGTCATATGGTTGTATCGCACCTTGATCATCAATAGTGACCAGGACATATGTGGGAGTTGCCCCGTCTGCCAACTGCTCTGAACCAGTTGGAGCGATAACTTGTGCAATATGTTCATGTGACAACAAAGGAGCAGAAGTTGCCACAGGCAATGATGCACTCTGTGATGTGCTCACATTCTGGTTTATTACAGTAGGAGCTGAAGAAAGCACCAAAGTATTAACTTGCAAATTTTGCTGCACATTGGGAGCACCGCTAATATCAGATTGCAGAGGCTGCAAACTAGGCAAAGCAATAGATTGAGCAGCCTCTGTAGACGATGTAGGCTTGATGGTAGTGGCTGTAGCTGGTTGCTGAATGGTGACTACTTTCTGCACCACTTGCCCTTGCTTTCCCTTCTGAAGCACTTGCGTTCGTGGCAGAGCTCCTTGCACTTTCTTCACTTGCTGCACCTGAGCTACTTGTGGTTGAACTCCAGCAATGGCTCCCACATTGGGCACTCTCACTGTGGAAGTGCCTCGTCCCTTCTGCACCAGCATACGAGGTTGCACCCCGGATCTAGCAGCCAACACTCTCTGCTGAGCCTGCCCTTGCAGCACCGAACCACGGCCTGCCGTGCTTACAACAACACGTTGCACGCTGGTTCCACTAGGGGATGCCGTGGCAACAATCTTGGAACGAGGAGAGCCTGATACTTGGCGCATTACAGTTTGTGGAACAGTAGACAATTTGGCAACAGAAGTGGTGACACCAGCCACACTTCCTGACACAGCTCGTGTCACTATAGCGCCTCCCACACTAGTGCCCTGTGTAGTCTGAATAAGAATAGTGTTAGGCTTTGATTTAGCAGAAGTTGCAGTGGTCACCAACTTCACACTCTGCCCTTGACCGACCATCTTCTGTACAGTGGGCAATACCACTTTAGTTGGGGTACTCTGCATGGTTAACTTGGTGCCTCCCACTTGCTTTCCACCAGTTAAGGCCTTCATTTGCTGAGGAGTAACATGCATCACTTTTGGCGTGCTTCTTCCCATTTGTTTCAAGATGGTTCCTTGGCTAGTAATAATTCGTTGGGACACAAGTTTACCCTGCTGCAATGAAGACAGGACTTCAGGAGAAACAGGTCCCCCTTGAGGTGATTTCACAATTACAAGCTTCTTGCCCACAGTTTGTGTACTACCCTGACCTTGTGATGCACCTGTTTTCACTGTCACACACTGCTGACCGGACTTTGCTGAAGATGTAGCATATATAGTCTGTTTGCCAGAAGCATGTTGAATTACTACATACCTACTGCCTGTTGTTGCACCTTTTGGAGCAATGATAGAACCGTCAGAGGTTCTCAGTGTTCCTGAAGGGCCAGGATGTATTTTAACTGATTTTACTACTTGTTTGACAATTTTAGGAGCAGAGTTGGCAGTTGTAGTTTGTGCACTTGATTTCACCACGCTTGTACTAGCTTCAGTAACCAATTCCAATGTTGGTGTGACATTTAAAGTGACAGTGCTAGATGCACTTGGAGTTGAGCTAGCAGTTGATGTTAATCGCATTACAGGCTGTATTGTAGGCTTTTCTGGAACAACAGGAGGTGGTAATGTTATTGCCACAGAATTGGCAGGTACAATTGTATTTATAGCAAGTTTTGTAGTTGAATCTTCAGTAATCAAAGTATCTCCCATTACAACAGGCATTGAATTGATATCAAGATCCATTTCATCCAGAGACATCTGCACTGGTTCCTGACCAACTGAAAGTTGGACAGGCTCTTGCGAAACAGATATTGGGGTTGTATCATGCATTGGAGATATCTGTGCTGTTTCTTGAGGAAGAGTCATGTTTGTTTGTTCTTCTGCAACAGCTAACTGGGCTGGTGGTTGTTCTGGAGAAATTTGAGTTGATTCTGGAATAAGGGGTACCTGAGCAGGTTCTTGAATACATGTTTCTACTGGCATTTCGGGAGGTGGTGGATGATGAGATTCACTAACAGATTCTGTTTCAGCCACATTTTCAGGAGTTGATTGCGTAAATTCTGAAGAAATATCAACAGATGGCTCAGTTGTCACCACAGTTTCATTAGGTACTTCTGTTGGAAGTTGAAGAGGCAATTCAACTGATTGGGTCGTTGATTGTTCCTCAGGAGCGGATGGCAGTAGATCTATTGGATGATCAACAGACATTTCAATTTGGGATTCATTAGGAACATTATCATTACTTTCCTTAGGTGTATCACCAGGGATTTCAGCTGCCAATTCAGTTTGAGGTTCTGCTGGTATTTCTAAGGTTGAATCTTGTGAGAATTGTATGGATGTTTCAGGAGGATGCTGAGCAGTAGTGTTTGATGGTGGCTCAACATCATCAGTATCTTTCAAATGGGGTAGTGACTCATCATCTCCCATCTCATCATGTACTATAGTTTCTGATTTTTCGTTTTTCACATCTTCTAGCTCAGGGGATGTTATTACTTCCCTTTGCTGCTCTTTAATTTTAATTGTGGGAACTGCAGGAAGAGATGGCAATTCTGTTTCAGCCATTAAATTCTCAAATTCTGTACTTAAATCCTTTTTCTCCTCATTATCATAATCTTCAGATTCAGTTGATGGAGCAGTCTTCAAAGGTGATATTTCTTTCAATTTTGGAACATCTGCAGAGACTTCAGTTCTTTTTTCTAAGTCCACTTTATCATCTAGCCTTCTTGGAAATTTTCTCGCTTCAGCAAATTTCTTGGCCCGTTCTTCTAATTCATGATCCAACAATGAATCAGCTTGTTCATCAAAATCAAAGCATGAAATTTCTTTTGGTTTAACATTTGAACTAGAAGATACTTTATTTGTACTATAATTTGTTCCTTCTGAACTGCGTTCTGGGGGTGGTGAAGATAATGCTTCACTTTTGCTGAGCTCTCGTTTGAGAATTAACATTTCTTTCTCTTCTTCCTCTTGATCTTCATCTTCCCATTCTGCCAGTAACTTTTCTCGAAAATCTTCACTGCTTTTTTTCTTTTTGGTACCTTTGTCTCCAGAAGCTTTTGCATTTTTTCTCTTCCCAAAAATTGGTGTTTTGAGACCTTTCTTTTCAGATGTTGTTACAACATCTTTCACAGTATTATCTTCAGCATTTACATCCAAAGCTGATGTACCCTTGGGCGAATTGGTCTCCATAGTGTCTGACGAGTTGAGAGGCACAACCTTTGGACTGTTCTTTGGGGTCCTACCAATACTGCCTGAATGGCTTCCTCGAGGTCGACCTCTCCCACGATGTGGGGTAGTCAAAATAGTTGCACTTTTGTTGCGAATGTGTTTCGGTTCCTGGCCATTGGTAGCACCATCACCACTATGACTCTTGGAATGCAAAATTACAACATTCAGTCTCTTTGAAGTAAAGTCACACTTGTAGCATTTGTACGGCTCGTTTTGGGGGGATGGTTCACGCTGTGGTGTAAGTGGTTGTTGGCGTATCCGTACATCATGTTGTTCTTCCTCTCCTTTCAACATACGAATTATGCGAGGATGGGTAATGGGTCGACGAGGGGAACTGAAAGGAGTTTTAGGAGTGCTTGGAGAAGCAATTTTGCTTCTCCAAGAAGGGCTTCCTTTCATTGGAGAGCTACTGCCCATCTTCCCTTTCTTGTCAGGTTTCTTCTCGCTACCGAAGATTCCTCGGTAGCTGGGTTTTTCTTCTGGGGCAAACGCATTATCAGTTACAATGTCAGGATTACCACCAGTCAGTTGCTCTGCCATAGAAACATCATTAGGAAACTTGTCCATAAAAGATGATCCCTCCCTTTGCTTGGCACGATACATGTCTAGAAAGAAGACAAGCAATCATTCAAACATGTGTAAATTGATACAATACCATTAAAGATTGTTTTACTTCATCCATTAAAATACATTTGATAACCACACAGAACATACCCAGTCCCTTTTTAATAAAATCTGTTTTCCTTCGGCAATTGTAACGGCAGATTTGATCCAAATTTTTAACATATTCACTGTAAGGAGATCAAAATAATTAACAGACAAACTTTTGTACAGAAAACAAATGTCTTAAGTATATTGTATTGGCAAGATATTCTGATGTTTAAATCAATCAAAACTCAATTAAGATATACTTGTATATATTGTCACATTAACTACTTCATAATTTTTGCCATAATCAATTACTTATATGATTATTTTTTAACAGTTAAAATAAAATCTCTGGCATTATTTTTCAGTAAATGTAAAAAGTTAGACATAAGTACACATATAAAAGGCAAAATGAGGAAAGTAAAAAGTGATGTCATTCATATAAAATGGAATGACTAAATCATAATCTCATGGGCAATAAAGTAATAAATGTTTTACTATTGTAAATCAAAAATTGACTGGAATGAACCATTTTAACTAGCCCAAAGGTAAAGAAAGTCAGTGAGTGAGACCTATTCTCATGGAATTAGTTAAGCTGAGTAGAGCAATGAGGGAAATGTAGGGAACTTGGGGTGGGGGATGTTAAATGAAGGGAAAGAAAGACTATGAATTAAGAAATGGAAGAATCTACAGATAATCAAAGATATTATAGTCTACATCAATCTTGTTTTGAGAGGTGACATTGAATCACAATTTTGTACCTATGATGTGAAAATACAAGTTTCATGTCACGGTAAGAATAATAACAAACAAAATATTATCATAGTTGATGTTTTAATAAATACAACATCTTAATAAAGTTTTCATTGCCTTATCAAGCCAACCTTTCAGACAATCAGCATTACTTTGTTTTATTAAAATAAAAAAATATTTATTAAAACAGTTACAGATGGCTTGCAATTATTTAACATAAAGAAAATAAGTTTCCACACTCACTATTTGTCTTCATTAAAAAACTGTACAGCAGCAATTGGCTTTTTTCTAAAACTTTCTAAAATGTCATCTGGTAATTTGTCCACGTCTCTTACTCTGCCAGGCCACCAGCACGCACCCAACTTCACCCAAACAACATCCCCTTCCAGGTAATGAACTTCCGTTTGCTCACACATTATATGCAGCACTCTAAGACAAACACAAACATTCAGAATTCACTATGAATTAAATTGCACATTTTATACAAGCACAATAATTAAAAAAACCTGAATTTATCTCTTTTAAAAAACTTTGAAGAGAATTTCAAACATTTAGAAACAGAAAGTTCATAACAATGTCATTTACTACAATTGTATGTAAAACTTTCTGAATTTTGACAATTTCAAATCATTTTGATATTTTCATGCTAAATAATAATTGCTTTCAACTCTGAAGTTGTTAATTACAGTTACAAAAACGAATTTGTATACATACTCATCAAAAGGTACAAAATACAAACAACAAATATATCAACCATGTTCCCATTTCCTGAAACATGACACCCATAGAAAATGTTACAAATATTTAATGTAATTTACCTCTGGAAAGTTATTTCAGAGTTTCTCACATAAATATGATTTTGTTTTGAGCAACGGTAGTTACATTTACAATTGAGGCTTGTACCTCAAATGAAAAACTAATCCAGATTAGTAGGATAGGAATGCCAAGTACATAATCCAAACCATTCCAAACGATTGTTTTTCTGTAAATTAAATGCAATATTGTCTGCAATTTACCCTAATGATGCTTAAAACAATTTACCTTCAAAATGATGAATGCATCAAATAAAGTGGATATTTGGCCGTGTTCTGCGTGTATTTGACTAGAACGCTCATCAACATTCCAGTGTCGTTCTGAATTATTCTCGCACTAACTTCAAACTTGAGCACTTAACTGAACTTTGCATTCCGCTGCTCTCGTGCGTACCATGTATAAGATTTCACATTTCTTTCATTGAGATATTTAATATACCGCCGTAAACCGCTACAAGCTTCGCGATCTCGACACGGTAGACATGTTATTCGCCCAGAATGCAACGCGTCATGGCATCACACTTCTCCCGTCAGGCTTAGCATATGAAACATCCGCGAAGGAAGAAGCGTGTGGTACGACCGATACAACTGAACACAATTACAAAACTTGACAGGTTTGTTGGATGTGTACTGGATATGCACTTAATCCTTCTGTGTTTGTATGTTAAGGAAATACGATCCTGTATTGTATTTAAGAACAGAGCTCAGTTATAGATTACTACTGAATTGTTGAGTCAAAAAAACATTTAAAAAACTGTTTTGAAATACTTTGTAAGCAACGTGAATTACAATGGCGACAGCTGTGGCTTCCCGGTTTGCTGTTCTTAGCATTGACGATGACGACGATGCTCCCAAGAAAAGTCAACCAAAGAAGAAAACAGATTCCAAAAAGCCCGGAACTGCTACTTCTGCCCAAACTAGTGCCAGCAAAAAGAAAAATGCCAAGAAAAACGAAGCCGGCAAGGTAGTGTTTTCGTTGCAGTTTTTGTTTATGTGGTTATTAGTACACATCCATTTAATGATATGGATTCATTGAAGTGCAAAACCCTTTATTGTTCTCACATGTGTGTGTGTGTAAATGTGACCACATTTTTGTCGCGAATATTAAATGGATCTGTGGTTGGTAAAACCATTTCCTCTACTCCTAGTTGAACTATGCAATATGACCATGGTTCGGAACAGGGTTGATTGAAAATTTTATTTCTCCATTAAGTGACGCATATTATTTTCCAGGGGAATCAACAAATGAATACCACCTCAAATAAATCCAAGGGTAAAGGAAGCACCAAACCAGAAGGTAACAAAGATACATCACAAAAGAAGAAAAATCCTGCTGCCGTTCAAGAACAGTGGGACCAGTGGAAAAAGAAGGATTCAGAGGTAAGAAATATAATTGTTTTTTCATGATTTAGCTTGAAAAAGTTCCTAAAGAAAATTGAGACAAAATCAGCTTTTTTTTCTTCTTTTTTTTGGGGGGGGGGGGGGGGGGTAGTGGGATAGCAGAACACATCAATGTATTATTTTAGTTAATTTCTAAAGTCAATTAAAAAGTTTTTTATCTTGTTTGTTACTTCACATATTTTATTTTAAACCTCTTAAAAATTCAATAGGCAAAAGTAAATAGTGTTGCTCGTTCTTTGATCTCTTCAATATTTTTTTATTGATATTAGACATTTCTAAGGATGTGAATTTTGAGTATTGTAGTTTATGTATTCTAAATTGTATCGATTTTATGGATTGTTTTCATTTCCATGTGGAAGATGGCAACATAATTTTGCATTTTTTAGTAATCATACGTGTTTTATAACTCATGAGCAATCTATAATTTGATTGTAATGGTTTGGATTATAATAACATCTGTATTATGTATTACTCATGTCAATGTGTTATTAATAAATAATTGTAATAATTAAAATCTTCTTGAAACAAAAGAGCATTCTTAAAATGGTGAAGGATTTATTCTTGGTGTTGTAGTTTAAAAAAATTAGTAGTTATGGTATTAATATGAACCATTCACGTCTTTAGTTCAAAAAATTGATTCATAAGAATCAATTGAATCTTCCCACAGCTTGTTGACTGCACATTTGAGCAAGAAATGACACAAGCAATTCTGCTTTCAAAGCTGGATTATGAACAAAAGAAAGACATATATGAGCAAACTAGAAAGGCTGCTGAAGAAGAAAAAAAACAAGGCTCAAAAAAATCAAAGAAGTCAAATAAACTTCAGACCATGTCTCTTGAAGAATTCAATACTAGACACTCTGAATCACCTGTATCAGAAGGAGATGGTTGTCCATTGAAAGACATGTCAGTACAACCAGACCCTGAGTTTTTTGATAGAATTAAAGATGATACAAAGAAAGTATTGACCAAAGAACAGGAAGCCGAGAAGAGGAAGGCCAGGGAAGTGAGTAATTCTGTATATTTTTGCCAAAAACAGTAGGACATGAGTGTTTAAAAGGTGTATTTTTCCTTTTAGCCTTTTATTCAAGAAACCATCACAG